>CM054060.1:249815024-250234566 GCA_028641055.1 Alopecurus myosuroides | reverse complement strand
GCGGTGGTGGAGGTGCTCCGTACGCGAGTGCGCCGCCTCCTGGCCCAGTCAGGTACCCTCGAATAGTGACAGTTAGCTGGTTCTTGGAGTAGGCCTGATGGAGTAGCTGGAATTTTCGGTAGTCCTTATGGAGGCGAGCTGACTTGAGTTTGCCCGTCTCTGTCCCTGACGTGGGGATGACTTCCGGACCTGTCGGATGAGGCTACCCGGTCTCAGTCCCAGCTACGCTACGGGAAGCCCACTCGAAGGCCCATCCGGGTCCAAGAAGTCATAGTCGATTTCTTGAAACACAAGACAAGAACTCCTATTCGTAGTCTACTAGGACTCATGTAAACCCCTTGTGGCTGCATATATAAAGCCAGGAGGGTGGAGAGGAAAGGGGGATCCAATCTAGACAAGAGAGAGGAAAAGATACAAGGCACAACTAGACTAGACAATACACGGGACACCCCGTATACACCACCATAGCCATAGCTCGAGATTCAATCTCTCGGCCAAGGCACCCACCATTGTAACAGTTTGACTATCTCGTCATAATACAGATCAGACAAGCAGGAGTAAGGGTTTTACCTCTACGAGGGCCCCGAACCTGGGTAAATCTTGTATCCTTGTTAGCCGTCGAGATCACCAAAGCGTACATCGTTCCTCTACTCGAAACCCTACCGGATCATCCGAGGGATTTGTTGATACGACTCTTCGACAATTGGCGCCATTTTTTGGAACGACACGCGCTGGATCTACGGTCTCGCCGGCCTAATCTACATCAAGCTTAGGGTCCTCGACCCCCATGGATTCGATCTACTTCGGGTCCTTCAACTTCATCAAGCACTCGCCGGTATCGCGCACGGCCTTCATCATCTACATCAACATCGTTCTTCACGCGCAGGCTGTAGGACAGCAGCAATAACCCGTGCAGACCCAAACCGGTCAAACCGTGAGCCCAAACCACACCGGACCATAATAACGGTTTGTGTCAGGTTACTAGTTCAAACCACGACTGGAAATCCCGTACTGGGCCGAGACGGCCTGGAACCGGGTAAAAACCACGAAACCCTATCGAGATAAAATTCCCCATGGCATCGCATCCCATCGAGAGAAATTCCCCATGGCAGGCCGCCAAGGGCGAAGGGCGGAGGCAGGCGGAGGCCGCAGGCCGTCGAGGGTGGAGGGCGAAGGCTGATCGCCAAGGAAGGGAGGGCGAAGGCGGCGGCCAAACATCCTTGGCACGGTCAGACCTCCCAACTCGTCCTCGGCGACGGCGACGGTGACGGCGACGGCGATGGTGAGGAGGCGACTGAGAGAAGATTCGTATCCTACTGTGAGCGCCCGTCTGATTTCTGAATGCATCTCATTGCACAGGTTGAGTCCCTGTTTTCCATGTTCTTGGTTGGCTGTTTGTGCTGTTGGGCTGTTTTTGCTGCAGTTTGTGAAAGTAGAACAGCTGAGAATAAAGACTAAGGATCAGCTGAGAGCCAAAGGAAAATTTGCAGTATTTGGCACAAGAATTAGCTAATTGTGTCTCTCTTTTTACATAGTCGGTACCGCCAGTAGGGCAGCTGAGAGCCAACAGTTTATATCTGGGTGCAGTGAAATGACAAGCTAATCGTGTTGTAACCCCCTCTATGGTAATGGAAACCCTCGGCGCGGATTTTGACGCTTACTTCTGCTTGCCGGCGTCTGGTACGAGGGGTGGGATTATAGTTGCCTGGGTTAGCCGATTGGTGCAGCTTGATAGCGCCCATATTGACCTTAACAGCGTCACGGCCAGGGTTTCGCCCCCTGCCGTGGCGCCAGGTTGGTGGCTTACCTGCGTCTACGACCCCCAGGAGGAGGATGATAAGGTAGCCTTCCTGGCTGAGTTGCGCGCAATACGTGCCAGCCGCCCCGGCCCGTGGGCGCTCTGTGGAGACTTTAATATGATCTACCGCGACGAGGGCAAAAACAACGGCAACTTGAACAGGCGGATGATGGGGCGCTTCGGGCGCTTCCTTAACGAGAGCGATCTCAAGGAGATCTATCTCCACGGACGCCGCTACACGTGGTCCAACGAGAGGGCGACCCCGACCCTCGTGAGACTTGACAGGATGTTTGCCACGCCGAGCTGGGAGGAGCTACATCGCAGCTGCTCTCTACGGTGTCTGGCAACGGTTGTAGCAGATCACTGCCCCCTCCTCTTGGACCGCACCACGCAAACCTTGGGTCCAAAGCGTTTCCAGTTCGAGCGCTTTTGGCTGAGGCTTGAGGGCTTCAGGGAGGTGGTAGCCGCCGCATGGGGCGAGGTTGACGGGGACCCCGATCCCTTTCGCCGTCTCACAGGCAAGCTGAAACGCACGGCGCGCAAGCTTATGAGCTGGAGCGATAAAAAGGTTGGGAATGTTAGCCTGTAGCTCATGACAGCGCGGGAGGTTGTCCTCCGGCTGGATGTCGCCATGGATTCCCGTCAGCTCTCCCCCGACAAACGCCAGCTCCGGGCTATGCTCAAGAGGACATACCTTCGATTGGCATCCCTGGAGCGCACGATTGCCCGTCAACGGGCCAAGATCGCCTGGCTTCGGGAGGGAGATGCGAACACGACCTTCTTCCACCAGCACGCCTCATACCGTCGGCAGAAGAACATTGTCCATGGATTCCAGGTGGATGGCGCTAGGGTATCGGACCACGCCGCAATGGCTGAGGCCTCCTTCACACACTTCGAGAGCCTGCTCGTCTCGTCGAGTGACCGAGAGTTCTCGCTTGACCTAGACTTTTTAGGCTTGCACGCTGAGGACCTCTATGGACTCGAGGCTCCCTTCTCGGAAGAGGATATTTGAGAGGTGGTTAGGAGACTCCCACACGGGAAGGCGCCTGGACCTGACGGGTTCACAACTGAGTTCCTACAGAGCTGTTGGGGGGTGGTGAAGGGCGACTTTATGGCTGCCTTCGACAAACTCTTCACGATGTGCGGGCGCGGTTTCCAGGGCTTAAATCAGGCCTTGTTGATTCTGCTGCCCAAACGACCGGATGCGGCTACACTTGGGGATTATCGACCTATCAGCCTGATACATATCTTCGGTAAGCTGGCAGCCAAGGCGCTCGCGTCAAGGCTCGCGCCTAGAGTGGGGATGCTGGTTGACAGCAACCAATGCGCCTTCATACAGAAGCGGTGTATCCATGACAACTTCATGTTGGTACAGTAGATGGCTAGGCTCTTACATGGTCTCAAAGAGCCTCGGGTGATGCTCAAGCTCGACATCGCTCGGGCCTTCGATTCGGTCTCCTGGAGCTTCCTCTTTGAGATCCTGGTGAAGCTCGGCTTTGGACCAAGGTTCCGCGAGATGCTCGCGATCCTTCTGTCCACGGAAAGCACAAGGGTGTTGCTCAACGGCGAGCCAGGACCACCCATCTGGTACAGACAGGGCCTCCGGCAGGGGGACCCGCTATCTCCCACCCTATTCGTGCTAGTGATGAACACCGTGAACAGGGCCTTGGCAAAAGCTATGGAGCTGGGTGTCCTACGACGTCTCACACGCTAGGAGCTGGTGACCTCCACGTCACTCTACGCAGATGATGTGATGATCTTTTGCCACCCAGATGAGACGGAGCTGCGCGCCATTCGCGCCATCCTAGAGCTCTTTGGACAGGCACCGGGGTTACATATCAACTTTGCGAAATGCCCGGTCTCCCCGATTGCGTGCTCGGAGGAAGAAGGTGATCGAGCCACGACAATTATGAACTGCCAGCTGGCTCCCTTCCCTGTTAAGTACCTCGGTCTCCCAAAGCTTAGATGCTTGAGTCTTCTTAGAATTTGTTGGGGTGAACCATGGGGGCATCCCCAAGCTTTGACCTTGCACTCTTCTTGATCACATTATATCACCCTCTTCTCTTGACCCTTGAAAACTTCCTTCACACCACAATCAAAGAGTAATTCACATTAGAGGGTTAGTGCGACAATCAAAAATTCATTGGTTCTGCATGGGCACAAGTGATATTGATACTTTAAAAAATTATCTACATCCACTTATGTTTAGTGAAGCAAAGAAATCCACTTGACATCATAAAAGAGCAAATGCAAGAAATATGGCAGAATCTTCCAAAACCAGAATAGTACGTAAAGAAGAATTTTTTGAGGGCACTTACGTTGCTCAGATCGAAAAACTTAAAGAACAAAAAAGTTTGGGAATTGGGAAATAAGCACAAAAACTTTCAGTTAATTATGATCTTTCTGGATTTTTTACGATTTTTTACGGTGCACAGCAGAAATCTGTTTCCTGTGCAGAAATCCAAAAGCAACTCCAACTTTGTTAGAAATTTCACTTGGCACAACTAAAACATGAAAACAAAGATACAAAGGAGTTCCTATAGAAGTATACAACCCCTTTAATAAAAAAATAAAAAAACAAAGCAAAAAATAAAACCATGGGTTATCTCCCAAGAAGTGCTTTTCTTTAACGCCTTTTAGCTAGGCTCAGAAAGCAAGAAGATCCTCACATAAGAAATATGAATTAAGCAAAAGAGAGCATCAAGAAGCAAGTATAAAACAAAAGAGTTACTCTCGTTGGAAGGTAGACATGGGTAGCTACTCCATTCCTCCGCCTCTTGATCATCACTCTCCTTCTCTTTTTCATCCAATGAGCTTACATATTCAACAATTTCTTCTTCCATAGGCTCCTGCAAGGCATCAGTTACTTCCTTGGTGGAGAGCATATTTTAAGATATTGAACTATGTAGTAATTACAATCCTTGTAATTATCAAAGAAATATTCAAGTATATCATAAATATCATATTTATAAGGTGAATCAATATTTTCAAGCAAATAAGCAATTTCGAATGCACCCTTCCAAGCAATAAATTCTTCAATTCGTTCCACATCATCAAAGACATAATTACCCTTAACATAAGAAGATATGGTAACATCATCATTATATTCACATTGAAAAGGGAGGTGTTTATACCTCCTACATCAACAAGACTTATCAAAGCAATAAGTAACATTATAAGTAGAGCAAAAGTTTTTAGCATAGTCATGCAATTTATTAATTTTCTCCCATAAGTGTAGCCCTTTTTGTGACAAGCGGTGTTCCTTATAATATTTTTGTTGTTCACCCGTGAACCCACCTTGCCGATAAGATCTAGTTTCAAAGATATCAAACATTGATAGCAAGCATGATAAAGCAAGTAACAAGCAAAACAAAAACAAAGTAAAAATGATTGGAGGTGAGAGACTCCCCTTGCAGAAATTCTATTCCTCGTTGGCAACGGCGCTAGAAATTAGCTTGATGTGCGTGTAACACACGTTCGTTGGGAGACCCCAAGAGGGAGGTATGAAGAGCACAGTAGCAAGTTTCCCTCAGAAAGAAACCAAGGTTGAATCGACCAGTAGGATGAAAGAGTAACTTCAAAAGGTTGATGCAGCTGAGATGGCAGGGCGCACTGCCGGTTCAGCAGCAACGTGGAACCAACACAACACAAACAATTCACTTTGCCCCCAACGAAGCAGTGAGGTTGTCAATCTCACCGGTTTTGCTGATAACAAAGAGGTTAAATGTATGGTGTGGAAAATAGTATGAGAGCAATATGAAAACAGCAGTAGTAGTGTGAAAACAGTGCAAGTAGTGTGTGAACAATGGAAGTAGTGTGTGTATTATCAGAATGAGAAAATGGACCGTGGTCCACAGTTCACTAGAGGTGTCTCTCCATAAAACATAGCTAACATGTGTGGTGAAAAAAATACAGCTGGGCAATTGATAGATAAAGGAACATGCATGACATAAAGATTACTATGAGATTCATGCGGGCATTACAACAAAATACATAGATCGTCATCCAACTGGATCTATGACTAATAATCCACCCTTCGAATATGATCCGAACAAATGTTGGGTATTAAGTTGCAAGCAACGGATAATCGAACTAAGCAAAGTGTGTAATGTAAACAATGTAAAGTAAGTAAACATCGTTGTTTTCTCCCTAATGGCAACATCACATCCTCCATCTGTCACGGTTCTGTCACTCGAGCATATGTAAAGGAGGCATGAAGCCACTATCGAGCATAAATACTTTCTCTTGGAGTCACTAGCATCTACTTGGCCAGAGCATATACTAACAACGGAGATCATGCAAGATCATAAGTAACATACACGTGAAGATAACATGATAAATTGATAATCAAAAGACATAGCATACAATAATCATTGGATCCCGGCAAACACAACATGTAGCATTACAAATAGATGATCTCGATCATGTGAGGCATCTCACGAGATCTAAACATGAGGTATAAAGTGGAGAGTACAACCATCTTGCTACTGCTATGGACCTGTAGTCCAGGGATGAACTACTCACGCATCACTCCAGAGGCGGGCATGGTGGTGTAGACCCCTCCGGTGATAAATTTCCCTCCCGGCAGGGTGCCGGGAAGAGCTCCAGAACCCTCCCGATCTCGAGTTGATGATAACGGCAGCCTCGGGTGTTTCTCGGGAAGAAGTGGTATATTTTTAGTGTTGATGTATCGGGGGAATATATAAGCGAAAGGGCGATGGCGCTGGACGCCCGAGGGGCCCACACCAACCCCAGGCACGGCCATGGGGGTGCGCCGTCCTATGGTGTGGCCCCCTCCAGACCTCTTCGGTACTCCGTGGAACCCTAGGGAATGCTAGGACTTCCGGTCTTTGAATTTTCCAATTCCAAGAATATTTCCAGAACAACTTTTCTAAAACTAAAAACAGCAGAAAACAGGGAACTGGCTCTCTGGCATATTGTCAATAGGTTAGTCCCGGGAAATCGATAAAAATGACATAAAGTGTAAGGAAAACATGTAGCATAAGGCATGAAAACAACATGGAACATCAGAAATTATAGATACGTTTATGACGTATCAGTCCGTCGCTGGATGTACTCATGCATTGTTTTGCCTCTCTTTTGTTTGCAGGATCACAACTCTTCAATGAAGGTGGGTCTCCTGCAAGTTGCTTGGAAATTTCTCTCGAAGTCGTGAGTGAGATCGTCCCATGATCTGTAGTACCCACGAGGTCGATTCTCGAGCCAGGTACGCACATAACCCATGAGGTGCAGGTTTAGGTATTGCATGGACGTTACTTTGGTGCCCCACTAGCACTTGACTGCAGTCAGATAATCTAATAACCATGTTTTCAGCTCCTAGGAGCTGTCATAATTGGGTACTTCTGTGGCGAGCTCGAATTTCTTGGGCTTCTTCTCCATCGTCGAACTCGGAGGATGTGTATTCCCGGTTTTGGCGAGCACGAGCCCTATCGACTTTGTGTTGGGCGATGTCGCTTTGGGAATCATGTGGGCCGAGATCGCGATCAACATTATATCGCGGCTCCTTGTTGTGTTGTCGTGGTTGCTTGCTGTGGCGTCGTGGGTCTCTGTTACGGTGTCGTCGAGGTGACGCTTCGTCTCGGCATCGTGGGGACGCGTTCTCGCGGCATCGAGGTGATTCTCCTCCATGCGGTGTGGCTGTGGACGCAGTCCTTTGAGGCACTGTTGGCCCTAGTACGGCTCCAACTATGCCTAGTCCTTTGATTGCCATGTGATGTTATTCCACTTGAGGATCACCGTCCGGGGTTGTGTGACTCGAAGGTATGTCGTGGCCGCGAGGACAGCGACCATGGGGGTTGTGGGCACCACATTACCCTGTTCATCGAACGACATAAAGGAGGACTTGAGACTTCGACTGGTTTCAATGAGTGATTGCCGATTCATGCGGTTTGTTTTAGAGACATATCTCGGGTTTTAAACTAGCGTGTGCCCCATCGAATTTCCATCGACTCGATATGTCCACCAGGAGCTTGCGCTTGTCGAGTGCTTACTTCTCCTGGATCATCTGCTGTTTTTTCTTCGAAAACAGGTAGTGGTAGACTGTCAGATCCTCCTGGGATGCGTCTGGCCCCAGCATTACGGATCCTTCCACGACGGTGAATGAATAGTATGGGCACCCAGAGGGGGGGGTGAATAGGTGCTACGACCAATTTTATTTTTTTCTCCAAATTAAGGCTTGACAATTCTCTAGATAATGCAACTATGGTGAATTTACCTATATGACAAGAACAAAGATAAACACAATACAAGCACAAAGTAAAGGATAGGGAACGAGGTAACAGATAACGGAAGCACACGGAGACACGATGTAGTCCCGAGTTCCTCCTTGTTAAGGGAGTACGTCTTGTTGGAGGAGTGCGAGTTTCTCCACGAAGGCCTACTCAATGCCATAAAGGCCTCACCCTATTCTCCGATGAACAACGTCACAAAGGCCTAGTCCACCTTCCACTATTGATCCCCTTTGAGATGGGAATCGAATCCTTTACAACAAGCTTGGGGCACACACCCACAAAAAAATTGGGGCTCTCAACACCAAGAATCACAATGAATAGCAAGAGGTCTAGGTTCTCCAAACAATGGAAACCCTAGACTCCAATCCCTCAAGGGAATGAGGGGGAAATGAAGAACGGCTTGGTCAAGAGGTAGATCCGAGGCTTCTACTTAAATCCTCCAAAGATCAATAGGTTTGGGTGGATGAGTTGGGAGAGATCTAAGATTTGGTGAGCTCAATAAATGCACATTAATGGATTGGATGAACTAGAGATCAAGGAGGAAGAGGAGGGGTATTTATACCCCCTCCATAAATGTGGCCGTTGGAGCTGGAAACTTGAACCGGAATATCCGGTCCAAACTTGGACCGAAATTTCCGGTTAGGCAAAATTCCTCCAGGTCCGAGATTTCGAGCAGCAGTTGACTCGAACCGGACTTTCCGGTTTCACCAAAAAATCCGGTTGCAAATTTCCGGTTGGTACCAGGAAGTGGAGAGTTTCCGACTTAGCCAAATATTGGCATTTCTTCTTCCAACCGGAATTTCCGATTTCACCATAATTTCCGGTTGCAAATTTATGGTTACCACCAGGAGCTAGAGGAACCCAAACTTAGCCATTTCTTTGTGAAAAAACTTCCCAACCAGAATATCTGGTTGACCTGGAAATTTCCGGTTGACTCCAGTGCCCAGAATGGTTTGGTCCTTAGCCAATTTCAGAGAAATCCATCACAACTGGAATTTCTGGCTGCACTGGAAATTTCCTATTGAAATATCCGGTTACCACCAGGAACACCAGAAGATGATCTACCTTCACCTTTTGAGGTGTTCGATGCAAAGTAGTACTTAAACACCTGCACCACTTAACACCTTTGTAAATAATATTGTTAGTATTGTTAACTAACACACAAAACTCTAGGGATCATGAAATGCACTTTCAATCTCCCCCTTTTTGGTGTAAGATAACAATACTACGGTTTGCAGGGAATGAAATAACAACACTATCATGTAAGTGATGAAATTGGAAATTGCTCCCCCTACACGTATGCATAGTCTATATTGCCTTTTAAATGCAAGAGCAACATTTCAAGGAGAGTGATTTTCAACTACATCACAAAATGATGCGAGAGACAAACAACACATATTGAGGTTTACGATGAAATACTATACCTTGTGCAGTAGAGGATATATGACAATAATACCGGTGCACAATATAAAATAACCTCAATATATAGATAACTGATGGATCCACTCACACATAGTCTCACAAACCAAACATAGTCTTTAAACCAACAAAAGTAAATAAGTTTGAAAACAAGACAGAAAGAAATGGACACAAGCTCTAAGGGAATTATAAACGAGCACGCTTGTGTCCGGACCCGTGCAAATCCCACGTAGTCCTAATAAGCTACTTCTCCCCCTTTGGAATCAAGACACCAAAAAGAAGAGGAGTATCTAATGTCCCATGACGAGATAGGCACCGGAACCCGCCTCGGAGGACTCTCTAGCAGACGTCTCGGACTGTCCTTCCGCCTCCTCCTCATCAAACTTATCAGCAATAGGTGCACTGGGAGGAACAGAAGGGCCAACATGACGAATACCATCCTCATTCTGAGACCAAGGGGCACTAGCTCTGGAAGACTAACGAGAGTACGTGTCAGGGACCAAGTCAACAGGAGGATCTCCAGCGGCACCACTCACATGATGGAGGATCTTATGCTGAGTGCTAGCCTGGGCAACATCCCTGCGGTAAGCCTGATACTGCTTACGGTGAATGTCAATCTTCATGCATAGGAAATTACACTGGAACCAAGAGAGCTTCCTAATCTGATGTGCAGCACAGGTTTCAACTTGAGAACCCAAAGGAGCCTGACGAGCTGCAGAAGCACTGGCATGAGCATCTCTCATGAAAGACCCAGACTCGGGGGCAGGAGTGGCAGTGGCAGAGGCATCGGGGCGACGCTTGGGCTTCTTCATGTACAATTTCTTGAAGTGGTGGTCCTCCATCGGCAACCTTCTGAAAACTTGATCCTTCAAGGTGTCCTTGATGAGCATCATGATGTAAGGACCATAGGGAATGGTGTTGTCACCAAGCATAGCATTCTTCAACTCATTGAAGATAAAAGCCATAACATCCACATGATAGATCTTTGAGTTGTCGAGATCCTCAATAAACTTCTTATCAAGCACCAAAAGATTGAAAAGAGGGCTTGTGATGGCATCATTGTTACCTCCACTTGGGGCAATGAAGGACCTGAAGATGCGGACAAGCTGATCATAGAATGGAAAAAGTCCCTCAACCTTGCCAACAGAGAAGCCAGGCATATACATATCAGCCATGATATCATCTCGATCCGGTGTATCCACATCATGCATACGGTGACCAAGAGGAGGGTGATCTTGCCACTTGTAGCCCACAACTCTACCGAACCTTGACATCTTGGAATGGCAGAAAGAAGAGCCTGTCATCCACTTCAATGTGTAATGAACATCCTCCCCAATCACTAAAGTGGACATGAACTAAATAATGAGAGGAATGTTGTAGGGGCAACGAGTTTCCATCAGCTTACCAAGACCAAACCTTTCCACCACACTAGCAGCTTGAGAAAATGCATGCTTGTCCTTGAGCAACTAAAGTTGGGTGGGGTTCATTGGACGAACTGGAACTTGTACTCAGGATAGATGTTAGTGTAGATGTACGACTGATCCAAGCACCAGAAACGGGTATCTTCCATCTCATTGTCCCTTGGTTCATCATACCAATCACCATGCCGAATCTGAGCATAGTCCTAAGCAGACACATCATACCGGTAGTTCTTCCTAGTCTATTTGCCCTTCTACTTGAAAGAGGTCCTCTTGGTGGCAGTGGACTTTGCTCTCCCTTTGGCAACATCTTTTCTTGGAGGCCTCTCATCATCGGGTTCCTCATCACTGGTTTCCTTCTAAGACGGACGCTTGCAGGTGCCTGATGTCTACGCACGCTTCTATTCTTGTAGATAGTGTTGGGCCTCCAAGTGCATAGGTTTGTAGAACAGAAGCAAGTTTCCCTTAAGTGGATTACCCAAGGTTTATCGAACTCAGGGAGGAAGAGGTCAAAGGTATCCCTCTCAAGCAACCCTGCAATTACGATACAATAAGTCTCTTGTGTCCCCAACACACCTAATACAATTGTCAGTTGTATAGGTGCACTAGTTCGGTGAAGAGAGAGTAAAATACAAGTAATATGGATGATTATAAGTGATAATAGCAATCTGAAATAAAAATGTCAGCAAGCAAACATGTAGCGGAACTGGTGGAAAACGGTGTTTCAATGCTTAGAAACAAGGCCTAGGGATCCTACTTTCACTAGTGGACACTCTCAACAATGATAACATAATTGAATGCATAAATATCTCTCTTCACTATGCTACATTGAACCACTCTCCGGTTGAATAAAAAACACCAATTCAGTGCGTAGGGCTACCAAAGCACACCTTAAAGTCGCATTCCCATGTCTAGTTAACCCCACACTGTCAACTTGAGCGCCCTATAAGGTACTAGAAAAACTCCACAATTTCATAGGGTCATCCAACGCAAGATATAAATATCATGCTAAACCACACGGTGCACACACTGTCACCTTTACACCGTGATCAAAGTGTCTACGGAGATCTCACAACAAAACCACTTGAGTAGCATAAAAGATGAAGAGAAACGTCCACTAATTCAACTAGATTACAAAGCTCACGATCACATAAAGATCACACCATGGGGGAGAGAGAGAGATGAAACACATAGCTACCGGTAGAGCCCTCAGCCCCGGGGGAGAACTACTCCCTCCTCGTCATAGGAGACAACAACGACGATGAAGATGGCGGTGGAGTCGATGGAGATGGCTCCGGGGGCACTTCCCCGTCCCGGTAGGGCGCCGGAACAGAGATTTTTGTCCCCCGAAACTTGTCGGCGGCGGCGGCGGAGCTACGGAACTTTTCGTGGAAGGGGTCGATATCTTTAGGGTTTATGCATCAGGGAGACTGTATAGGCGAGAGGGCAACATCGGTGGGCGCCCGAGGGGCCCACACCACCAGTGGGGGCGGCCAGGGGCTAGCCCACGTGAAGGCATGGTGTGGGGGCTCCAGGGCCCCCTCCAGGTCTTCTTTGGACTTCCGGGACGTGTCGGGAATTCTAGGACTTATGACTTTTGAATCGCCCAATTCCGAGAATATTTCCAGAACAACTTTTCTGAAACTAAAAACAGCAGAAAACAGGAACTGGCTCTGTGGCATCTTGTCAATGGTTTTGTCCCTGAAAATCGATAAAAAGGGCATAAAGTGTAACGGAAACATGTAGCATATGGCATGAAAACAACATGCAACATAAAAAATTATGGATATGTTTATGACGTATAAACATCCCCAAGCTTAGTTCCTACTCGTCCTCGAGTAGGTAAACGATAAAACAAATAATTTCTGAGGTGACATGCTACCAACATAAACTTGATCATCTAAATTGTAAAAGCATATGTAAGATGAGATCATAGTACTTTAAACACAAGCATGATGAATGAAATTTTAACAATTAAACATAGCAATCACTTTGCATCATGAGAAGTAACACAAATAAAAGATCATGAATAACACTGCATTGAAAGTTATACGTTTGTTTCAAGTATAGAGAAAACATGGCAAAGTGATATTTCACTTGTCCTTAAGAGTGGGAAAAAACATAAATGCCAGGACACCTTTGAAGTTCATGAGGAAGACTAGAACTAATAATTTGAGAACAAACAATAACACATCATGAATCAATTAATAATGTTTCTGGGACAAATGCACATTAAAATCAGAATGGCAACTATGCTCTCTCAATTGTGCATAAAGTTATAAGATGGAGACTCAACATAAAAGTAAAAGAAAGGCCCTTCGCAGAGGGAAGCATGTATTAACTCATGTGCTAGAGCTTTTTGTTTTTTTAAACAGAGGTATAAAATGTTTTTTAGAAAGGTGTATTCTTATGTCAACGAATGGTAAACATAAAATACAATAAGTCACAAGCCAACTAGACTTCATAAGAGCGGCTCTTATTGAAGTACGCAACTGGTGTAGAAGGTCATCCCTCTTTCTCTTTTGTTTACACAATCATGCTTTGACTCATAAATCAGGGGCAAAAATAGTGAAGAGAATTTGTTGTTATTAATTTGGGGCTGGGCACCCTGCTGCCAGCTCTTCTATCAATTGGATAACCGGATGAAGCCACTAGTCCAGGGTGTGAAAGTCTAATCAACAATTGAGATAAAGATTCTCTATTTACATCCTCATGAGCTAAAACAGGAGCACAAAATAGGAGTAATTTTGAAAGTTTTAAAGGTAACACATGAGCAATTTACTTTGGAGTGGCGGTTAAATATCATGTGTAGGTAGGTATGGTGGACACATTGGGTATACTTTGGTTTTTGGGAGTTGGATGCACGAGTAGAGCTCATACTCAGTACAGGTGGAGGCTAGCAAAAGACTGGAAGCGACAAATCAAGAGAGCATAAGAGCCATAATCATGCATAGCGACATAAACATCATTAATAAAAGCATAAGTGGTACCACAAGTTAAAAAAACTAAATGATCTTAGAGGCTATAAGTGACTGGTTTGTAGTCATAAACATGGTGTGAGAATGCGCCAAGTCAACTAAATAAAACATTCGAAGGAGAACACCACAAATGTATGCTTCAATATGACAAGAAGAACTCATGATTCTTTCAATGGAACATTAAACACTCTCAGCTATTTGAGAAAAATCATGATACTAAATAACCACTAGGCTTTACAATTAAAATAACATCTAGCATGATATAAAAAAGTCTAGCCACAGTCTATACAAGCTTCTTCTTGCACTGTTATAAATTCTACTTCAAACTGTAGTTTCTTTTCCAAACAAGCACCATACAAAATACGTTTTAACAAAAACTCTCTAAATGATAAAACAAGCAATCATGAGAGTACTCACATAACTCTACTAAAACTAACAGCTCTAAATAAGAGATGCAAGAAAAACAGGAGATAAACAAGAATTTTGTACCAACTAAAAGAAAAACTAAGAATACGAGCATAACGAGTATTCAAACGAAAAAGCGGAGCGTGTCTCTCTCCCACAAAAAGAATGGTAGGTTCCAACAATATTATTTAAGTAAGGAAAATGAAAGAAAACAAAGCAAAACAAAATAAAAACAAAGAGAAGCTCCAAGTAAACTTCATATGATGTGACCGAATAAAAATATCGTTTCACTAGAAGTGACCTGATAAATTGTTGATGAAGAAGGGAATGCCTTGGGAATCCCCAAGATTAGATGCTTGAGTATTCTTAGAATTTGCTCGGATGAACCACGGGGGCATCCCCAAGCTTTGACCTTGCACTCTTCTTGATCACATTATATGACCCTCTTCTCTTGACCCTTGAAAACTTCCTTCACACCACACTCAAAGAGTAATTTGCATTAGAGGGTTAGTGCAACAATAAAAAATTCATGGGTTCTGAATGGGAAAAAGTGATATTGATAGTTTTAAACATTAGCTACATCCACTTATGTTTCGTGAAGCAAAGAAATCCACTTGACATCGTAAAAGAGCAAATGCAAGAAAAAATGGCAGAATCTGCCAAAACCAGAACAATCTGTAAAGACAATTTTTTTTGGGGAAACTAAGTTGCTCAGATCGAAAAACTTAAAGAACGAAAAAGTTTCGGGATTATCTGAGGAATAAGAACAAAAATATTCAGGTCATTATGATCTTTCTGGATTTTATACGATGTTTGACGGTGGACAGCAGAAATCTGTTCCCTGCGTAGAAACCCAAAACGAACTCCAACTTTCGCTAGAAACTTTACTTGGCACAACTAAAACATGAAAATAGAGATACAAAGGAGTTGCTACAGAAGTATACAACCCCTTTAATAAAAAATAAGAAGAAAATAAAGCAAAACTAAAACCATGGGTTATCTCCCAAGAAGTGCTTTTATTTAACGCCTTTTCAGCTAGGCATGATAATTTGAGAAGATGCTCACATGAGAAATATTAATTGAAGAAAAAGAGAGAATAAAGAACAAAATTAAAACACAATTAAGTCTAACCCACTTCCTATGAAAAATAATCTTGTATAAAAACAAGGCAATAAAGTACAAAGTGGCTAGCATAGGAAGACAAAATAAGTGCAACTTCAGAAATTTCAACATAAAGAGAGGAAACTTGATAGTGTTGAGATGCATAAAATTGTGTTTCCCTCTCTCACAATAACTTCCAGTAGCATCGTGAATAAAATTAACAATATAAATATCACATAAAACATTATTATCATGAGCCACATGCATAAAAGAATTAATACTCTCCACATAAGCATAGTCATTCTTATTAATAGCGGTGGGAGGAAATTCAACAAAATAACTATCATTATAATTCTCATCACCATAATCATCAAAATATAGGAGGCATATTATAATCATAATTAACTTTCTCCTCAATGGTAGGTGGACTGAAAATATCATATTTATCATTGTAATCATCATAAAGAACTCCAACATGATAGATAAGTTGTATATTAGGGAGATGGTTTTGGGTAATCCCTCCATAAATATGACAAGTTTCATAAGGATAATTGTAATCATAGCCTATGTTATAGCATATTTTATAATAGTTATCAAAGACTAGAGGCATAGTATCATCATAGGCAATAGGATAGTTATCTTCCAAAGTGCATTCATTTGTAAACATATCATCAGTTTTACTAGAAAGAGATGTATCAAGCATATAATCATCATTAGCAAAAGGATTTTCAAACACATCATCCACAAGCTCAGAGATTTCTATATCATCATTGGAAGGAACATAGATGGTACTAATAGTACATCAATTATCATCATTTTCAGAATTGGTACCAAAGATAGTTTCAAGATTATAAGTAGTATCATCATTGTCCCACTCATGATCATCAAATTTAGTAGTAGGCATAAAATAATCATCTTCAATAGTTCCTACAGACTTAACATCACAATAATAACCAATATAACAATCATGTATATCATCTTCAATATTAATTTTTGAATCATACTAACTAGGAATAACCATGAGAGGAGCAACATGCTTAGGGGAAGGTACTGTTACCTCTCTCCTTTTATTCCCCTTCTTCTTATTCCTCTCTATAGGAGGGAGAGGCTAGAAAGGAAGCTTCTCCACATACCCTGTCTTATTGTCAGAAACAATAGAAAAAACCTTGGAGGATTCCTCCTCTTAATTAATAAGATGAAAAAAAATATTAGCACTGTCATATTTTGGTAAAGTATCCTCTTTTATAATATTTTGTATGTAAGTATTTGCGTGGCAATTATTAACACAATAAAGATGACAACCATGCAGGACACTATTCATATCAAGAGCACTCATTTCTACCAAAGAAGTTTTTCTTGATAACTCTTCACACCCCAAAAATAATGTAAGTTCGTAATGTTGATTAGGAGTGATCATGTCATCACAATAAAAACTTGCAGTATTTGAATAGCTATTACAACCTGAGCATTGAAAATTGAAATGACCCACTTTACAGCAAAGTTCACAAATAAAAGGATAGAGGGCACAAACTTTTTTACCAAGATCATCTAAAGCCCTGTCCCACTTTCTAGTTTTTTCATTCCTATGATGGATGCAATATTCTTCTTCGATTTGATTCTTTTCAGAAGGTCTAAGTGCTCCACAAAAATTAACATGCTTATAGGAAATAGTACTTTCAGAAGTTTGAGCATGTTCATTGCAATCATTAATAACAATTTCATTTTTCATGCAAGTGTCTTTAAGAGGTTCATGATATATGTTACCATTTTATTTAGGAACATTAATATAGGAAGCAAAGGATCTATACCAACCAACAATCATTTGAGAATCAAGACCATATTTAGCACTAAGCTCTTGAAAATCAGCAGTTTTAGCGAAAGACTTAATGCAATCATACTCATAGTTTATACCTGATTCTTTACCTTTGTCATTATTCCAACCTTCATTATTGGTTTTAATTTTTTTCAAGAAGATCCCATTTAGCTTCAACCTTCTTGCTTGAGAAAGATCCCTCTGAACATGCATCTTGATAGTCCCTGTAATGTCCTGAAAGCCTTGCATAAAAATTAGTAACAATTCTTTCCTTAGGAAGCTCATGGTTAGGACATTTAAGTATCAATGTTTTTAGTCTTCCCCAAGCTTGAGCAATGCTTTCTCCATCACGAGGCCAAAAATTATAAATCTAATTCCTATCTAAATTCTGTTCATGAGAAGAATAAAATTTAGAATAAAATAGAGATTCAAGCTCCTTCCACTCCAAATGATGAGGATCATCTAGTAGCTCATACCACTCCCTTTCTTTGTCCTTAAGTGAAAAAGAGAATAACCTCCTCTTAACTTTGTCCATTGAAACACATGCACATTTGAACAACCCGCATAATAAATGTATAAAGAGTAAATGATCACGAGGATGGACAGTTCCATCTCCAAAATAGCAGTTATTCGTGACACATTCAACAATTTTCATAGGTATTTTAAAAGGAACACTTTCAGCAGGAGGTCTTAAAATATCACAAGAATCATTAGATTTATCACATACGGGAGATAAAGTATCATCAGAGCAAATTTTGTCCTCTAAAACCGGGAACTAAAAAGATTATAAAAACTAGCTTCCCCAAGCTTAGACTTTTCCATAGCATTAGAAATAATGGTATCCAAAGAATTAATGCTAATAACATTGCTACTAGCATGCAAATAAAGCTCTCTCATATTCTTGTTGTTTTCCATTAAGAATAACTAGTAAAAATAAAAACAAGAAACAAAAAGATATAATTGCAGTATCTAAAGGAAATAACTTCGAGAAATCACACCCGAGGATGTGAGTACCTTTTACCTTACCTCCCCGGCGACGGCGCCAGAAAAGAGCTTGATGTCTACGCACGCTTCTATTCTTGTAGACAGTGTTGGGCCTTCAAGTGCATAGGTTTGTAGAACAACAGCAAGTTTCCCTGAAGTGGATTACCCAAGGTTTATTGAACTCAGGGAGGAATAGGTCAAAGGTATCCTCTCAAGAAACCCTGCAATTACGATACAAGAAGTCTCTTGTGTCCCCAACACACCTAATACAATTGTAAGTTGTATAGGTGCACTAGTTCGGCGGAGAGAGAATAAAATACAAGTAATATGGATGATTATAAGTGATAATAGCAATCTGAAATAAAAATGGAAGCAAGAAAACATGTAGTAGAACTGGTGGAAAATGGCGTTTCAATGCTTAGAAACAAGGCCTAGAGATCCTACTTTCACTAGTGGACACTCTCAACAATGATAACATAATTAAATGCATAAATACCTCTCTTCACTATGCTACTCTGAACCACTCTCCGGTTGAATAACAAACACCAATTGATTGTGTAGGGATACAAAAGCACACCTTAAAGTCGCATTCCCATGTATAATTAACCCCACACAGTCAAGTTGAGCGCCCTAGAAGGTACTAGACAAACACCACACTTTCATAGGGTCATCCAACACAAGATATAAATATCATGCTAAACCACATGGTGCACACACTGTCACCTTTACAGCGTGATAAAAGTGTCTACGGAGATCTCACTACAAAACCACTTGAGTAGCATAACAGATGAAGAGAAACATCCACTAATTCAACTAGATTACAAAGCTCATGATCACATAAAGAACACACCATGGGAGAGAGAGATGAATCATATAACTACCGGTAGAGCCCTCAGCCCTGGGGGAGAACTACTCCCTCCTCATCGTAGGATACAGCAACGGCGATGAACATGGTGGTGGGGTCGATGGAGATGGCTCCTAGGGTACTTCCCCGTCCCGGCAGGGCGCCGGAACAGAGATTTCTATCCCCCGAAACTTTTCGGCGGCGGCAGCGGAGCTACATAACTTTTCATGGAAGGGGGCCGATATCTTTAGGATTTATGCATCGGGGAGATTATATAGACGAGAGGGCAACATCGGTGGGCGCCCGGGGGGGGGGGGGGACACCACCAGTGGGGGCGGCCAGGGGCTAGCCTGCGTGGAGGCATGGTGTGGCGGATCTAGGGCCCCCCTCCCGGTCTTCTTTGGACTTCCGGGACGTGTCGGGAATTCTAAGACTTCTGGCTTTTGACGTCCAATACTGAGAATATTTCCAGAACAACTTTTCTGAAACTAAAAACAGCAAAAAAAAAAAACTGGCTCTGTGGCATTTTGTCAATAGGTTAGTCCCATAAAATTGATAAAAAGGGCATAAAGTGTAATGGAAACATGTAGAACATGGCATGAAAACAACATGGAACATCAGAAATTATGGATACATTTATGACGTATCAGGGCCCAGCTCATCAACATTCGAACCACCTATGAAAGTAAAAATATAGGGGGATAGCACAAGATGAGTACACACAAGCCAATACAAGGAATCATGCATAAAAACAATAGTACAACATCCAAAATCAATCTTTGAGCAGTCCTAGAGAAATCAACAGAGTTCTGACTAATTTTTGAGACAGACCCAGCCGGAATTTCCAGTTCAGTTTCGACCGGATATTCCGGTTCTGCACAGGCAGAACTAGGTTGATTTTCTACAAGGTCTAAAACTAGATCGGAACAACGAGGTGTTAAACTATTGTTACTAGCATGTAATGTGATACCCTAGGAACATCTATCACCAAGAAAGTACAAAGAAATCATGTCTCCAAGACGGGGTATGGGAAAGACACCCAATATACAAAAGATAGGAGGTTACCCGCATTCATGGAGGCAAATGCTTGGATCAAAACGTTTCCAAGAAGGAGGAGAACTAGATCCGCTCAAGAGCTTGAGGATCCAATGGAGGAAGTCACCTGGACGGCTAGGGCAAGGTGTGGCGGCTATGGTGGAGGAGGAGGAGATTGGGGTGGAAAAGGAACAGAAAACTGCCCTCACCCCGACCTCCTCGTGATTTAAGGTCAGATTCACCAAACCGTATATTCCGGTCCAAGTTTGGACTAGATATTCTGGTTGCTACCAGAATTTCCGGTTCAAAAGTGAACCGGATATTCCGACAATCACTAGTACCCAACTTCCTAGTTTTCAAATAGCTTGTGTGCGGGATAGAATTTGGTATTTTCGGTGGAAAATCTTAGGATAGAATACCAAACTGAGTGTAGTACTTCTCCCTTACACTTGCAAGAATCAAAATGGAAAAACCAAGTTTGAGAGAGTTTCCTATAAAAACTTTATTTGCGAAACTAGACAAAACAAAGCAATCCAAGTGAAATCCAACAAAGAACTAACTCTTAACAATTGAAGAGGTTGGTGGCCTAAGCCACCATGTAAGAGATCAAGGTATGACACCGCGAAGATATTTCTTGGGTGCATTGCCAATTCTCAACATTTTAGCTCACAATTCAACATTACAAAAGGAGAGATAATCATGAATTATTTTGCTTTGGGCATAGTGGGGGGAGGGAGAACCCAATGTGTTAGGATAACACTTCCCCTATGTCCATGCCTACACCTAAACCCAAACACGTATCAACTATAGGGGTGTGTGCAAGATCTTCAACTCAAACTTCTAGAATCAATGATATTTAGCTAATTCCTCAAGAACATGAATCTTTCATCATCAAGTGACTTCGTGAAGATGTCCGCAAGATTATCCTTGGTGGGGACATATGCTAGCTCAATATCACCTCTTGCCACATGATCAAGTATGAAATGATCACGGATCTCAATATGCTTCGTTCTTGTGTGTTGCACGAGGTTGTAGGCGATCTTGATGGCACTTTCATTGTCGCGCATGAGAGGCGCCTTAACTAAGTGAACATCATACTCTTTGAGGGTTTGCCTCATCCATAGAAATTGGGTGCAAGCACTAGCGGCTGCCACATACTCGGCTTTAGTGATATAGAGAGATATACAATTTTTCTTCTTGGAATACCAACTCACCAAAGACCTACCAAGAAATTGGCAAGCCCCGAAAGTAGACTTCCTATCATCTTGATAATCGGCCCAATCCAAGTTCGTGTACCACTTGAGAAAAAATTGTTCCCCTTTGGGCACCACAAACCAAACATTGAGGTATGAACCAAATACCGAAAGATCCTATGGACCGCCACCAATTGTCTTTCCTTAAGAGCCGCTTGATACCTTGCACACACACCTACACTCAAGACGATATCGGGCCTAGATGCACAAAGGTAAAGCAAAGAACCAACCAAGAACGATACAACTTTTGGTCCACATCTTTACCATCCGGATTGCGCTTGAGGTGTAATTTGACTCGCATAGGAGATGGCTTCTCTTTTGCACCTTGGAAATTAAACCTCTTGAGCATGTCTTGGGTATAATTGGCTTGAGAAATGAAAGTCCTAGGAGCCAATTTCTTGATCTCAAAGCCAAGGAATAATTTAAGCTCTCCCATCATGGACATCTCAAACCTGTCAGTCATAAGCTTTGAGAACTCATTATTAAAAGCTTGGTTAGTTGATACAAATATAATATCATCCACATAGAGTTGGAATATGAAAAGATCTCCCTTTACCCTCTTTGTGAAAAGGGTGGGGTCAATCTTCCCAACTTCAAACCCACGGTCTTCCAATAACTCTCTAAGGTGCTCATACCACGCACATGGTGCTTATTTAAGTCCATAGAGCGCCTTATCGAGCTTGTAGACATGGTTAGGGAAGTTTTGGTTCTCGAACCCAGGAGGTTTCTTAACATATACCTCCCCTTTCAATGGACCGTTTAGAAAAGCACTTTTGATATCCATTTATTGCAATTTGAAATTATGCGAAGATACATATGCAAGAAGGATACGGATGGACTCAAGGCGAGCCACGGGAGCATAAGTTTGATCAAAATCAATGCCTTCCACTTGAGTGTATCCTTTAGACACTAATCTTTCCTTGTTCCTCACAAGTTTAGGGGAAAACAGTAGCAAAAGTGTTCGAAAAAGGAGATACGTTTTGGACGTATCAGATATCCATAGCCAGAAGTATCAGTCTTGCCACAGGGACATTGTTGTGTCCAGCTCTCAGCAGAAGATCCTTCATCACGTGAGCGGTGCCTCCAGTGATCCTTCTTCTGACTTCGTTCTGGACTCCTTCTTTAAGTGGGCTTTCAGAGCGAGCACTTCTTGGGAACATATTGATTAGGCTCTGCGTTTCACTGCTGCCTCTACCAGTGCTCCTGTTGATCTGGATGATGAGGATGTTGATGAAGACCTGGAGAGGGACACTGAGGGAGACTCTGAGACGTCTGCTGGAGAGGCCTCAAAGGAATCTGATGCTTAGCTTGTCTTGGGACGTTAGAATCACTTCTTCCTTTTTGGTGTCTTGATACCAAAGGAGGAGAAGTAGTCTCTTAGGTCTACGGTATTTGCATGGGCTCGGGCACAAGCATGTTTTTCTATCATTCTTTTATAGCTTGTTTCCATTTATGTTATAGTTTTCAAAACTATTTGCTTTATCGTGGTGAACTATGTTCTTATATTCTTGCGAGACTATGTTATTATGCATATATTTGGTTATCTATCTATATTGAGGCATCTGGGGGAGGTGTGGTCCCCTCGGGCATCCACCGCCATTGCCCTTTCGCCTATTTATCCCCCCCCCCCGGTACATCAACCCTAAAGATATACCACTTCTATCTCATATTTTTTTTGTTTTCCATTAAGTCTAACTAGTAAATGTAAAAACAAGGAATAACAAAAAATATCCTAACTAGTGAAAACAAGAAACACAAAGATATAATTGTAGAATCTAAAGGAAATAACTTCGAGCACTCACAAAGGATGTGAGTACCTTTTACCTTACCTCCCCGGCAACAGCGCCAGAAAAGAGCTTGATGTCTACGCACACTTCTATTCTTGTAGACAATGTTGGGCCTCCAAGTGCAGAGGTTTGTAGAATAGCAGCAAGTTTACCTTAAGTGGATCACCCAAGGTTTATCAAACTCAGGGAGGTAGAGGTCAAAGATATCCCTCTCAAGCAACCTTGCAATTAAGATACAAGAAGTCTCTTGTGTCCCGAACACGCTCAATATAGTTGTCACGTATATAGGTGCACTAGCTCGACGAAGAGATAGTGAAATGCGAGTAATATGGATGGTTATAAGTAATAATAGCAATCTGAAATAAAAATGGCAGCAAGCAAACATGTAGCAGAACATGCGAAAAACGGTGTTTCAATGCTTGGAAATAAGGCCTAGGGATCCTACTTTCACTAGTGGACACTCTCAACAATGATCACATAATTAAATGCATAAATATCTCTCTTCACTATGCTACTCCGAACCACTCTCCGGTCCAATAACAAACACCAATTCATTGCATAGGGCTGTAACAGCACTCCTCAAGTTTGTATTCCCATGTCTAGTTAACCCCACGTTGTCACTATGAGCGCACTAGAAGGTACTAAGAAAACGCCACAATTTCATAGGTTCACCATCCAACACAAGATATAAATATCATGCTAAACCACACGATGCACACACTGTCACCTTTACACCATTATCAAAGTGTTTACGGAGATCTCATAGCAAAACCACTTGAGTAGCATAATACAGAAGGAGAAATATCTACTAATTCAACTAGATACAAATCTCATGATCACATAAAGATCACACCATGGGAGAGAGAGATGAACCACATAGCTACTGGTAGAGCCCTCAGCCTCGGGGAGAACTACTCCCTCCTCATCATAGGAGACACCAACGGCGATGGAGATGGTGGTGGAGTCGATGGAGATGGCTTTCGGGGGCACTTCCCCGTCCCAGCAGGGTGCCAGAACAGAGATCTGTCCCCCGAAACTTGTCGCCGGCGGCGGCGGAGCTACAGATGTATTTTGTGGAAAAGGTCGATACTCCTAGGGTGTATGCATTGGGGAGTATATATGGGCGAAAGGGCGATGCCGGGAGGTTGCCAGGTGGCCCACACCCCTAGGCGGCGCAGCCAGGGGGACCCGCGCCACCCCATGGTGTGGCCACCCTGTGGCCCCCCTCCAGGGCTCTTCGGTACTTCTGGATGCTTCCGGGACTTCTAAGACTTCTGGCTTTCGTGGGGTCCAATTCCGAGAATATTTCCAGAACAACTTTTCTGAAACTAAAAACAGCAGAAAACAGGGAACTGGCTCTTGGGCATCTTTTCAATAGGTTAGTCCAGAAAATCGATAAAAATGACATAAAGAAGGGAGAAAACATGTAGCAATTGGCATAATATCAACATGGAACATCAGAAATTATAGGTACGTTGGAGACGTATTAGTGACTCCAAGAGGGAGTATTTATGCTTGATAGTGGGTTCATGCCTCCTTTGCATGTGTGCTCGAGTGACAGAAATGTGACGGATGGCGGCCGTGTTGTTGCCATTAGGGAGAAAACAACGATGTTTACTTTGTTTATATTACACACTTTGCTTACTGCGATTATCCGTTTCTTGCAACTTAATACCCAACGTTTGTTCGGATGATATTCGAAGGGTGGATTATTAGTCATAGATGCAGTTGGATGACGATCTATGTATCTTGTTGTAATGCCCGCATGAATCTCATAGTAATCTTTATGTCATGCATGTTCTTTATCTGTCAATTGCCCAGCTGTAATTTGTTCACCACGCATGTTAGCTATCCTTTATGGAGAGACACCTCTAGTGAACTGTGGACCCCGGTTCATTTTCTCATACTGATAATACACACAGTGCTTCCACTGTATTCACACTGCTGCTACTGTTTTCATATTGTTCTCGTATTTTTTCCACACCATATGTTTAACATCTTTGTGTTCAGCAAAACCGATGAGATTGACAACCTCACTTCTTTGTTGGGGCAAAGTGATTTGATTGTGTTGTGTAGGTTCCATGTTGCTCCTGAACCGGTAGTGCGCCCTGCCATGTCAGCTGCATCAACCTTCAGAGATTTCTTGTCCTCCTACTGGTCGGTTCAACCTTGGTTTCTTTTCTAAGGCAAACTTGCTGCTATGCTCATCAAACCTTCCTCTTGGGGTCTCCCAATCAGTGCAAGTTCTGCACCATCAAGATTTTCTAGCGGTGTTGCCGGGGAGGAAGAGAATTTCTGCAAGGGGAGTCTCTGGCTTCCGATCTCTTTACTTTGTTTTTGTTTTTCTTAGTTTATTTTTTTTGTCTTGTTTGCTTCTCTTTATCAAAAACACACAAAAAAATAGTTCTTATTCTAGTTGTAGTTTTTATCATGTTTTTACTCTTGCTAAAATGACTACCCCTGAGAACACTAAGTTGTGTGACTTTGATAGCACCAACAACAATGATTTCATTAGCACACCTATTACTCCACCTGCTCCTACTGCTGATTTTTATGAGATAAAGCATGCCCTGTTGAACCTTGTTATGAGAGAGCAATTTTCTGGTGTTGGTACTGATGATGCCGCTGCCCATCTTAATAATTTTGTTGAACTATGTCAGATGCAAAAATATAAAGATGTATATGGAGATATTATTAAACTGAATTTTTTTCCTTTCTCTTTGAGAGGAAGAGCTAAAGAATGGTTGCTGTGTTTGCCTAGAAATAGTATTGATTCTTAGACTAAGTGTAAAGATGCTTTCATTAGAAAATATTATCCTCCTGGTAAGATTATATCTTTAAGAAGTAGCATTATGAATTTTAAGCAACTTGATAATGAGCATGTTGCTAAAGCCCAGGAAAGAATGAAATCTTTAGTAAAGAATTGTCCCACTCATGGACTGACTACTTGTATGATCATCCAAACCTTTTATGCAGGTCTGAATTTTTCGTCAAAAAACCTTCAGGATTCAGCTGTTGGAGGAACCTTTATTCCATTTCTTTGGGGTCAGCAACAAAGGTTCTTGATGATATGATGGTAAATTATTCTGAATGGCACACTTAGAGAGCTACAACTGGTAAGAAGGTAAACTATGTTGAAGAAACCTCCTCTTTCAGTGATAGACTTGATGATATTATGTCTATGGTGGTCAATGGTCATGCTCCTATTGATCCAAACAATGTTCCTTTAGCCTCTTTGGGTGCTCAAGAAGAGCATGTTGATGTGAACTTCATTAAAAATAACAATTTCAACACCAATGCTTGTAGGAATAATTTTGCTAGAAACAATTGTAGGCCATATCCTCCCAATAATAGTAACGCTTATGGTTATTCTTATGGTAATTCCTAAAACAACAATAAAAGTGTACCCTCTGATCTTTAAAGCATGCTCAAGAATTTTATTAGTACACAAAATGCTTTTAATAAATCTGTTGAGGAAAAGTTTGGCAAAATTGATGTGCTTGCTTCTAAAGTTGATAGCCTTGCTCTTGATGTTGATTTTATGAAACTAAAGGTTATGCGGCTTATGCCTCATGATGTTAAATAAAGAAAAACTTTGAATTCCATTCAAATTCAAATTGATGATAATGTTAGGATGTTAGCTGAATTGCATGCTAGATGGGAAAGAGAAGATGAAATAGCTAGAAAGAATAATATAGCTAATGTTTGCACCATTACCACCACTAGTAAAACTGAAGCTTCTCATGCTAGTAAACCCTCTACTATCAATGTTAAAGTAATTGGTGTTGGCAACATTCCCACTTCTGCTATTAAAAATGCAAAACTGCCTGAAACTGCTAAAAATGTTTCTGATAAAAGTGCTAAAAATTTTAGAAACATGGGAGACAATGATCCCATTACCTTTGATAAAAATTATCTTGACTTTGATGATTGCAACATAAGTGAAGTGATTAAGTTCCTACAAAAGATTGCTAGTTGTCCTAATGCTAGTACTATGAATATGGCTTTCACAAAACATATTACAAATGATCTCATGCAAATTAGAGATGATGGATTAAGATGTGAATACTCTATCTTTAGGAAGCTAGATGATGGTTGGGAACCCATTATTAAAATGAAAGTGAATGATTTTGATTTCAATTCTCTATGTTATCTTGGTGCTAGTATCTCTGTTATGCCCAAGAAACTTTATGATATTCTTGTTTTGCCACCTTTGGAGCACTGTTATTTGGATATTCGTCTTATTGATAATGTTAGAAAGAAACCTTTGGGGAGAATTTATGATGTTCTTATCATGGTTAATAATAATCTTGTCCCATTGATTTTGTTGTTATGAATATTGAATGCAATGTTTCTTGTACAATTGTTTTGGGAAGACCTTTTCTTAGAACTGTTGCTGTTGTTACAAATATGAAAGAAGGGAATATTAAATTTCAATTCCCACTCAAGAAAGGTATGGAACACTTTTCTAGAAAGAGAATGAAGTTTCCATTTGATTCTATTATTCGAACAAATTAAAATCTGGATGCTTCTTCACTTGAAAACACGTGAATCCACTTTTCTGGGCCTAGCTAAAAGACGTTAAAGAAAAGCACTTCTTGGGAGATAACCTATGGTTTTATTTTTGCTTTGTTTTTCTTTATTTTATTTGAGTCAAAGGGTGGTATCCTTCTGTAGCAACTCTTTTGTATCTTTATTTTCATGTATTAGTTGTGCCAAGTAAAGTTTCTAACAAAAGTTTGACTTGGTTTTGGATTTCTGCACAGGAAACAGATTTCTGTTGTGCACCGTAAATAATCGTATAAAATCCAGAAAGATCTAAAAAAATTGTGCTTATTCCTCAGCTAATTCCGAAACTTTTTTTCTTTAAGTTGTTCGATCTAAGCAACATAAGTTCCCCGAAAAAAATCGTCTTTACACACTGTTCTGGTTTCGAAAGATTCTTCCATTTTTCTTGCATTTGCTCTTTTACAATGCCAAGTGGACTTATTTGCTTTGCGAAACATCAGTGGCTGTAGCTAATGTTTAAAATTATTAATAGAACTTGTGCCCATGCAGAACCCATAAATTTTTTATGGTTGCACTAACCCTCTAATGCGAATTACTCTTTGAGTGTGGTGTGAAGGAATTTTTCAAGGGTCAAGAGAAGAGGGTGATATAATGTGATCAAGAAGAGTGCAAGGTCAAAGCTTGGGGATGCGCCCGTGGTTCATCCCAGCAAATTTTAAGAAGACTCAAGCATCTAAGCTTGGGGATGCCCAAGGCATCCCCTTCTTCATCAATAATTTATCAGGTCACTTCTAGTGAAACTATATTTTTATTCGGTCAAATCATATGAAGTTTACTTGGAGCGTATGTTTTTTTCCTTTGTTTTCCTTGCTGCAATAATATAGTTGGACCCTATCATTCTTTGTGTTGTAGATAGACACGCTCCACTTTTTTTTTTTGAATACTTGCTATGCTCGTATTCTTAGTTTTTCTTATAGCTGCTATAAATTTCATGTTTAGCTCCTGTTTTTCTTGCATCTCTTATTTAGAGTTGTTAGTTTTAGTTGAGTTGTGTTAGTACTCTCTTGTTTCTTTGCTGCATCTTGTAGGGCCCGCCCTCCGAACCACTGTTCAAGGACGCCCTCGATATGCATACATTCACGATCCCAGAAAATTCAGTCATGAACAACATATCAAGCTGGTACACAGATACAATATCCATTACACGGTTGCACAAACACTTACAAGGACACATGGTCACTTCACCAAGACTACACGGTTGTCACGCAGGACAACACACAACACACACAACGGAAGACTAAACACGCACAAACGCGGTAGAGCCCAAGGCACGCCTTAACCTACAGGCTGCTGACCCGGAGACGCTCCTAGTTCGCAAAGCCATCAGCTCCGTACTCCTCCTCGTTGATCTTCTTCGGAGACTCCTTCTCAATGTCCGGCAAGTAAATACCAGGGGCGAAACCATGATGAGTACATTTGAATGTACTCAGCAAGACATCCATCATGTAACTTACCAAAATGCGAGTATGCTTATATGGTGTAATAGGTAGGCTATAAATAGGGTTCACTATCAATGGTGTTCATATAGGATGACACCACAGTTGCAGTCATGTTAATCTGTATCTTCGCTGAAGAAGATACTTCAGAACAAAATAGTATAGTTTTTTTTCTCTTGTAGATATCACATGTACAAGAGGTTTTGTAAACTTTGTTAAAAGAAAGTTTTCCCTTTTTGCAAAACTTCTTGGAATCAGTTTCCAGATGTTTGCTTAGAGAAGAAAGATTTTCTATGCAAAACTTCTTGTAAAACAACTTCTGGCTTTTCATCATCGGTACCTCCACGGTACAAGATTTTCTTCCTTTCTGAACTTCCCGAGTTCAACACCCTTTTGAAAAACATCCGTTTGGAAAACATTGACACAATGCTAGCTACATGGCCATTCAACTGTCCATATCCGAGGACGCGGCTCCTTCGAAAAAGTTGTACTCTGCAGAGGTGTACACATCCATCAGATACAGTACACCTGACGTGAACAACCACGGACTGTAACAACAATATGTAGAACATCAGATAACTGATCATAACCATCCACTATGTTCAAGCTAGAATGTGTCTATCTCTCAGTCGAGTTTTACCGGTCATCCCCGGCACCGAGCTATTCCCCGCCAGCCAGGATGCCCCAACTGAATGCGACCGGGGGGTAACTTAATCCCTCACTTTTTATGTCTCAACATTGGGAGTTTTGACGACACTCGGTTCGAGGGAGTCCGTCCCCTTATAGCGATTGAGATAGAACACACACTAACAAGAACAAACTTCCCGTTAAGCCCCGTGCCCATGTTGGGGTAGGGTGGCAGTACGGTAAAGGTTGTCCGGCGAAGACTAGGTTATGTGTCATTTTTGAAAAACACCATTTTTCCCAAAAATGACAACTTCCACATTCCTCCGGAGAATAAGGATCCGCCTTTTCTCCGGGTTTTCCATAAAGCCTTTGTTTTGTAAAAACACAATTTTAGGGTGTCCACTTAGGGACTAATATTTTTGATGGTAATAAATACCATATGGTGGCTATGGACTTGGTAACACCAAGTATCAACTACTGGCATAGTATATATAATAGTAGTAGAGTTCACTCAAAAATAGTTTTTTTGGAAACCAAAGTTTTTGTAAAACTTTTTTGAAGTAAAACATGCATGATAGATAATGATAAGTGTATTATAACAGCAAGCATCAGGATGGCTTGCCTTAATCTCTTAATGTCCCTGGCCTTGAAGTAACTTGAACTTGACGCACAGCTCCACAACTGCTTCTTCTTCTTCTTCGTTTTCTAGCGTCGTAAAAGAATAAAAGACAGACTCTCAGGTCTCAAGACCAAAAAACTAAGCTAAACAACACATAAAACAAGCAAAAGTATAATAGCGCAACCCCACAAACGTTATCGAGAAAACTGCCTCACACAGCTCTCAGGGTACAAAACTATCGTCAGACAAACATATGGTTTAGGAAACCATAACCCACATCTTACATACCATATATGGAGTGGCGTACCACTCTCATAATAAGATATACAAGAAGCTAAAAATATAGCTTGTGGGTGCAAAGGGGTTAGGTTGCTAAGGTAAAACAAACAAACGGAACAATACCCATGGCAGTGGGTATTACTCACCACAAGCAACTATCACTTAATGTGTTTATGATTTTAGCAAGGTATAAATCACACAACCAGTAGCTATGCACTTAAATAAAAGTCATCTAAACCTTTTCAAAAATCCAAACACTCAATTTAAAATCATTTACAAACAATCTATCAGCCACAAGGAATTTAGTTTATCTGCAAACAATAAAATTTAGCACTCAATAGTGAATCACTTCTTAACATGATACTCCTAAGGAATATGATGCTAACAAATGGATCACATCTAACATACTAGTATCCTCTGATAAGAAATAAACTTCTCACTTGCATAAGTGAAAACAAACAAACGTATTTTTCCATGGTGGAAAAATAGAAATCAATCATATAATTAAACATGTTAATTTCTCACATGTGCATGGTTGGGGATTTTCATCCACAACCAAGATGCAATGGGACCAGTGGGTTATGGGCCCACTAATACCAACGCAAAAGAGGTAATAGGCCTCTGGTTACTCATGACAAAAATTAGTATAACAAAATAAATAAAACAAGGCTATTTATTATAGTGCATATAAGACTAGGGCATAAGAATAACAAGACCTACACATGCTTCACTCTAAAAAGACATGCAAGCTAACAGAGGTATTAGCTTCAAAATAACAGTACCAAAATGGTACTGGATCCCTATCAATCCTAGCACAAAATTTTATAAAGCATTCACACAAAGATCTAGCTCTCACAATAATTCCAAATAATAAAACTAGAAGGTATCAAATGCTATCTCATTATTTCAGTTTCCAAACATGCACACACTTTCTAAGGTAGAGGTAATGTAATAAAACAACTTAATAACAAGTACCAACAACTTTATACATGCTAGAGAACAAGAGTATATCAACCAAACATTTCATTTCAAGCAAAAACACATTCCAAAACAAAAACAGGAAAGCTGTTGTTTCTAGATCTGTCCACCAAAAATAATCTAGAGCCTCAAAAATTAATCTAAGCTAGTATAAGATATATATATAGTCAATACCAAACGCATCCAATTGGATTTGCTCCAAAATTCATTTTTTAACTCCTTATAAAAATCATAGAAGATCCTACTCGTCTCATAGTAAACTGGATGGCATTTCCATTCTATAACTCACCTTGATGTGAGGTCAACTGCATTGGATAGATATTTTCATTACCTATCCATAACATTTTAGTTTGTTCCATTTGGTTACATATTTTAGAAGTTATGGTCAAAACATTCTCACTGACAGTCTGAGGCAAAACAGTTCTTGTGCCCAAAATATGGGTCCAAAAGTAGATCTGCAAATTTTGTATGATTTAGATTTCCTTTCTTATCGTCCATGAATGTTTCCAGATTTTATTTCACAGTTTTAGTATTTTTACCAAGTCCAAAGTAAAAGCATCAATTCTGTTAAACTTTAAAAGATTAAAAGGAACAAACACGCGGGCCGGTTTCCACTGCAGCGCGGCCCAACTAGCGGCTGGGTGGCCCAGCAGCGCTGCGCGCGCGGGGGCAGGGCACGGGAAAAGGGTCGTTTAAGCGCGACCGTCGATCTCCGATCGAACGGCGCTGGCGCGTCTTCCACCTCCCGATCCTCTCTCTCTCAGAACCGAGCGGGGAAGAAAGGGCGGCGGCCGTAGCTCACCTTAGAGTGCTCGGGGAGGGCTAAGCGGGCTCAGGGAAGTTGCTGGGTGGTCGGGGCACCGAGGGGCAGCGACGGCGACGCGCGGCGTGGTCCCACGCGGTGGAACGCGGCGGATGCCCGCAGCGGCGCCCGTGGACGGCGGCGGCGCCTCCGAGGGTTAGAGGGCACGGGGTTGTGTCTGGGGGGTTCAGGGGAACTCGGGGAACCTTTCTAGGTTAGTGGGAGGGGTTGGAAAAGGGTGTATCGGGCAGAGCCTTGCCGTGGCCGTGGTGATCACCCTGCGGCCAGAGCACGGGCTCGGGGTGTTCTAGGGCTAGGGCTTGGGTCAAAAACGGACCATGGGAGGTAGGAGGGAGGATGAGAGGTGCAAGACGCAAGGGTGTGGCCTCTGGCCATTTATAGAAGAGGGAGAGAGGTTGAGGGCACTTTGGTCACCTCGGGTGGATGCCAAACCATGGCATGATCAATCCCTAGGGCTTTTAGTCATTTCCACCTGTGAGCAATGGTGCCCTAGGTCAAGGCCACGAGTGGACAAGGTTCATCCTGGCCCTGGAGAGAAAGTGGAGAAAGTGGCAAGGTTAAAAAGGTAAACTCATGTGATGCCCATACCTGTCCTAGTCATCACTCTTCTCTCTCCTTTTTCTTAGCATCCTAGGCTTCTAGAAGCAGGGTCAAGGGCTCTAGTTCGAGTAGATATTAAGGTCAACACACTAGGCTTGGGCATGCTTCCAAAAATGCAAAGAAACATCAAGAAAACTAAAGTGCAAAAGTGTATCCTTAACTGTTCACTGAAAAATTCAAAAAATTTAGTCTTTAGGACTTAGAAATTTTCTAAGTGTTGAAAACAGATTAAAAGTGCAAAAAGTTGAGTTTTTTTTCAGGGTTCAAATAAATTCCCAAAATTGTTTTCCAAAGTTTGGATTTGTTAACCATGTTATATACTTTCAGAAACAACTTTTGAAAACAATTTTGAAATAATTTAAGGCCATGAAAACAATGTGGCAAAAGGTATACTTTCTGTTTTTATCTGTTTCTCAAAACTGCCTTTTTCTGCCTTAATTTTATACCACAAAACAACAAGCAAAAGATAGTTTTTATTCCTCCAAAAATAAAATTGATCTTATGGGTTTGTAGTACATATATCAAGGATTAATTAAAAGTCAAGAAACCATAAAATAACAATATATAGTTTAGTGAAAACAAGGGTAGAAAACAGGTACTTGGATTATTTTTCAGAGATTGCTTTCTATAGAAAACTTTAAAGAAAACTTTCATAACTCACTTTGAAAACTTTTTTTCTTGGATCCAACAATGCTAAAAGTTTGTTTTAAGATGCAAACAAAAATGATCAAAGTCTTGGAATAAAATTCCACTCAAGTAATAATAGGAAAACATGAGGGAAAATAAATAGGAATATCCCTCAAGAACCTATGGTATTGGTTTTATATAGAAACAAAACTTGTGTTGCAAATATGATTAAGATCATAAACACATGTTAGTTCAAACAATCATGTTGTTATAAAAAAATTTGTTGGCCCTAATTTTTGTCTTCTTGAGCACAGACCAAGAATCCAAAAACTGGGGTGTGACAGACCTTCCCCCCTTAAAAGAATCTCGTCCCGAGATTCGCAGGTCAAGCGAGAAGAGGGTATGGTCAAAACAACAATGTTAGATGATTTGTTTACAAAACATGTGTTGGAGGTTTGTAACATTATTTACAGGGGCTTCCCCCCTTTGATTTATTTTACCAGAATTCACCGGTAAATTTGTTTTCCTTTCAAAGGTTTGGGTGTCATGTTCTAAAACTCGAACTTATTGTTCCTTAAAACCATGCTATCAAACCAGGGTTAGAAAGGCCAACTTGTTCCAGAAAAGTTGCTTTTCTACGGTACCCCAAAACAAGAAATTCCACTTTTCTAAGATTTACAGGAAAGTTCTGGCCACCCATAAGTGGTCACAGAAACCTAGTTTTGCAGGGGGTAGAGGCTACAAACAGCTAGTAGGCTTTCCATGATTTGGAAAGAAAGTCCAGAAGCTAGATGCACCCAGGTTTTTCTCGAGTGTTTTGCTGACGTGTGGGACTGGGCTCACTTGGCAGTCGATGCCTTTCTCGTTTCTCCTTCTCCTTATTGCCTTTCCTTCTCATCTGGTGCGCACACTTTCAGCATGAGGGTGTCCCGCCCACTGCGAGTTCATGGTGGGCTGACACCTCGCTGTAGGACTGCTGCGAGTGTGACAGGTTGATGCCTTGGCCACTTGGGGAAGAGGTGTGCTGGTGTTTTCGCGCCATTTGTGAGCACTGTGGCTGGATTCTTTGGCTCTTCCCGCGTAGTGCTTGATGAAGGAGAGGGGTCTGCTCTCGCTGCTATAAAAAGGGTAGCCGAGGTTCTCTAAATCGCACCACACAATGATCTTCATTTCCCAGTTAATCGATGACTTCTTCAAGGAGTACGTCACTCTGCTGGAGCGAGCAAGTTTCTTGGAGCACTTCCTCATCGTGCTACTCTTCAGCTGTTGCTTGGTGGGATTGGTCACCGTGATCCCGGTGGCCATGATCTTTGCAATCTGGGACATCCATGACTGGTGGTCTGGTACCCGGGACAAGACCGTGGTGGAAGAAGGACGAGCCGTGGCGCCGGTGGTTGCGCCAGTGGAGGCTCACGCTGGTGGCACTAGGCCTGGAAGACTGGAGGGAATCCGTCGTCGACTGACTCGGGGCTCTGCATCAGGTGAGAGTGGCTCACCTTCAAACTAGGCTCCCACCAGTGAGAGCTTGGCAAGGTTAGGGTCTACACTAAGGTAGGTGCAGTGGTCTGTGCTGGGAAACAGACTAGTACCTTATTTTTCTGAAACTTTTACCTGTTGGTGTAATGTTATTTCCGGAGTAAGGTATCTCTTTGAAGTTCCTGAAAGACTTGTAGATCTTCAAGATCATAGAGTTAAGCCAATTCTGTGTACTACCAACTCTGTAAGATGGCAACCATTTTATGTGGCGAAAATTTAATTTACTCTGTAGGGTGTTATACAAAAATTAGATGGAGGTTTTGGTTAGTATCTTTAGATTTTATTTAGTCTGACGTGACACTTCTAGTGTTCCATTTACGTCGGGTTTCTCAGGGTACAACGACAAGCAAGCAAGGGGGTTCACAGGTTTGGTTCGAAAACGTACCATTGGCTATGGCATGAGTTGTAGATGCTTCTGCAACATCAGCTTGGTCTCGAGGTCCACTCATCAGATTCTTGCGTTTCTTCTGGGATGGACCCTGGCGTTCTTGGGGTTCATCAGGATGAGCTAGGATATGGTTCTTCTTGGGGCAATCACGAGCAAAGTGTCCTTCCTGTCCACAGGTAAAGCAAACCGTGGTCCTAGGCTTGACCTTCACACGCCTCCTTGAAGATTTTGGCATCGCAGGCAAAACGCTGCGAGTCACCCATGAACTAGTTTCTCCTGGCGTCACTTTCTTTCTTTTGCGGCTCTCTCCAGCAAGCAGTTGCTGGTATTCTCTCATAAGGAATGCAGTATTCTCAGCGTTGGTGATGACAAGCTGAGTCAACTGTTCTAGTGCAGCATTGGTGGCAATGTGTTCAGCACGAGCGGCTTCACTTTCTTCCCTCAGCAGAGCCAACAGTTGAGCCACTGTCGGCTCAGGTGATGGAGGTAGATCGCTGGCCATGCTGAAGACAAAGAACGGTGTAAGGCGAGAGCAACTAAAGGTGGTTTTGGTTTTTTGAAAAACTGGTGACACATACCGGCTCATAACGGAGATGAGAACGATATATACCACAACAATGAGCAAACGCCAAAGAACCAAATGCCAACTCAAACCAAGATTGACATACGCATGAAACAAAGTCTTCACAAGCATAACTTAACTTAAGGGTTCACAAGGCTACATCATAAGGCTCACAACACAACTAGCACACTCAAAGCTCTAACAGAGTTCACACAATACAGACAAACAAGCGTCTCGGGTGGAAATAACACAACCCCTAGCATCCTGCGGCAATCCTAAGTGCTCGAGGAAGCGCGTAGCTGTTCCTCCAGCTCTTCAACTCGGGTCATGCTGGCTGCAAGCTGAAGCTGAAGGGTTCTCACTCGTGTGCGGTGCTGGGAGTCAGTGTACTTCATGGTCTTCTTCAGTACCTTGAGACGACGCTCGGTAGCCGAAGATGTACCAAGACTGGCTTCTAGTTGGTCTATCTCTCTTCCTCAGAGGTCATAATCTGCTCTAACTTTATCAAGGGAGAGTTGGGTGTTGTAAAGCTGTCCCTCCAAGTGCTGGAAGTGACGAGCAAACACAAAGTCTCCAGTGGATTCTACTGGCTTGTCATCCTCGTCGCGTCTTCCAAAGTATCTATAAGGGGTGCCTGCAAACTTGCCGCGAAAGAAGTTTGCGAGCTTGGCAATGGTCAGCTGCATCACTCTAAGGATACCATCTTCCCAACTGTTCTCCACAACTTCCCAAGTGATCTCTGGGGTTGACGGTGCTAGCAAAGATGCACGGATGGTGCAGACCACCAACCAGGACAACTCTCGTCCATCATGGTGAATCTGGGCTCCCTTCAACTCAGGTGTGGGACGACCGATAAGATGAGCCATCTTGATCAAATCCTCCTCAAAACGGTGGTAGCAAGGTGCATGCGATCCCAACCGGAAGGACTTGGTGAAGACAACTGCCATCTACACAAGATTTTAAAGTGGATTAAGTTAGGTAACAGTGTGCAAAATTTTAAGATGCTCCTTTTTAACTTCAGTGTAAATAGAGTTTTCGAAACACAGAGGGGATGGAGTATAGAATCCCTTTAAAAATAGTCATCTTAGTGACCTGGTTTTGTTTACTTTAATTGTCAGAGTACTAGCTAACGTCCATGCTAACTAAGGTCTCCTAAGGTCAGGATAGCTCTGATACCAACTCTGTAGGGCCCGCCCTCCGAACCACTGTTCAAGGACGCCCTCGATATGCATACATTCACGATCCCAGGAAATTCAGTCGTGAAAAACATATCAAGCTGGTACACAGATACAATATCCATTACACGGTTGCACAAACACTTACAAGGAAACATGGTAACTTGACCAAGACTACACGATTGTCACGCAGGACAACATGCAACACACACAGCGGAAGACTAAACACGCACAAACGCGGTAGAGCCCAAGGCACGCCTTAACCTACAGGCTGCTGACCCGGAGACACTCCTAGTTCGCAAAGCCATCAACTCCGTACTCCTCCTCGTTGATCTTCTTCGGAGACTCCTTCTCAATGTCTGGCAAGTAAATACCAGGGGCGAAACCATAATGAGTACATTTGAATGTACTCAGCAAGACATCCATCATGTAACTTACCAAAATGTGAGTATGCTTATATGGTGTAATAGGTAGGCTATAAATAGGGTTCACTATCAATGGTGTTCATATAGGATGACACCACAGTTGCAGTCATGTTAATCTGTATCTTCGCTGAAGAAGATACTTCAGAAGAAAATAGTATAGTTTTTCTTTCTCTTGTAGATATCACATGTACAAGAGGTTTTGTAAAACTTTGTTAAAAGAAAGTTTTCCCTTTTTGCAAAACTTCTTGGAATCAGTTTCCAGATGTTTGCTTAGAGAAGAAAGATTTTCTCTGAAAACTTCTTGTAAAACAACTTCTGGCTTTTCATCATCGGTACCTCCACGGTACAATATTTTCTTCCTTTCCGAACTTCCCGAGTTCAACACCCTTTTGAAAAACATCCGTTTGGAAAACATTGACACAATGCTAGCTACATGGCTATTCAACTGTCCATATCCGAGGACGCGGCTCCTTCGAAAAAGTTGTACTCTGCAGAGGTGTACACATCCACCAGATACAGTACACCTGCCGTGAACAACCACGGACTGTAACAACAGTATGTAGAACATCAGATAACTGATCATAACCATCCACTATGTTCAAGCTAGAATGTGTCTATCTCTCAGTCGAGTTTTACCGGCCATCCCCGGCACCGAGCTATTCCCTGCCAGCCAGGATGCCCCAACTGAATGCGACCCGGGGGTAACTTAATCCCTCACTTTGTATGTCTCAACATTGGGAGTTTTGACGACATTCGGTTCGAGAGAGTCCGTCCCCTTATAGCGATTGAGATACAACACACACTAACAAGAACAAACTTCCAGTTAAGCCCCGTGCCCATGTTGGGGTAGGGTGGCAGTACGGTAAAGGTTGTCCGGCGAAGACTAGGTTATGTGTCATTTTTGAAAAACACCATTTTCCCAAAAATGACAACTTCCACATTCCTCCGGAGAATAAGGATCCGCCTTTTCTCTGGGTTTTCCATAAAGCCTTTGTTTTGTAAAAACATAATTTTAGGGTGTCCACTTAGGGACTAATATTTTTGATGGTAATAAATACCATATGGTGGCTATGGACTTGGTAACACCAAGTATCAACTACAGGCATAGTATATATAATAGTAGTAGAGTTCACTCAAAAATAGTTTTTTTGGAAACCAAAGTTTTTGTAAAACTTCTCAGAAGTAAAACATGCACGATAGATAATGATAAGTGTACTATAACAGCAAGCATCAGGATGGCTTGCCTTAATCTCTTAATGTCCCTGGCCTTGAAGTAACCTTAACTTGACGCACAGCTCCACAACTGCTTCTTCTTCTTCTTCGTTTTCTAGCGTCGTAAAAGAATGAAAGACACACTCTCAGGTCTCAAGACCAAACAACTAAGCTAAACAACACATACAGCAAGCAAAAGTATAATAGCGCAACCCCACAAACGTTATCGAGAAAACTGCCTCACACAGCTCTCAGGGTACAAAACTATCGTCAGACAAACATATGGTTTAGGAAACCATAACCCACATCTTACATACCATATATGGAGTGGTGTACCACTCTCATAATAAGATATACAAGAAGCTAAAAATATAGCTTGTGGGTGCAAAGGGGTTAGGTTGCTAAGGTAAAACTAACAAACAGAACAATACCCATGGCAGTGGGTATTACTCACCACAAGCAACTATAACTTAATGTGTTTATGATTTTAGTTGGTGTTTTAGTTTCATAAGATACTCTTAAGCACAACACTAGCACAAAAATTAACACAAGTACGACACTCATGCTAAGGTACACACGCAGACAATTTCCAAACAGCAGGTAAACACACCACACATGAATAGACTATTTATTCACTACCTTAATGCTTACTTGAAGTTATGGAACCCATAAATCATGGAAAATTTATCAAACAACCAGTAGCTAATAACCAAAGAATCAAGTCATAAAAATAATCTAAAACACCATCTTCACTCAAGATAATATTTCTATTAAACATGTATAGAAACATGACTGCACTAATAGCATACTAGTATGGGAATTTCTACACAAGCATGCCATAAGAGATAATTATTAATCTAAAACCATAGCACATGCAACTAAATAATTCATGGCATCATAAAAGAAGTAATAACTTCCTAAACATGCTATAACAAACTCATACACTCATAAAATAAAAGATGACAATACTATAGCAAAAATCACCATCTTCTAGTGGTGACACTAGTTCAACACTATAGAAACAATCAAGGCTACCATGATGATTAAATCTAAACAAGCATGCCATGATCATAAATGTACCTAAATAACAGTACACAAGTCCTAATCATGCTAGGAAGCAAGAACATCAAAATAATTCCATGAAACAACTATTAAGCATGCATAAATTAATTCTAGCAATTTATGTTCTCTTTAATCAATTACTAGCAAGCAAGCAAGCAAGGTATAACTCACACAACCAGTAGCTATGCACTTAAAGAAAAGTCATCTAAACCTTTTCAAAAATCTAAACACTCAATTTAAAATCATTTACAAACAATCTATCAGCCACAAGGAATTTAGTTTATATGCAAACAATAAAATTTAGCACTCAATAGTGAATCACTTCTTAACATGATACTCCTAAGGAATATGATGCTAACAAATGGATCACATCTAACATACTAGTATCCTCTGATAAGAAATAAACTTCTCACTTTCATAAGTGAAAACAAACAAACGTATTTTTCCATGGTGGAAAAATAGAAATCAATCATATAATTAAACATGTTAATTTCTCACATGTGCATGGTTGGGGATTTTCATCCACAACCAAGATGCAATGGGACCAGTGGGTTATGGGCCCACTAATACCAAGTCAAAAGAGGTACTAGGCCTCTGGTTACTCATGACAAAAATTAGTATAACAAAATAAATAAAACAAGGCTATATATTCTAGTGCATACAAGACTAGGGCATAAGAATAACAAGACCTACACATGCTTCACTATAAAAAGACATGCAAGCTAACAGAGGTATTAGCTTCAAAATAACAGTACCAAAATGGTACTGGATCCCTATCAATCATAGCACAAAATTTTATAAAGCATTCACACAAAGATCTAGCTCTCACAATAATTCCAAATAATAAAACTAGAAGGTATCAAATGCTATCTCATTTTTATTTCAGTTTCCAAACATGCACACACTTTCTAAGGTAGAGGTACTGTAAGAAAACAACTTAATAACAAGTACCAACAACTTTATACATGCTAGGGAACAAGAGTATATCAACCAAACATTTCATTTCAAGCAAAAACACATTCCAAAACAAAAACAGGAAAGCTGCTGTTTCTAGATCTGTCCACCAAAAATAATCTAGAGCTTCAAAAATTAATATAAGCTAGAATAAGATAGATCTAGTCAATACCAAACGCATCCAATTGGATTTGCTCCAAAAATCATTTTTAAACTCCTTATAAAAATCATAGAAGATCCTACTGGTCTCTTAGTAAACTGGATGGAGTTTCCATTATATAAGTCACCTTGATGTGAGGTCAACTGAATTAGATAGATATTTTCATTAACTATCCATAACATTTTAGTTTGTTCCAGTTGGTTACATATTTTAGAAGTTATGGTCAAAACATTCTCACTGACAGTCTGAGGAAAAACAGTTCTTGTGCCCAAAATATGGGTCCAAAAGTAGATCTGCAAATTTTGTATGGTTTAGATTTCCTTTCTTATGGTCCATGAATTTTTCCAGATTTTATTTCACAGTTTTAGTATTTTTACCAAGTCCAAAGTAAAAGCATCAATTCTGTTAAACTTTAAAAGATTAAAAGGAACAAACACGCGGGCCGGTTTCCACTGCGGCGCGGCCCAACTAGCGGCTGGGTGGCCCAGCAGCGCTGCACGCGCGCGGGCAGGGTGCGGGAAAAGGGCCGTTTAAGCGCAACCGTCGATCTCCGATCGAACGGCGCTGGCGCGTCTTCCACCTCCCGATCCTCTCTCTCTCAGAACCGAGCGGGGAAGAAAGGGCGGCGGTCGTAGCTCACCTTAGAGTGCTCGGGGAGGGCTGAGCAGGCTCGGGGACGTTGCTGGGTGGTCGAGGCACCGAGGGGCGGCGACGGCGACGCGCGGCGTGGTCCCACATGGTGGAACGTGGCGGATGCCCGCGGCGGCGCCCGTGGACGGCGGCGGCGTCTCCGGGGGTTAGATGGCACGGGGTTGTGTCTGGGGGGTTCAGGGGAACTCGGGGAACCTTTCTAGGTTACTGGGAGGGGTTGGAAAAGGGTGTATCGGGCAGGGCCTTACCGTGGCCGTGGTCATCACCCTGCGGCCAGAGCACGGGCTCGGGGTGCTCTAGGGCTAGGGCTTGGGGTCAAAAACGGACCAGGGGAGGTAGGAGGGAGGATGAGAGGTGCAAGGTGCAAGGGTGTGGCCTCTGACCATTTATAGGATAGGGAGAGAGGTGGAGGGCACTTTGGTCACCTCGGGTGGACGCCAAACCATGGCATGATCAAGCCCTAGGGCTTTTAGTCATTTCCACCTGTGAGCAATGGTGCCCTAGGTCAAGGACACGAGTGGACAAGGTTCATCCTGGCCCTGGAGAGCAAGTGGAGCAAGTGGCAAGGTTAAAAAGGTCAACTCATGTGCTGCCCATACCTGTCCTAGTCATCACTCTTCTCTCTCCTTTTTCTTAGCATCCAAGGCTTCTAGAAGCAGGGTCAAGGGCTCTGGTTCGAGTAGATATTAAGGTCAACACACTAGGCTTGGCCATGATTCCAAAAATGCAAAGAAACATCAAGAAAACTAAACTGAAAAAGTGTATCCTTAATTGTTCACTGAAAAATTCAGAAAATTCAGTCTTTAGGACTTAGAAATTTTCTAAGTGTTGAAAACAGATTATAAGTGCAAAAAGTTGAGTTTGTTTTCAGGGTTCAAATTATTCCCAAAATTGGTTTTCAAAGTATGTATTTGTTAACCATGTTATATACTTTCAGAAACAACTTTTGAAAACAATTTTGAAATAATTTAAGGCCATGAAAACAATGTGGCAAAAGGTATACTTTCTGTTTTTATCTGTTTCTCAAAACTGCCTTTTTCTACCTTAATTTTATACCACAAAACAACAAGAAAAAGATAGTTTTTATTCCTCCAAAAATAAAAGTGATATGATGGGTTTGTAGTACATATATCAAGGATTAATTAAAAGTCAAGAAACCCTAAAATAACAATTTATAGTTTAGTGAAAACAAGGGTAGAAAACAGGTACTTGGATTATTTTTCAGAGATTGTTTTCTATAGAAAACTTAGAAGAAAACTTTCATAACTCACTTTGAAAACTTGTTTTCTTGGATCCAACAATGCTAAAATTTTGTTTTAAGATGCAAACAAAAATGATCAAAGTCTTGGAATAAAATTCCACTCAAGTAATAATAGGAAAACATCAGGGAAAATAAATAGGAATATCCCTCAGGAACCTATGGTGTTGGTTTTATATAGAAACAAAACTTGTGTTGCAAATATGATTAAGATCATAAACACATGTTAGTTCAAACAATCATGTTGTTATAAAAAAAAATTGGCCCTAATTTTTGTCTTCTTGAGCACAGTCCAAGAATCCAAAACTGGGGTGTGACACATCTCTCGGAGATATTTTGTTTATTATGAAATGCTTGGTGTTGGAAAGCAGTAGTACAGTTTTCGTGATTATACGGTGCAATTAGAAGCTTGTATAGACTGTCGCTAGACTTTTTCATGTCATGCTAGATGTTATTTTAATTCTAAAGCCTAGTAGTTATTTTGTAGCATGACTTATCTGAAATAGATGAGAGTGTTTAATGTGCCTTTGAAAGAATCATGAGTTGTTGTTGTCATATTGAAGCATAAATTTGTGGTGTTCTCCTTTGAATATTTTATTTGGTTGACTTGGCGCATGCTTACACCCTGTTTATGACTACAAACCAGTCACTTATAGACTCTATGATCATTTAGTTTTTGAACTTGTAGTACCACTTATGCTTTGATTAATGATGTTTTTGTCGCTATGCATGATTATGGTCATTCTTGCTCTCTTGATTTGTTGCTCCCAGTATTTTGCTAGCCTCCACCTGTACTGAGTATGAGCTCTACTCGTGCATCCAACTCCCAAAAACCAAAGTTTGCCAAATGTGTCCACTATACCTACCTACATGTGGTATTTAACTGCCACTACAAAGTAAATTGCTCATGTGTTACCTTTAAAACCTTCAAAATTACTCATGTTTTGTGCTCCTTTTTAGCTCATGAGGACGTAAATAGAGAATCTTTATCTCACTTGGTGATTGGAATTTCACACCCTGGACTAGTGGCTTCATCCGGTTATCGAATTGATAGAAGAGCTGGAAGCGGGGTGCCCAGCCCCAAAGTAATACAACAAATTCTCTTCACTATTTTTGCCCCTGATTTATCAGTCAAAGCACAATTGTGCAAATAAAAGAGAAAGAGGGATGACCTTCTACCCAGATGCGTCCTTCTATGGGATCCTCTCTTGTGAAGTCTAGTTGGCTTGTGACGTACTATATTTTTTGTTTAGTATTCGTTGACATAAGCATACACCTCTCTAAAAATTAGACACTCCTCCATGGTATGTGATTGTTGGCAGGCACCCGAGAATTCGGTTAGCCATGGTTTGTGTAAGAAAGGTTGGGAGGAGTGTCAACCATTTTATACCTAGGTTTAACAAAATAAAAGCTCTAGCACATGAGTGATCCCTGCTTCCCTCTGCGAATGGACTTTCTTTTACTTTTATGTTGAGTCTCCATCTTCTAACTTTATGTACAGTTGAGAGAGCATGGTTGTCATTCTGAGTTTAATGTGCATTTGTCTCAGAAACATTATTAATTGATTCATAATGTGTTATTGTTTGTTCTCAAATTATTTGTTCTAGTCTTCCTCATGAACTTTGAAGGTGTCCTGGCATTTATGTTTTGCCCCACTCTTAAGGACAAGCGAAATATCACTTTGCTATGTTATCTCTATGCCTGAAACAAACATATAGCTTTCGATTGCATTATTATTCATGATCTTTTGTTTGTGTCACTTCTCATGATGCAAGGTGATTGCTATGTGATACGTCCATTTTGCATCACTGTTTTATATTGTTATTTTCTCTTATTCATCGATATATTTCATGTTATGATGCATCACTTATGTTATTTTATATTATTTTGCATGTTTTATAATTTTTGGAGGATAAACACCGGGACCAGAAATCTGATGGAAAAAAGCACCGTCGGGACACCCTATTTCATAAGATTAGAAGAAGACGGGGGACATCGGAGATGTCTTAGAAGTTCATAGGAGGAGGCTAGCCAGAAGGGGGGCCACCAGGGCCCACACCATGTCGTGGCGCCCCCGCCCCCTCGGTCGTGCCGCCAGGTGGTGTGGCCACCCTAGCCCACCTCTGGTTGATCCCTTTCGCGTACTTGAACCCCAGGGAACCCTAAGCCCCAGAACATCATCGAAGAATTATTCTGCCGCCGCCTTGGGGCGGAAAACACCAGAGAGAGAAAAGCTCTCCGGCAGGGAGAAATCTGCCGGGGAAATTCCTCTCCGGAGAGGGGAAATCATCGCCATCGTCACCATCATCGCTCCGGGCATCATCAAGATCGTCATCGTCATCATCATCACCACTAGCACCATCACCCTCATCATCCATCTTCATCCAGCTATAACAATTAGAGGCCTCTATCGTTGTTTTACATTAGATCTCTCTCCCGGTGTGGATTACTTGTTAGTAGTTGATGCTTGTGAGATTTATCGGTGTTAGCACTTTATGACCAGATTGTTATTATCCATTATATCACCTCTGATTATGATCCATATGATGTCTTGTGAGTAGTTCGTTTAATTCTTGAGGACATGGGGGAAGTCATGATGTTAGTAGTGAAGTTATGTTGAAGTAATATCTCGTGGTTCGGTATTTAAGTTGTGGTGCTATTCCTCTAGTTGTGTCATGTGAACGTCGACTACATGCTACTTCACCTTTATGGGCCTAGGAGGATGCATTGTGTATTTGGCTACTAATTGTGGGGTTGCCCGAGTGACATAAACCTAAACCCCCGTTAGGAAACCAATGCACGAGGGAGCGTAGAATCCCGGAGTTTTAAGGCGGTGGTTATATTTATCTTAATTACTTTCTTGTATTTGCGGATGCTTACGAGGCGTATAATCACAAGTATGTATTAGTCCTAGTTTGGCGCTACATTAGCATTGGTTCATCCACACAACACTTCACGAACCAATGGATATTGATCAACCGTAATGAAGCGAAAGCACTTGACGAAATTCCCATATGTCGTCGAGAACGTTTGGTAGTCATAAGTAACACAACCGGCTTGTCCTTTGCTCTAAAAAGGATTAGGACACTCTCTGCAATATTATTTACTGCACTTTATTTATTCGCACTGTAAATATCTTCTATATCAAAAACCTGCGAAAACCCGTTTACTAGTGTTTACAGTGAATCCTCTACCCAACATGCTTGTCAACACCTTCTGCTCCTCGTTGGGTTCGACACTCTTATTTATCGAAAGTACTACGATACACCCCTTATACTTGTGATTCATCAAGACTATTTTCTGGCGCCGTTGCCGGGGAGTGAAGCGCTATTGGTAAGAGAAACTTTTACTGTGAGTGTTGTTTTTATTTCTGTCTGTTGTTTTATTTCATTATGGAGAATACTTTTGGTTCTCTATTTAGGGGTACTTCTACCGTTACTACTAGGGTAGTAGGCAGCCCGTTATCTGCTGAATTAGATCCTTATAAAATATCTATGAAAATTGTTGGACGTGTTATGGATAACTGCTATTACAGTGATGGAACTGTCCATCCCGGTGATCATTTGCTCTTTATACATGAATTATGCGAGTTATTCAGGTGTGCAGGTATTACAATGGATCAAGTTAAAAGGAAATTATTTTCTTTATCGTTGAAAGGAAGATCCACTGAATGGTTCAAATTACTGAATAATGGTGAATCTATTGGATGGAGGAAATTGTTCCTCTCTTTTATTCTAAATTATATCCTCTTAGTGAGAATCATAAAGACCGGAATCAAATATATAATTTGTAGCCTCATGATGGAGAGAGTATTGCCCAGGCGTGGGGGAGGATGAATTTATTAATGCCCAAATGTCTCGTTAATGAACTCCCGAGTAATATTGTTATCAATAATTTTTATGCAAGGCTTTCTCTTCATGATAATGATTTATTGGATGCTTCTTGTTCTGGATCATTCGCACGTATGAAGGAAGAAGCTAAATGGGATCTTCTTGACCGTATTCAAAAAAACACTGAAGTATGGGAGAACGACAAAGGTAGAAAGTCAGGTATAAATTATGATTATGAATGCATTAAATCTTTTATGTGAACTGACAATTTCTATAATGTTAGTCTTGTTTGTGGTATTGCTTCTCAAATCTTTGCAAACTGTCTTAAAGCTTTTGCCTCCTATCTTGATATTCCTAAAAAGGATTATCACAAATACCATGCACCGTATAAAGATATTGTTCCTGCTAGTAATATAGAAGTGCATGATGTTAATCCTGTTGTTCCTGGGGCTTATGTTGAAAAAATGCCTTTCCCTGCTAAGGTGAAATAACACTCTGTTGTGGCTAGTGTGGTTAATACGAGTAATAATAAATCTATTGAACTTGATGAACAAATAACTGTTGAACCTGTTGTAGCAATAATAAAAGATCTTGTTTGTGGAAATGTGGAGGATGAACACATTGTCTTCTGTGAGGATGCTTCTAATATTGTTTCTGATCCTCATAGACCTAAGAAAACTAGTGTTTTTATGTTTTCTGTTAAGATTGGTGATCATTGCTATTATGGTTTGTGTGATATTGTTGCTAGTTCTAGTGCTATTCCTTATGAGCTTTATAAAGAAATTATGCATGAAATTGGTTCCTGTGAGCTTGAAGATATTGATGTGGTTATTCAGCTTGCTAATAGAGAAACTGTTTTTCCGATTGGTATTGTTAGAGATGTGGAAGTTTTATGTGGTAAGACTAAATATCCCACTGATTTTCTAGTACTTGGTAAGGCTGCTAGTAAAACTTGTCCTATTATTTTTGGTAGACCTTTATTGAACACTCGTGGTGCTATTATAGATTGTAAGAGGGAGAAGATATTGACTAAATTTGATGGAAAATCTTATGAGTTCAATTTCTCCAAATTTGCTAGAGCACCTTATGAATCTAGATTGGCTGGTGAGAATTTTAAAGTTGAACAACTTTCTTGTATTTCTCTTGCTCCTAATAATGCTTTGTAGCAATATACGGAGGACCATGAGAGTGAGGTCTTTATGGAAGAGAGAAATGAGATCGCCGATATTCTTCTTCGTCAACCGGTGATACTAAAACATAATTTACCTGTGGAAGACTTGGGTACCACATTGCCACCCAAGGAGGATACTGTCTTTGATTAAAAACCTCTGCCTGATGATCTTAAATATGCTTATATTGATGATAATAAAATATATCTTGTTATTATTAGTGCTAAACTTTCACGTGAAGAAGAGGAAAGATTATTGGGAATTCTGAAGAAACACTGTGGTGCTATTGGATATACTCTTGATGATTTGAAGGGGGTTTCTCTTACTATATGTCAGCATGCTATTAATGTTGAACCTGATGCAAATCCATTAGTTGAACATCAACGCCATTTAATTCCTAAGATGAAGGAAGTGGTAAGAAACGAGGTATTAAAACTTCTTGATGCTGGTATTATTTTTCCTATTGCTGATAGTAGATGGGTGAGCCTTGTGCATTGTGTCCCTAAGAAGGGAGGAATGACTGTTGTGCCTAATGAAATAATGAGCTTATTCCTCAAAGAGTAGTATTTGGTTATAGAATGTGCATTGATTTGAGAAAGGTTAATACAGTTACTAAGAAAGATTATTATCATTTACCCTTTATTGATAAAATGCTAGAGAGGTTGTCTAAGAAAACTCATTTTTGCTTTCTTGATGCTTATTCTGGGTTTTCTCAAATTGATGTTAGGAAGCAAGATCAAGAGAAAACAACCTTTAATTGTCCTTATGGTACTTATGCTTGTATACGTAAGCCTTTTGGTTTGTGTAATGCTCCTGCTACATTTCAAAGATGCATGTCTGCTATTTTTCATGGTTTTTGTGAAGAGATTGTGGAAGTATTCATGGACGATTTCTCCGTCTATGGAACTTCTTTTGATAATTGTTTGCATAACCTTGATAAAGTTTTGCATAGATGCGAGGAAACTAATCTTGTTCTTAATTTGGAGAAATGCCACTTTATGGTGAATGAAGGAATTGTTCTTGGACATAAATTTTCTGAAAGATGTATTGAAGTTGACAGAGCTAAAGTGGAAGCCATAGAGAAAATGCCATGTCCTAGGGATGTTAAAGGTATTCGTAGTGTTCTTGGTCATGCTGGTTTTTATAGGAGGTTTATTAAAGATTTATCTAAAATATCAAAGCATCTTACTAATCTTCTTCAAAAAGATGTACCATTTGTTTTTGATGATGATTGTAAGGAAGCTTTTGAAACTTTAAAGAAGGCTTTAATTACTGCTCCTATCATTTAACCACCTGATTGGAATTTACTGTTTGAAATTATGTGTGATGCTAGTGATTTTGGTGTAGGTGATGTTCTTGGACAACACATAGGTGAGAAGTTGAATGTTATTCATTATGCTAGTAAGACTCTTGATGCTTCTCAAAAGAATTATGCTACCACTGAAAAAGAGTTCTTAGTTGTATTTTTGCATGTGATAAGTTTAGACCTTATATTGTTGACTCAAAAGTATTATTCATACTGATCATGCTGCTATTAGATACATTATGGAAAACAAATATGCTAAGACTAGGCTTATTAGATGGATGTTTCTTTTACAAGAGTTTGATTTGCATTTTGTGGATAGGAAGGGTGCTTAAAATCATGTTGCTGATAACTTGTTCAGATTGGAAAACATCACTTTTGACCCTATTTCTGTTCATGATAGTTTTCCAAATGAATAGTTGGCTGCAATAAAGGTAAAATCCCAAGATAGTCCATGGTATGTTGATTATGCTAACTTTATTGTTTCAAAGTATTTTCCTCCAACATTTATAGCTCAACAAAAAAGAAAATTCTTCTATGATTTGAGGCATTATTTTTGGGATGACCGACATTTATATAAAGAAGGAGTAGATGGTATTATGACAAGATGTGCTCCAGATCATGAACAACGTGAAATATTGAAGAAGTGCCATGGTAGTGCTTATGGAGGACATCGCACTGGAGATAAAACCGCACAAAAGGTTCTAAAATCAGGTTTCTATTGGCCTACTCTATTTAAAGATGCACGTAAATATATTTTATCTTGTGATGATTGTCAAAGAGTAGGAAATATTTCTAGACGTAATGAATGAGTTATTCTCTTGTTATTGAAAGTTTGATTGTTGGGGATTTGACTTTATGAGTCCTTTTCCTCCTTCGAATGGTTACACTCATATTCTTTTTGTTGTTGATTATGTTAGTAAGTGGGTAGAAGCTATACCTACAAAAAGTGTTGATGGTGAGACCTCTTTAAAAATGCTTAAAAATGTCATTTTTCCTAGGTTTGGTGTGCCTAGATACGTTATGACTGATGGAGGTTCTCATTTTATTCATGGTGGTTTTAGAAAAACCCTTGCTAAATATGATGTTAATCATAAAATTGCCTCAACTTATCATCCTCAAACCAGTGGGCAAGTAGAATTATCAAATAGAGAAATTAAATCTATCTTGCAAAAGACTGTTAATAAATCTAGGAAGAATTGGTCTGATAAGTTGAATGATGCTTTGTGGGCTTATAGAACTACTTATAAAAATCCTATGGGTATGTCTCCTTATAAAATGGTTTATGGAAAAGCTCGTCACTTGCCTTTAGAATTAGAAAACAAAGCTTATTGGGCAGTGAAAGAATTAAATAAAGATTTTAAACTTGCTGGTAAGAAAAGAATGCTTGATTTGAATCATCTAGATGAATGGAGATGTGAAGCTTATCAAAATGCTAAGCTCTTCAAAGAGAAAGTTAAACAATGGCATGATAAAAGAATCCTTAAAAGAGAGTTTCATGTTGGTGAGAAAGTTCTATTGTATCGGTCTCGTCTTAGATTTTTTGTAGGAAAATTACTCTCTAGATGGGAAGGACCTTATGTTATTGAAGAAGTGTATCATTCGGGTGCAACCAAAATTTCTTCCCTTAAAGATAACACTACACAAGTGGTAAATGGGCAAATACTCAAACATTATATTTCTGGGGATTCTTATGATGAAGATGTTGATGTTATTCAAGTAATGACTTCAGAGAATTCAATTAGAGGGAAGATTCCAGAATCTGCAGAGTTTGTTTTGGAATAGGTAACAGTTCTGTTAAGAAAAAGTCCGTGGATTACTTCCCAAGTTATAAATTATTGGTTTTTGGAAAATATGAAAAATACCGAGCCGAAGAGGAGTTGGAGAAGGTTCCCGGAGGCACCACACCACCTGGGGGCGCGGACCCATCCCTGGCCGCGCCACCCTATGGTGTGGGAGCCCTGGAGCCCCTCTCCGACTCATTTTCGATCTGGACTTTTCTTTCGTTACGCATATTTTTGCTATATAACCCCCCGGACCCCCCGAGGTCTGTATATCGTTTTTTCGTCGTGTTTCTGTTTCAAGCTGTTTCTGCCAGGTTACGTCTTCAGATCTAGAGCCACAATGTCCTCTTCCGGACCTCCCAAAGACAGTTTCTTTGAGAACGTCGTCAACCTGTACATGAACGACTTGAAGATGCATCCCAAAGAGTTGTTGCTCAAGGATGGGGAGGTGCATATTGAAGATGTTCGGGGCCCTAAAGGAGAAGGCGGCCTGGAAGCTAGGATGGAAAAGCTGGAGCAAGAAGTCTTTAGGTACAAGAAGATGGCGGAGCGTGAAGTTGACATCATCCACAGGAGAAAGACAGAACAGATCGCTGAGTACAACAAGGATACTTTAAAGCTTTGGGTGGAGATTTTCTCACTCACCCAGACCACCAACAAATTGCAAGCATAACTCTACGATGCACGGAATGAGAACTATGAGTATGAGAACATGTTTAAACGTATAAGCTCTGCTGCTAGTTTCAGGATATTGGAGACCAAGACATCATTTGTGAATGGAGAGCCTTTACCTTGGAAGTCTGATGATGAGATCGATTTACCACCACCACCGAAGAATTGGTTTGTCATTGGTATTGGCATCCCCTTGGCTTGTTCCAAGCTTGGGGGAGTTTCGCCTTATCACACCTTTATCTTTCACCCTTTTTACCTTTTAGTAGAGTCATATCGTGAGTAGAGGAAATATCATATAGGATGGTTTGCAGTATGGAAGTGTCACTCTTTAGTTGGTTATCGTTGTACCAATTGGTTTGAGTTGCCGTAATGAAATGTTAATGAGAAGTTTCATTATCTACTTGTTTCACTTTATTTTAGTTTGCAATTTTTGTTATGTGATTGATCTTGTTATTAGTATTGGTATCAATTTTGGAGCTTCAAGTTAATCTAGTTAGTTTTGGCAAACTTAGCATTGGTTAGTAGCAACAATTCGTTGAGACTTAAGTAGAAAAGAGGAAGTTGCATGTAGATATATTATTCCATGATCTTTCTTTCTTGTTAGCTCATAAGCTTAGTATTCTCAAATAAGTTTGTTTGTACTTTAAAGGAAGATTGCATGATTGGCTTTATCATATAAGTTTTTGTTTGTTTTACTTCAATTCTAATGCTTTCTACCCGACCTTCCTAGCCAAAAACCTGTACTGAGAGGGAATGCTTCTCGTGCATCAAAACCTTGAGCCCCAAAACCTTGCAATTTGTGTCCACCATACCTACCTATATGTGGTATTTCACCGCCACTCCAAGTAAATTGCTTGTGTGTGATGACCCACAAGTATAGGGGGTGTATCGTAGTACTTTCGATAAATAAGAGTGTCAAACCCAACGAGGAGCAGAAGGTGTTGACAAGCAGGTTGGATAGAGGATTCACTATAAACACTAGCAAACGGGTTTTTGGAGGTTTTTGATATAGTAGATAAATAAAGTGCAGTAAATAATATTGCAGAGAGTGACCCAATCATTTTGAGAGCAAAGGACAAGCCGGTTGTATTACTTATGACTACCAAACATTCTCGAGGACACATGGGAATTTCGTCAAGTGCTTTCGCTTCGTTACGGTTGATTAATATCCATTGGTTCGTGAAGTGTTGTGTGGGTGAACCTATGATAATGCACCGCCCAACTAGGACTAATACATACTTGTGATTATACCCCTCATAAGAATCCGCAAATACAAGAAAGTAACTAAGATAAATCTAACCACGGCCTTAAAACTCCGGGATTCTACGCTCCCCCGTGCATTGGTTTTCTAACGGGGGTTTAGGTTTCTGTCACTCCGCAACCCCACAATTAGTAGCCAAATACACAATGTATCCTCTTAGGCCCATAAAGGTGAAGTATCATGTAGTCGACGTTCACATGACACCACTAGAACAATAGCACCACAACTTAAATACCGAACCACGAGATATTACTTCAACATAACTTCACTACTAAGAACATGACTTCTCCCATGTCCTCAAGAACTAAAATAACTACTCACAAGACATCATATGGATCATAATCAGAGGTGATATAATGGATGATAACAATCTGGTCATAAAGTGCTAACACTGATAAATCTCACAAGCATCAACTACTAACAAGTAATCCACACCGGGAGAGAGATCTAATGTAAAACAACGATAGAGGACCCTAATTATTACAATGGGATGAAGGTGGATACTGAGGGTGATGGTGCTGGTGGTGATGATGCTCGGAGCGATGACGATCTTGATGATGCTCGGAGCGATGACGGTGACGATGGCTATGATTTCCCCTCTACAAAGAGGAATTTCCCTGGCAGATTTCTCCCTACCGGAGAGCTTTTATCTCTCTTGTGTTTTCCGCCCTGAGGCGTGGCGGAATAATTCTTCGATGATAGTCTGGGGCTTAGGGTTCCTTGGGGGTCAAGTACGCAAAAGGGGTCGGCCAGAGGTGGGCCAGGATGGCCACACCACCTGGCGGCACGACCAAGGGGGCGCGCCACCCCATGGTGTGGGCCCCTGGTGGCCCCCCTCTGGCTCCCCTTCTGGCTAGCCTCCTCCTCTGAACTTCTAAGACATCTCTGGTGTCCCCCCTTTTCTTCCGATCTTCTGAAATAGGGTATCCCGACGGTGATTTTTCCATCAGATTTCTGGTCCCGGTGTTTATTCTCCAAAAATTATGAAACATGCAAAATAAGATAAAAATAACATAAGTGATGCATCATAACATGAAATATACCGATGAATAACAGAAAATAACAATATAAAACAGTGATGCAAAATGGACGTATCAACTCCCCCCAAGCTTAGACCTCGCTTGTCCCATGCGAAACTGAACTCAGTAAACATGACCACAGTTTTATGTAAAAGATAGGCCCTTCGCAGAGGGAAGCATGGATCACTCATGTGCTAGAGCTTTTATTTTGTAAAACAAAGGTATAAAATGGATGACACTCCTAACCTTTCTTACATAAACCATGGCTAACTAAATCCTCGGGTGTCTGCCACCAACCACAAACCATGGAGGAGTGTCTAATCTTGAGAGGTGTATGTTTATGTCAACGAATGGCAAACAGAAAATACAGTACGTCACAAGCCAACTAGACTTCACAAGAGCGGCTCCCATAGAAGGATGCAACTGGTATAGAAGATCATCCCTCTTTCTCTTTTGTTTAAACAATTATGCTTTGACTGATAAATCAGGGGCAAAAATAGTGAAGAGAATTTGTATTATTATTTGGGGCTGGGAACCCCGCTGCCACCTCTTCTAGCATTTGGATAAGCGGATGAATCCACTAGTCCAGGGTGTGAAATCCAATCAACTAGTGAGATAAAGATTCTCTATTTACGTCCTCATGAGCTAAAACAGGAGCACAAAACAGGTGTAGTTTTGAAGGTTTAAAGGTAGCACACAAGCAATTTACTTGGACTCGCGGTGAAATACCACATATAGGAAGGTATGGTGGACACAAATTTCAAGGTTTTGGGGCTCAAGGTTGGATGCACGAGAAGCATTCCCTCTCAGTATAGGTTTTTGGCTAGCAAGGTTGGGTAGCAAGCATAAGAATTGAAGTAAAACAAATAAAAACATATATGATAAAGCCAATCATGCAATCTTCCTTGAAGGTGCAAACAAACTTATTTGAGAATACTAATCTTATGAGCTAAAAAGAAAGAAAGATCATGGAATAATATATCTACATGCAACTCCCTCTTTTCTACTTAAGTCTCAACGAATGGTTGCTACTGACCAATGCTAAGTTAATCAAAACCAACTAGATTAACTTGAAACTCCAACATTGATACCAATACTAATAACAAGATCGAACTCATAACAAAAATTGCAAACTAAAATAAAGTAGAGCAAGTAGACGGTGAAACTTCTCATTAATATTTCATTACGGCAAATCAAACCAAGGGACACAACGATAACCAACTAAGGAGTGACACTTCCATACTGCAAACCATCCCATATGATATTTTATCTACTCGATATGACTCTAGTAAAAGGTAAAAAGGGTGAAAGATAAAGGTGTGATACCACGGCACTCCCCCAAGCTTGGAACAAGCCAAGGGGATGCCAATACCAATGACGAATCAATTCTTCGGTGGTGGTGGTGAATCCTTCTCGATGAGCTTATCAATTGATTTCTTCAGATCTTTAATTGCGAACATAAGCATACGCATCATCTCTATATTGTGATCAATACGGTTTGCATGCTTGTCAGACAGTGAATTCCAGCCATCAAGATTTTCCCCCACACTTCCTTATGTTGAGAGCTTTCTCTATCTTCACGGTTAGAACGATCCATATCCCAGCAAGAAGGCAAATCTGCCTCGGGTACCCTCCTAGATTGATACTCATGAATTAAAGTAGGGAAAGTTTTCTTTATGCATGAAAGTGGTGTCCTTGAAGCTAAGTAGTGAGATGAGGCCTTCCCTCCGGTGCTCATCCTTGATGTTTGCTTAGAAGGTTTTGCAATCCAATGCTTGCGATGGTAGCGCGTGGACGCTCTTGTGGGTTTTATTCTACATCTCCTTCAGCTCCACTCTCGATATCCTCCTTCGGCTTCTGATCTTGGACATCATCTTACTTCGGCCCATTCCCCTTGTTGTTGTTGGCGGAGACCATGATGCTTCTAAATCTGAAAACAGATCCTGGTAGAAATAGCTCAAAATAGAAACACGACGAGAAAACGATATTCGGACCTCGAGGGGAGGGGTCCGGGGGGGTATATAGCAAAAATATGTGTAACGAAAGGAAATTCCGGGTCAAAAAAGAGTCGGAGAGGAGCTCCGAGGCGCCCACACCATAGGTTGGCGCGGCCAGGGGTGGGCCCGCGCCCCAAGTGGTGTGGTGCCTCCGGGCACCTTCTCCAACTCCTCTTCGGCTCGGTATTTTTCGTACTTTCCAAAAATCAATAAATTATAACTTGAAAATTAATCCGCAAACTTTTTCTTAACAGAATTGTTACCTATTCCAAAACGGACTCTGCAGATTATGGAATCTTCCCTCTAATGAACTTCTCCAGAGTCATTATTTGAATAACATCAACATCTTCATCATAGGAATCCCCATAAATATAATGTTTGAGTCTTTGCACATTTACCACTTGTGTAGTGTTATCTTTAAGGGAAGCAATTTTAATTGCACCTGAACGATACACTTCTTCAATAATATAAGGTCCTTCTCATCTGGAGAGTAATTTTCCTGCAAAAATCTGAGACGAGACCGATACAATAGAACTTTCTCACCAACATGAAACTCTCTTTTAAGGATTCTTTTATCATGCCATTGTTTAACTTTCTCTTTGAAGAGCTTAGCATTTTCATAAGCTTCACATCTCCATTCATCTGAATGATTCAAATCAAGCATTCTTTTCTTACCAACAAGTTTAAAATCTTTATTTAATTCTTTCACTACCCAATAAGCTTTGTGTTCTAATTCTAAAGGCAAGTGACAAGCTTTTCCATAAACCATTTTATAGGGAGACATGCCCATAGAATTTTTATAAGCAGTTCTATAAGCCCATAAAGCATCATTCAACTTATCAGACCAATTCTTCCTAGATTTATTAACAGTCTTTTGCAAGATAGTTTTAATTTCTCTATTTGATAATTCTACTTTCCCACTGGTTTGAGCATGACAAGCTGAGGCAATTCTATGATTAACATCATATTTAGCAAGGGTTTTTCTAAAACCACCATGAATGAAATGAGAACCTCCATCAGCACCATCAGCACCTTTTGTAGGTATAGCTTCTACCCACTTAATAACATAATCAACAGCAACAAGAATGTGAGTGTAACCATTCGAAGGAGGAAAAGGACCCGTAAAGTCAAATCCCCAACAATCAAAAGGTTCAGTAACAAGAGAATAACTCATAGGCATTTCATTACGTCTAGAAATGTTTCCTACTCTTTGGCATTCATCACAAGATAAAAATAAATTTACGTCCATCTTTAAAGAGAGTAGGCCAATAGAAACCTGGTTGTAGAACCTTTTGTGTGGTTCTATCTCCAGCGTGATGTCCTCCATAAGAACTACCATGGCACTTCTTCAATATTTCACGGTGTTCATGATCTGGAACACATCTTCTCATAATACCATCTACTCCTTCTTTATATAAATGTGGGTCATCCCAAAAATAATGCCTCAAATCATAGAAGAATTTTCCTTCTTTGTTGAGATGTAAATGTTGGAGGAAAATAGTTTGAAACAATAAAGTTAGCATAATCGGCATACCATGGACTATCTTGAGGTTTTACTTTTATTGCAGCCAACTATTCATTTGGAAAACTATCATTAACAGGAATAGGGTCAAAAGTAATGTTTTCCAATCTAGACAAGTTATCAGCAACAGGATTTTCAGCACCCTTCCTATCCACAATATGCAAATCAAACTCTTATAAAAGCAACACCCATATAATAAGCCTAGGCTTAGCATCTTTCTTTTCCACAAGGTATCTTATAGCATCATGATCAGTATGAATACTAACCTTTGAGTCAACAATATAAGGCATAAACTTATCACATGCAAAAACTACAACTAAGAAGTCTTTTTCAGTGGTAGCATAATTCTTTTAAGCAGCATCAAGAGTCTTACTTGCATAATTAATAACATTCAACTTCTTATCTACGCGTTGTACGAGAACAACACCTACAGCAAAATCACTAGCATCACACATAATTTCGAAAGGTAAATTCCAATCAGGTGGTTGAACAATAGGAGCAGTAATTAAAGCCTTCTTTGAAGTTTCAAAAGCTTCCTTACAATCATCATCAAAAACAAACGGTACATCTTTTTGAAGAAGATTAGTAAGAGCCATTGATATTTTAGAGAAATCTTTAATAAACCTCCTATAAAAACAAGCATGACCAAGAATACTACGAATACCTTTAACATCCCTAGGACAAGGAATTTTCTCTATGGCTTCGATTTTAGCTCTGTCAACTTCAATACCTCTTTTAGAAATTTTATGTCCAAGAACAATTACTTCATTTACCATAAAGTGGCATTACTCCCAATTAATAACAAGATTAGTTTCCTCACATCTCTGCAAAACTTTATCAAGGTTTTGCAAACAATTATCAAAAGAAGTTCCATAGACGGAGAAATTGTACATGAATACTTCCACAATCTCTTCACAAAAACCATGAAAAATAGTAGACATGCATCTTTGAAACGTAGCAGGAGCATTGCACAAACCAAATGGCATACGTATATAAGCATAAGTACCATAAGGACAATTAAAGGTTGTTTTCTCTTGATCTTGCTTCCTAACAGCAATTTGAGAAAACCCAGAATAACCATCAAGAAAGCAAAAATGAGTTTTCTTAGACAACCTCTCTAACATTTGATCAATAAAGGGTAAAGGATAATGATCTTTCTTAGTAACTTTATTAACCTTTCTAAAATCAATGCACATTCTATAACCAACTACTACTCTTTGTGGAATAAGCTCATTGTTTTCGTTAGGCACAACAGTAATTCCTCCCTTCTTAGGGACACAATGCACATGGCTCGCCCATCTACTATCAGCAATAGGATAAATAATACCAGCATCAAGGAGTTTTAATACCTCATTTCTTACCACTTCCTTCATCTTAGGAATTAAACGCCGTTGATGTTCAACTACTGGCTTTGCATCAGGTTCAATATTAATAGCATGCTGACATATAGTAGGAGAAATCCCCTTCAAATCATCAAGAGTATATCCAATAGCTCCACGGTGTATCTTCAGAATTCCCAATAATCTTTCCTCTTCTTCTCCTGAAAGTTTAGCACTAATAATAACATGATATATTTTATTATCATAAATATAAGCATATTTAAGATCATTAGGCAATGGTTTTAAATCAAAGACAGGATCCTCCTTGGGTGGTAATGTGGTACCAAAGTCTTCCACAGGTAAATTATGTTTCAGTATCACCGGTTGACGAAGATTTTTTTTGTCAATCTCATTTCTCTCTTCCATAAAGCCCTCACTCTCATGGTCCTCCATATATTGCTGCAAAGCATTGTTAGGAGCAAGAGCAATAGAAGCAAGTTGTTCAACTTTAAAACTCTCATCAGGCAATTTAGATTCATAAGGTGCTCTACCAAATTTGGAGAAATTGAACTCATACGATTTTTTATCAAGTTTAGTCAATATCTTCTCCCTCTTAAAATCTATAATAGCACAAACAGGTGTTCAAGAAAGGTCTACCAAAAATAATAGGACAAATTTTACTAGCAGCCTTACCAAGTACTAGAAATTCAGTGGGATATTTAGTTTTACCACACAAAACTTCCACATCTCTAACAATACCAATCGAAAAAATAATTTCTCTATTAGGAAGTTGAATAACCACATCAATATCTTCAAGCTCACAAGAACCAATTTCATGCATAATTTCTCTCTAAAGCTCATAAGGTATAGCACTAGAACTAGCACCAATGTCACACAAACCATAATAGCAGTGATCACCAATCTTAACAGAAAGCACATGAACACTAGTTTTCTTAGTTCTATGAGGATGGGAAACAATATTAGAAGCATCCTCACAAAATATAATGTGTTCATCCTCTACATTTCCACAAACAAGATCTTTCACTATTGCTATAGGAGGTTCACCATTTATTTGTTCATCAGGTTCAATAGATTTCTTATTACTCTTATTAACCACACTAGCCACCATAGAGTGTTCTTTCACCTTAGCAGGGAAATGCATTTTTTAACATAAGGCTCAGGAACAGCAGGATTAACAACATGCACTTCAACATTACTAGCAGGAACAATATCTTTATAAGGTGCATGATACTTGTGATAATCCTTTTTAGGAATATGAAGATAGGAGGCAAAAGCTTTAAGACAGTTTTCAAAAATTTGAGATTCAAGACCACAAACAGCACTAACATTATAGAAAACATTGGTTCCCGTAAAATATTTAATGCACTCATAATCATAATTTATACCTGACTTTCTACCTTTGTCATTCTCCCATCCTTGTTCTTTGATTATATGAGAGGAAGTTGCTGTCTAAAATGACTTCTTCTTTGTTAGATGTGTTGCCTCTTGTCCGTATTTTATTTATCGACACCTCACTCCATAAATATGTGGTCATCTTTACTGAGTTCAGCTTCGCTTGGGGACAAGCGAGGTCTAATCTTGGGGGGATTTGATACGTCCATTTTGCATCACTGGTTTATATTGTTATTTTCTGTTATTCATTGATATATTTCATGTTATGATGCATCACTTATGTTATTTTATCTTATTTTGCATGTTTTATAATTTTTGGAGGATAAACACCAGGACCAGAAATCTGATGGAAAAAGCACCGTCAGGACACCCTATTTCAGAAGTTCAGAAGAAGAGGGGGGACACCGGGGATGTCTTATAAGTTCAGAGGAGGAGGCTAGCCAGAAGGTGAGCCAGAGGGGGCCACCAGGGGCCCACACCATGGGGCGATGCGCCCCCCTGGCCGCGCCGCTAGGTGGTGTGGCCACCCTGGCCCACCTCTGCTTGATCCCTTTCACGTAATTGACCCCAGGGAACTCTAAGACCCAGAACATCATTGAGAATTATTCTGCCACCGCCTCAGGGCAGAAAACAGCAGAGAGAGAAAAGCTCTCAGGCAGGGAGAAATCTGTCGGGGAAATTCCTCTCCGGAGAGGGTAAATCATCACCATCGTCATCGTCATTGCTCCGGGCATCATCAATATCGTCATTTTCATCATCATCACCACCACCACCATCACCCTCATCATCCACCTTCATCCATCTGTAACAATTAGGGGCCTCTATCGTTGTTTTACATTAGATCTCTCTCCCAGTGTGGATTACTTGTTAGTAGTTGATGCTTGTGAGATTTATCGGTGTTAGTACTTCATGACCAGATTGTTATTATCCATTATATCACCTCTGATTGTGATCCATGTGATGTCTTGTGAGTAGTTCGTTTAGTTCTGGGGACATGGGAGAAGTCATGATGTTAGTAGTGAAGTTATGTTGAAGTAATATCTCGTTGTTCGGTATTTAAGTTGTGGTGTTATTCTTCTAGTGGTGTCATGTGAACGTCGACTACATGATACTTCGCCTTTATGGGTCTAGGAGGATGCATTGTGTATTTGGCTACTAATTGTGGGGATGTTGTAGTGACAGAAACTTAAAACCTCGTTAGGAAACCAATGCACGAGGAAGCGTAGAATCCCGGAGTTTTAACTTTCTTGTATTTGCGTATGCTTCCGAGGGGTATAATCACAAGTATGTATTAGTCCTAGTTGGGCGGTGCATTAGCATAGATTCACCCACACAACATTCACGAACCAATGGATATTGATCAACCGTAATGAAGCGAAAGCACTAGATGAAATTCCCATGTGTCCTCGAGAACGTTTGGTAGTCATAAGTAACACAACCGGCTTGTCCTTTGCTCTAAAAAGGATTGGGCCACTCGCTGCAATATTATTTACTGCACTTCATTTACTCGCACTTTATTTATCTGCTATATCAAAAACCTCCAAAAACTCGTTTACTAGTGTTTATAGTGAATCCTCTATCCAACCTGCTTGTCAACACCTTCTGCTCCTCGTTGGGTTCGACACTCTTATTTATCGAAAGTACTATGATACACCCGCTATACTTGTGGGTCATCACAATGATTTATTGTTAGAATTATATTTCTCATGCTTGTGTTAAAGTTCTATGATCTCAGCTATGCTTATGCTTTTACAAAATAGGTGATCAAGTTCATGTTGGTAGCATGTCACCTCAGAAATTATTTGTTTTCTCATTTACCTACTCGAGGACGAGTAGGAACTAAGCTTCGGGATGTTGATACGTCATAAACGTATCTATAATTTCTGATGTTCCAAGTTGTTTTCATGCCTTATGCTACATGTTTTCCTTACACTTTATGTCATTTTTATCGATTTCCCGATTAACCTATTGACAAGATGCCACAGAGCCAGTTCCCTGTTTTCTTCTGTTTTTAGTTTCAGAAAAGTTTTTCTGGAAATATTCTCGGAATTGGAAAATTCGAAGCCCGGAAGTCTTAGAATTCCCGAAGATTCCACGGAGTCCCAAAGAGGCTCGGAGGGGGGCCACAGGGGCCACACCATAGGGCAGCCCCCCTAGCCGCGCCTCGGGGAGGTTTGGGCCCCTCGGGCATCCGCCGCCATCTCCTTTTTGCCTATTTATTCCCCCCGATACATCAACCCTAAAGATATACCACTTCGTCCCGAGAAACAGCCGAGGCCGCCGTCATCGTCAACCCGAGATCGGGAGGGTTCTGGAGCTCTCCCCGGCACCCTGTCGGGAGGGGAGTTCATCACCGGAGGGGTCCTACACCACCATGCCCGCCTCTGGAGTGATGCGTGAGTAGTTCATCACTGGACTACGGGTCCATAGCAGTAGCTAGATGGTTGTACTCTCCACCTTATGCCTCATGTTTAGATATCGTGAGCTGCCTCACATGACCGAGATCATCTATTTGTAATACTACATGTTGTGTTTGCTGGGATCCGATGATTATTGAATGCTATGTCTGTTGATTATCAACCTATCATGTTATCTTCATGTGTATGTTATTTATGATCTTTCATGCTCTCCTATGTTAGTAGATGCTCTGGCCAAGTAGATGCTAGTGACTCCAAGAAGGAGTATAAATGCTCGATAGTGGGTTCATGCCTCCTTTGCATATGTGCTTGAGTGACAGAAACGTGACAGATGGAGCATGTGTTGTTGCCATTAGGGAGAAAATAACGATGTTTACTTTATTTACATTGTTTATATTACACACTTTGCTTACTGCGATTATCCGTTGCTTGCAACTTAATACCCAACATTTGTTCGGATGATATTTGAAGGGTGGATTATTAGTCATAGATGCAGTTGGATGACGATCTATGTATCTTGTTGTAATGCCGCGTGAATCTCATAGTAATCTTTATGTCATGCATGTTCTTTATCTGTCAATTGCCCAGCTGTAATTTGTTCACCACACATGTTAGCTATCCTTTATGGAGAGACACCTCTAGTGAACTCTGGACCCCGGTCCATTTTCTCATACTGATAATACACACACTGCTTCCACTGTTTTCACACTGCTGCTATTGTTTTCATATTGTTCCCATATTGTTTTCCACACCATATGTTTAACCTCTTTGTGTTCAGCGAACCCGATGAGATTGACAACCTCACTGCTTCGTTGGGGCAAAGTGATTTGATTGTGTTGTGTAGGTTACACGTTGTTGCTGTACCTCTAGTGCGCCCTGCCATCTCAGCGGCATCAACCTTCAGAGATTTATTGTCCTCCGACTGGTCGATTCAACCTTGGTTTCTTTTCTGAGGGAAAACTTGCTGCTGTGCTCATCAACCCTTTCTCTTGGGGTCTCCCAATGAGTGCAAGTCCTGCACCATCAGGGGGCGCGCCGCCTCATGGTGTGGCCCCCCTCTGGGCCTCTTCGGGACTCCGTGGAACCTTCGGGAATTCTAAGACTTCGGACATAGAATTTTCCAATTCCAAAAATATTTCAAGAACAACTTTTCTGAAACTAAAAAACAGCAGAAAATAGGAACTCGCTTTGTGGCATCTTGTCGATTGGTTAGTCCCGGGAAATCGATAAAAATGACATAAAGTGTAAGGAAAACATGTATCATATGGCATGAAAACAACATAGAACATCAGAAATTACGGATACGTTTATGATGTATCAACATCCCCAAGCTTAGTTCCTACTCGTCCTCGAGTAGGTAAACGAAATAAACACATAATTTCTGAGGTGACATGCTACCAACATAAACTTGATCATCTAAATTGTAAAAGCATAAGCATAGATGATATCGTAGTACTTTAAACACAAGCATGATAGATATAATTCTAACAATAAAACATAGCATCACTTTGCATCATGAGAAGTAACACAAATAAAAGATCATGAATAATAATGCACTCGAAAGTTATACATTTGTTTCAAGCATAGAGATAACATATCAAAGTGATATTTCGCTTGTCCTTAAGAGTGGGGCAAAACATAAATGCCAGGACACCTTCAAAGTTTAATAGGAAGTCTAGAACAAATAATTTGAGAACAAATAATAACACATCATGAATCAATTAATAATGTGTCTAGGACAAATGCGCATTAAACTCAGAATGGCAACTATGCTCTCTCAATTGTGCATAGAGTTAGAAGAAGATACTCAACATAAAAGTAAAATAAAGGCCCTTCGTAGACGAAGCAGGGATCACTCATGTGCTAGAGCTTTTTATTTTGTTAAACAGAGGTATTGAAATCCTTTTTTAGAGAGGTGTATGCTTATGTAAACGGATGGTAAACAGAAAATACAATACTTCACAAGCCAACTAGACTTCACAAGAGCGGCACCCATAGAAGGACGCATCTTGGTAAAAGGTCCTCCCTCTTTCTCTTTTGTTTACACAATTATGCTTTGACTCATAAATCAGGGGCAAAATAGTGAAGAGAATTTGATGTATTAATTTGGGGTTGGGCACCCCGCTGCGAGCTCTTCTGTCAATTGGATAAGCGGATGAAGCCACTAGTCCAGGGTGTGAAATTCCAATCACCAAGTGAGATAAAGATTCTCTATTTACATCCTCATGAGCTAAAACAGGAGCACAAAACAGGAGTTATTTTGAAGGTTTTAAAGGTAACACATGAGCAATTTACTTTGCAGTGGCAGTTAAATACCACATGTCGGTAGTTCTAGTGGACACATTTGTCAAACTTTGATTTTTGGGAGTTCTATGCACAAGTAGAGCTCATACTCAGTACAGGTGGAGGCTAGCAAAAGACTGGGAGCAACAATTCAAGAGAGCAAGAATGGCCATAATCATGCATAGCGACAAAAACATCATTAATCAAAGCATAAGTGGTACTACAAGTTCAAAAACTAAATGATCATAGAGTCTATAAGTGACTGTTTTGTAGTCATAAACAGGGTGTAAGCATGCGCCAAGTCAACCAAATAAAACATTCAAAGGAGAACACCACAAATTTATGCTTCAATATGACAACAACAACTCATGATTCTTTCAAAGGCACATTAAACACTCTCAGCTATTTCAGATAAGTCATGCTACAAAATAACTAATAGGCTTTAGAATTAAAATAACATCTAGCATGACATGAAAAAGTCTAGCCACAGTCTATACAAAGCTTCTATTTGCACCGCTATAAGCGCAAAAACTGTACTACTGCTTTCCAACACCAAGCATTTTATACTAAACAAAAACTCTCCAAGAGATGCAACAATGAAACAGGAGAGTATTAACATAAATCTACTAAAACTAACAGCTCTGAATAAGAGATGCAAGAAAAACAGGAGCTAAATAGGAATTTTGCAGCAGCTAGAAGAAAAACTAAGAATACGAGCATAACGAGTATTCATACAAAAAAGCGAAGCGTGTCTCTCTCCCACACAAAGAATGCTCGGTTACAACTATATTATTGCAGCGAGGAAAATAAAAGAAAACAAGAAAAAAACAAAAGAAAAAACAAGCAGACGCTCCAAGTAAATTTCATATGATGCGACCGAATAAAAATATAGTCTCACTAGAAGTGGCCTAATAAATTGTTGATGAAGAAGGGGATGCCTTGGGCATCCCCAATATTAGACGCTTGAGTCTTCTTAGAATTCACTGGGATGAGCCACGGGGGCATCCCCAAGCTTTTACCTTGCACTCTTCTTGATCACATTATATCACCCTCTTCTCTTGACCCTTGAAAACTTCCTTCACACCACACTCAAAGTAATTCGCATTAGAGGGTTAGTGCAACAATAAAAAAATCTATGGGTTCTGCATGGGCACAAGTGCTTTTTATACTTTTAAACATTAGCTACAGCCACTGATGTTTCGTGAAGCAAAGAAATCCACTTGACATAGTAAAAGAGCAAATGCAAGAAAAATGGCAGAATCTACCAAAACCCGAACAATCTGTAAGGACGAATTTTCTCGGGGAACGTAAGTTGCTCAGGTCGAAAAACATAAAGAGCAAAAAAGTTTCTGAATTATCTGAGGAATAAGCACAAAAAGTTTCAGGTCATTTTGATCTTTCTGGAATTTATACGAGTTTTTACGGTGGACAACAGAAATCTGTTTCCTGCATAGAAATCCAAAACCAACTCCAACTTTCGCTAGAACTTTACTTGGCACAACTAATACATGAAAATAAAGATACAAAGTAGTTGCTACATAAGTATACAACCCCTTGACTCAAACAAAACAGAGAAAAACAAAGCAAAAATAAAACCATGGGTTATCTCCCAAGAAGTGCTTTTCTTTAACGCATTTTAGCTAAGCCGAGATAAGTGGAATCAAGTGTTTTCAAGTGAAGAAGCATCTAAATTGTAATTTGTTAGAATAATAGAATCAAAGGGTAACTTCATTCTCTTTCTATTAAAGTGTTACATACCTTTCTTGAGCGGGAATTTATATTTAATATTTCTCTCTTTCATATGAATAACAGCACCAAGAGTTCTAAGAAAAGGTCTTCCCAAAACAATTGGACAAGAAGCATTGCATTCAATATTCATGACAACAAAATCAACGGGGACAAGGTTACTATTAACCATAATAATAACATCATCAACTCTCCCCAAAGGTTTCTTTCTAACATTATCAATAAGACGGATATCTAAATAACAGTGCTCCAAAGGTGGCAAATCAAGAATATCATAAAGTTTTTTAGGCATGAGATACTAGCACAAAGATCACATAGAGAATTACAATAAAAATCATTCACTTTTATTTTAATCATAGGTTCCCAACCATCATCAAACTTCCTAGGGACAGAGGCTTCACATCTTAATTCATCTTCCCTAATTTGCATGACAACATTTGTAATATGTTTTGTGAAAGTCATATTCATAGAACTAGCATTAGAACAACTAGCAAGATTTTGTAGGAACTTAATAAATTCAGTTATGTTTCAATAATCAAAGTCAAGATCATTTTTATCAAAGGTAATGGCACTATTGTCTCCCATGTTTCTAAAAATTTCATCACTTTTATGAGGAACATTTTTAGCAGTTTCAGTTAGCTTTGAACTTTTAATAGCAGAAGTGGAAGCATTGCCAACACCAATTACTTTACCATTGATAGTAGAAGGTTTACTATCATGAGAAGCTTCAGTTTTACTAGTGGTGGTAATGGTGCAAACATTAGCTATATTATTCTTTCTAGCTATTTCATCTTCTCTTTCCCATCTAGCATGCAATTCAGCTAACATTCTAACATTGTCATCAATTCGAATTTGAATGGCATTTAGAGTTTTGCTTTCTTTAAATCATGAGGCATAACCTTTAGTTTCGGAAAATAAACATCAAGAGCAAGTCTATCAACTTTAGAAGCAAGAACATCAATTTTGCCAAACTTTTCCTCAACAGGTTTATTAAAAGCAGTTTGTGTACTAATAAAATTCTTGAGCATGTTTTCAAGATCAGAGGGTACAATTTTACTGCTGCTGTAGGAATTACCATAAGAATTGACATAACCATTATTATTATTGGGAGGATATGGCCTATAATTATTGCTACCAAAATTATTCTTATAAGCATTGTTGTTGAATTTATTATTTTTAATGAAGTTCACATCAATATGCTCTTCTTGAGCAACCAAAGAGGCTAAAGGAAAATTGTTTGGATCAATAGGAGCATGGCCATTCACAAGCATAGACATAATAACATCAAGTCTATCACACAAAGAAGAGGTTTCTTCAATAGAATTTACCTTCTTACCTGTTGTAGCTCTCTCAGTGTGCCATTCAGAATAATTTACCAGCATATCATCAAGAAGATTTGTTGTTGCCCCCAAAATAATGGACATAAAGGTTCCTCCAGCAGCCGAATCCAGAAGGTTTCTTGAAGAAAAATTCAGACCTGCATAAAAGGTTTGGATGATCATCCAAGTAGTCAGTCCATGAGTGGGACAATTCTTTACTAAAGATTTCATTCTTTCCCAAGATTTAGCAACATGCTCATTATCAAGTTGCTTAAAATCCATAATGTTATGTCTTAAAGATATAATCTTAGCAGGAGGAGAATATTTTTCAATGAAAGCATCTTTACATTTAGTCCAAGAATCAATACTATTTCTAGGCAAAGATAGCAACCATTCTTTAGTTCTTCCGCTCAAAGAGAAAGGAAACGGTTTCAGTTTAATAATATATCCATATACATCTTTATATTTTTGCATATCACATAGTTCAACAAAATTATTAAGATGAGAAACAACATCATCATTACTAACACCAGAAAATTGCTCTCTCATAACAAGGTTCAACAGGGCAGGCTTTATCTCACAGGTGGAGCAATAGGTGTGCTAATGAAATTATTGTTGTTGGTGCTAGTAAAGTCACACAACTTAGTGTTCTTAGGGGTAGTCATTTTGGCAAGACTAAAAAAAGGATAAAAACAACAACTAGAATAAGAACTAATTTTTTTGTGTGTTTTTTATAAAGAGAAGCAAACAAGACAAAATAAAATAAACTAAGAAAAACTAAAACAAAGTAAAGAGATTGGAAGTAAGATTCTTCCCTTGTAGAAATTCTCTTCCTCCCTGGCAAGAGCGCCATAAAAGTTGATGGTGCCTTGACGGGAGGCTGCTTGCTCCAGAAAAGTGCTTGATGGTGCAGGTCTTGCACTCGTTGGGAGACTCCAAGAGGAAGGTTTGATGAGCACAGCAACAAGTTTTCCTCAAAAAAGAAACCAAGGTTGAATCGACCAGTAGGAGAAAGAAGCAACTTCCGAAGTTTGATGCAGCTGAGGTGGCAGGGCGCACTATCGGTTCAGCAGCAACGTGGAACCTACACAACACAATCAATTCACTTTGCCCCAATGAAGCAGTGAGGTTTTCAATCTCACCGGTTTTGCTAAACACAAAGAGGTTAAATGTATGGTGTGGAAAAAAGCATGAGAACAATATGAAAACAACAGTAGTAGTGTGAAAACAGTGGAAGCAGTGGTTGTATTATCAGTATGAGAAATGGACTGGGCTCCACAGTTCACTAGAGGTGTCTCTACATAAAACATAGCTAACATTCATGGTGAACAAATTACAGCTGGGAAATTGATAGATAATGAAACATGCATGACATGATGATTACTATGAGATTCATGCGGGCATTACAACAAGATACATAGACCGGCATCCAACTGCGTCTATGACTAATAATCCACCCTCCAAATATCATCCAAACAAACGTTGGGTATTAAGTTGCAAGCAACAGATAATCGCAGTAAGCAAAGTGTGTAATGTAAACATCGTTGTTTTCTCCCTAATGGCAACAACACATCCTCCATCCATCACGTTTCTGTCACTCGAGCACAGATGCAGAGGAGGCATGAACCCACTATCGAGCATAAATACTCCCTCTTGGAGTCACTAGCATCTACTTGGCCAGAGCATCTACTAACAACGCAGAGCATGCAAGATCATAAATAACATACACATGAAGACAACATGATAGAATTATAATCAAGATACATAGCATTCAATAATCATCGGATCCGAGCAAACACAACATGTTGCATTACAGTAAGATGATCTCAATCATGTAAGTCAGCTCACGAGATCTAAACATGAGGCATAAAGGGGAGAGAACAACCGTCTAGCTACTGCTATGGGCCCGTAGTCCAAGGATCAACTACTCACGCATCACTCCGGAGGTGAGCATGGTGGTGTAGAGCCCTCCGGGGATGATTTTCCCTCCCGGCAGGGTGCCGGGGAGAACTCCAGAACCCTCCCGATCTCGGTTTGACGATGATGGCAGCCTCGGGTGTTTTTTGTAGAAAAGTGGTATATATTTAGGGTTCACGCATCGGGGGGGATATATAGGCGAAAGGGCGATGGCGGTGGCGCGCCCGATGTAACATCCCTGTTTTGCTGCAATAGGGTTGTGGTGTGTGGTGTTCATCTCATACATGCACGAAATAAATCTTAATCATGTTTGAACCAATTTAAATTGTGAATTTAAATGGATTCGAGAAAATACCACAAATACTACTTAATGTGGTTTAAAATATTTTAATGGAAAATATTTCATTTTCCCCAAAGTAACATATGGTGAGGTTGCAATTTTGATAAGGTTTCCAAAACGTATTTTGGTTAATTTTTCTGATTCATTTAGCTCCTCAAACTTTCAAATTCCTTGCAGCTTTTTAAGACAGAAGGACTTCGTTGTAAAATCTCTAAAACTTCATGGGGTTATGGAGGAAAACCCCCCTGTCGTCTTCCTCCTTGTACCAGAAGGCAGGAAGGGCGCCGATGGCGACCACGCCACGTCCTGCTTCGGTCTCCTCGTCGCCGATAAGACCCCCACGATGATGTGCTTGCTCTCCTCTCTCTCCTTACCCCCTCGGCTCTCTTCCTCTCTTCCTCTGCTCCATCCTGCGACTGGAACCCTAACCTACTGTCCTGCTGGCCGCCGCCGTTTGCCGCCATTCCCGGCCACCTCCGGACGATTGGAAGTGACCAGGAGGAGCGCCTGGTCCTCCTCTACCTTCCCGTCCACCCTCGGTTGCCGGAAAGCCCCCACTTGCCGGAATCAGGCGATCTCCCTCACCTCCGGCTGCCGGCCAAATCCGCACGCCGCCGCGGTTCCCCGGGCCTCCTCGCCACCCCGACCTCTCCACAAGCTTCACAACGACGTGGTGAGCCTCCCCATGCCCTCCAATCGCCCCCTCCCCCTATGGTTTGGCCGCTCGCCACAGGCCGCCGTCCGCCGCCGCGGTTTTGCACGTCGGCGAGGTCTCCGGTGACCATTTGGTCCACTGGTGCCACCCCTAGACTCCCCTCGAGCTCCTCTCCGTTGTGGTACAGGTTAATTCGCGAATTGCGCGCGAAATCGACGAATTGCGAGTTCATCTGTGAGGAATCGGAGCATGTGATGTTACCGTTGCGTCACGCAGACGTCATCGCGCGTTTTCTCTGTTTTGAAAAATTAAAATGGCTGACACGTGGGCCCGTGTTTAATAATTACTGAAAATGTTTAAAAATTGAAAAATGAATATATTTTAATCTGTAATTCTGAAAAATAAAATAGAAGTATGGAAATGTTCAGAAAAATATACTCTATCTGAATATGTCACTTTTATACATGTTTGACAAAGTTGAAAAATGGGCATTATTTAATATTGTTTAATTCTTTTAAAATAGAGAAAATAATTTTTTATCCAATAAAATTAGGAAATTAAAATTTATATACCAAATTGCTAAAAATGACAAATGCAACCCATTTATGATGTTTTCAAACCCATTTGAGCAATTAAAACTTGACACACTTTCAGAGTTGCCTGAAGTGCCCCTCCGGGGTCCATTTCGGGATAATTTCAGTAAAAATGCATAACTCACATACGAACCCTAGCAACCCATCGAACATGTTTAGGGCTTTATTTCAGTGCATTAATTTGCTCATGCATACATATTGTGCATTGCATCGATGCCATGTTTGATTGTTGTTCTTCTTTTCGGTGTTGTTCCCCCTCGGTAGAACGCGACTCTGAAGTGAAGGCCAGCAGCTCCAATGGCGAATACTTGATCCTAACCGATAAGTCAAGCACTTATTCCATAAGATATCTATTGGTTTTCTTATAACCAAGGCAAGAATAACCTCTTATTTGCTCATATATGTTTTCCAACATCATTTGATTCTCGTACTTTGCATTCGATTCCAAAGTATTTGGTCAGTAGATATAGTTCACCTATATATTGCATTGCCTCAATATCCTGATCCACTGCTCCTAGCTGCCATAGATTTGCTTGTGCGCATCGCTAGAGCTTCATATCTGCTACGCTTAGCTTCACATGTTTGTTACCTCTGCTCCATCCGGTTGATGAATCAGAGCCGCGATAACCTAGTATGATATGATGACGTGGTAAGATGAGCATTGTGTGGTTAACTTGACTAAGGCTTGGATAGGAGGCCACTTGGGAAGTGGTTGTTCGTCCTATACTCGACAACCCTAGGATTAAGGTCTCGAGCGGAAGCCAAGATTGAGCGTGCAACCACACGTAGGGTCTAAGTAACCGCGCTCGACCAACTAACTTGTTTGGCCAGATCCATGAGTCACGTAGTTTGAGATTTCCATTCGGCAACGCAAATAAAACTTTTAAACGATTTTGGAAACAAAATGCTCGCTAGGGCGTGACCGTGGACAAGTGATGGACGTACACGGATCTTGACCCCGCCTCACAGAGACAGGTGCCGTCAGAAGGATGGCCAACTTCCAGTTTACGGGGTGGCCCTGTCTTGGGTTGACTCAGGGATAGGGTCGGGTAAGGTAAAGGTCGTGGCCAGCCACCCTCTGCCGCGTTCCATGGAAGAGCGTACATGTGGCGCTAAGAGTCGGATGGTACGTGTCGTGCTGTTGTCACGGCAAGTGTCCTCATGTGAGAACTACATTGCGAGGCCATTGCTACTGAACGAAACTTCGAAAGGGTTAAGGAGGAAACGAGAGATGCGAGTTTACCCAGGTTCGGCCCCTCGATTAAGGGTAAAACCTACTCCTGCCTTCTTACTATCAGAAAACAAGGTCTCGATTACAAAGGGCGATTCCGGCTCTGATGACCCACAAGTATAGGGGATCGCAACAGTCTTCGAGGGAAGTAAAACCCAAATTTATTGATTCGACACAAAGGAGCCAAAGAATATTTGTGAGCCTTAACAAGTGAGTTGTCAATTCACCTGCACCTGAAAGTACTTTTGTTCGCAGTGGTTTATCAGTAGTAACAGTTTTATAGTAGCAACAATAGTGAAATAATAGCAGCAATGGAACGAAAACAACAGCAGCAGTAGTGTTTGAAGTAAATAGCGGATTAAATATTGTAGGCATAGGGATAGATGAACGGGCGTTGCATGGATAAGAAAGTTCTAATAATGATCATGTCAGGGGCATTGCAGATAAATATGATAAAGCATCCAAGCACTAAGTAACCATAGTCATGTGTTCCGTAAATAGTCGTACGTGCTCGCAATGAGAACTTGCACAACATATTTTGTCCTACCAGCCCATTTTCAGCGGGGCCTCAAGGGAACTACTGGTAATTAAGGTGCTCCTTTTAATAAAGCACCGGAGCAAAGGATTAACACTCCGTGAACACATGTGATCCTCACGTCGCAGCCATCCCCTCTGGTTGTCCCAATTTCTGTCACTTCGGGGCCTCGGGTTCCGGACAACAATATGCGTAAACAACTTGTAGGTATGATCAAGAAACAATAATTATCATCATGATTCAATAACATGTTCAGATCTGAGATCATGGAACTCGGGACCAAAGTGGAAAGCATTAAGCATAACAAGTTGCAACAATGTCAAAAACACTAATAGAGGATACTAGGCACTATGCCCTAACAATCACGACATTATTACATGAACGATCTCATCCAATCCCTACCACGCCCTTCATCCTACAACGGAGAATTACTCACACATGGATGGGGGAAACATGGATGGTCGATGGAGAGGCATTGGTGATGACGATGGCGATGATCTCCCCCACTTCCCCGTCCCGGCAGGGTGCTAGAACAGGAACTTCTGATCCCTGAATCGAGGTTCGGGACGGCGGCGGCGCTCTATTGTATTTCTGTGGAATATGACGTACCCCCTCGGGTTTTAGGGTTGAAGGCTACTTGTAGTCGAAAGGAGAGTCCGAGGAGGTCCTGGGGGGCCCACACCCTATGTTGGCGCGGCCAGGGGGACCCACGCCAGGGGTTCTGTGGCCACCCTCTGGCCCCTCTCCTGGCCCCTTCTGGCTTCCGGGGTCTTCCGGGGTGAAAACATCAATGGGCTCTTTTCTGGGAATTTTCCCGAAAGTTGATTTTTCTGCATAAAAACGAGACACGAAAGTAATTCTGCTGAAAACAACATTAGTCCGTGTTAGTTGTATCCAAAACAATAAGAAAAGTTTTCGAAAAAGGAGATACGTTTTCGACGTATCAGGCTCTCGATGTCTCGAGTTACCTTGTTATTGACTTAGAGCTTGTCTTTCTACGTCCCAAGAGCTTGCCTTATATAGTGTCCAAGTCCCCCGGGTTACAAAGGATCTGGGTTACACCCGTTATCGGAGTCCTAGTCAGATCCGGTTCTAGGTCATCCTATGCCAGTTCTCCCCGTGACATGGTCGTCTCCGTCCGGCCTTGGGTTGACCTACAGGCCTTGGGCCCTTACGCCTCCCAACTAGGACTCTGGGCCGGTCTTCTGTCTTCTCCGGGTTACGGACTTGGTAACCCAGGCCTTCTTTCTACTGAGTGACCATCATAATCTGGATTTCCTTACTATAAACCGGACCAACCATCTTGAGCCTTATTAAGTGGATTCCGGTTTATATGAGGGGAGGTGAGGCTCCCCCTTACCTATTCCCCCAACATTAGCCCCCAGGTTAACGTGAACACTAAAGTTGAAACTTACGATGTTCACGTTAAGCTTCTTGGAGCGCAAGCCAGACAAAAAGCATTCCCCTTTATAAGATAACCTTCAAAAAATATCTTATCCGGATTTCCCGGGTTAAGCTCTTTATCTTCAAGATCATGTCTTTCCGTTTCTTGAAAACATAACTCATGCGTCTTCATCTCCCAGATCTCCGGAACTAGAAAGAATCTTAATTTAACCCGGATTTTTCTCCATGTAACTACTGCATTTTTCTCAGAGAAATCTCCTCCTGTAGATCCAATCTGCCCATGTTTTTCTCGTAAAAAGTTTAATACTAGGGGTCCTCTTTGCAAAAATACCACCTAACCCTAGGTTTAGGCCTCCGCCTATAAATAGCACACCGTACGGTCCCCAGGGCTCATTCGCCCTCCGAGCCTCCACTTCATCTTCCTCCTTCGATCAAGAGCTCGAGAGCTTCACTCCTCCCCTCGTGCCGCTGCAGCCGGAGCATCACCAACGTTCGCCGCGACCACGGTGAAGGAGAAGAGCCAGGCGTCCAAACCCGGAGGAGCCGGAAAGAAGAGGAAGGCCGGAGGCGCTTCTGGTTCTGCCGCGGCTGAGCCTGGCCGGTTTGTGATGCAAGTTAACTGGTGTAAGTCAGAAATGACTCAAGGCCGGTTGACTGAGATGGAGGCGGCAGAACCTGGCCGGTTTGTGATGCAAGTTAACTGGTGTAAGTCAGAAATGACTCAAGGCCGGTTGACTGAGATGGAGGACTCCGGCTTACTCCCAAAGAACTTGAAGTGGAGGGCCCCAGGAAACGAGACCCGACCTGAACCAGGGCCGGAAGGTAATCGTCTTCGAAGCCCAGATTCTCCGTGGGTTTCGCCCACCCGACTCCCATTTTTTCCGTCGGCTCCTCAATTACTATGGTCTCCACCTTCAGGATCTTCCACCAGACTCTATCCTCAATGTTAGTAACTTCGTAGTTCTGTGCGAAGATTATCTCCAAGTAGAACCTAACTTAGATCTCTTCCTCGAGTACTTTTATTGCAATAAACACCCGGAAGTAACCGGGGGTGAGCTCATACACTGTGGTGGTGTCTCCTTTCAGAGGCGGAAAGAAATCGCCTACCCAGGCATTCCCCTCGCTAGTCATCCTAAGTTATGGAAAAAACCCTTCTTCTACATAAAAGACACTTCTCCCAAAGGTGAACCGGCGCTTCCGGGTTATCGCCCAGAACACCTGGTTTATACCAGTACCATGAACTCCTACGCCAAACCTTCTGATCGAGTCAAAATCCGGCCCCTCTTGAAGCGCGTAACTTCCTTAATAGTTCACGGGCTTACCGGTTTAGACTTAACCAAAACTTGGGTGGACTGGCGCATCCAACCTCTGAGCATCAGGAACCGGCTGTTTCACGAATACACCATTTTAGCAGATCCTATGCGTTATTCTGAGTCTCCAGTATCCAAGTCTGCATGGTGACTTCCCTCAAGCTCCTGGTTGGAATAAAACAAGATAGGTTCTTTGACGTTGGCCTGGAGCCCTTTTGCGCTTCTAACCCGCCTCCTCTGTAAGTTTCTATACTTTTTGTTTTATAAGTAATTTTCATTCCTTTAAACTGTGTATGATCTAACCTTGACGTTGTCTGGTTCACAGGTCACGGACCCCTTCTGGGTTACCACAGAAGAGTCGGCTTCTCCTCCTAAGGACGAAGAATCAGAGGAGAAAAGTGACGAAGAGGATGAGGTTTCTGAATTTGACTCCCTCTGTCACTTGCACAATCAATTTGCTCACGCTGATTACTCGCAGGATGAATAGGCAGAACAAGAGGGCGCCGGGTTAGGCGAAGGACAGGCTGGTGAAGAAGCGTAGGGTCAGGAAGCTCCGGATGAGATTACTCCGGATCTCAATCCATCTACTCCCATCACTGGTTCCAACGTGGTGGCTGAGAAGGAGTCTCCTGCTGGCCAAAAGAGGACACGGCAAGCTGTAGCAAAGGTGCCTATCTCTAGACTGTCAAAAAATCCCTTGAAACCATCCTCACACACAGAGAAAACGCAGGATGATGAAGAAGGTAGCAAAAGAAGAATGACCCGGAGCTCCGGGTCAAGTGAACTAGAAGAAGGTTTGCCTGAGAAAACTCCTCTTCGCCGAGTTTCAAAGTCTCGACTTTCACCTACTGCTTCACATCCTTTGGCCGGAAAAATCAGGCCTAAGCTGAGTCGTCCTTTTCATTCAGATTCTCCAAACTCTGAATCATCCCATTACCGTGGGGCTAGTGAGTTTTCCATTAACTCCGGGTAAGCTAACCTCTCTACTTTTCGTGCATCACTTAGTAATGTTTAGCCACTCAATCCGTCTTATAACTCTCTTTTCCTTGCAGAGCCCAAGCTGTGCTAAAGGTGAACCCTATTTCATCTGCTGCTCCTGCTGCAAACCTCGAGGAGAGGGTTCTTGGAGAAGAAGAAGATGAATCGGCTGCTCGATCGCCGGGTCATGTTGATGCTATGATTGAAGAGACTGAAGAGGAGGTGAATCCGGTTGATAACACGTCAATAATGATCCTCCAGTTGAAGATGTTCATATTTCTGATCCAGATGTTGTCATCACCGGGTCTCAAGCTACCCAGGTTACTGGGACTTCCGCTATGCTTTCTAAAATCACAGAGGACCTGAAGGTTAAACCGGAAGAAAAGAGGGCTCCCTCTAGCCTCAACATTGAAGGCCAGGACTTTGATACCCTGGCGTAGGAACTTTCCGAGAACCGACGCCGCGCCGATGGAATTATAGAATTTCTAAAGAAGAAATATGAGGTAACCTTGATATCCATAACCTGTAGCCCTCAATCTTCTAGTTTATATTTGTAATATATACTTTAAGATTTACCATTGAACATTTCAAACTTGAATAGCTGTAGCCCCTAAGTGCCGGTTTACAATATTATTGTCGACCAGGACTTGTTCTACTTGTACTTTGAACCACCACAATTTAGGATGAAATAGTGTAGCCCCCAAGTGCCAGGTTGCAAGACTGCAGCAACCCGGGACTTAACCGTAACCCATAAACTAATGCTTTGAATCTGAAATACTGTAGCCCCCAAGTGTCAGGTTTGCCAGCCTGCGGCTACTCGGGACTTATCCACATGTTAGAATATACTATTATAAACCGAAATTTCTTCAAATTATGACTGAAAACTGATGATAACTTGTTTTGATGTAAACAATAATTTTCAGAGTCTTGAATCCTCCTCGCAAAAGGAGGCTTCAAATTTGAAGAGCCTGCTAGCACAAGAGGCTAAAAACACTGAAGAGGCCAGGACCCGGCAGAAGGAGCTAGAACATCAAATCACCGAGGCAGCCAAAACTTGGTTTGTTCTCCAGCAGGATTTTGAAAGACGAGAAAAGACTCTTATAACCAGAGCAGAAACTGCTGAGAAGGACTTGGAGGAAACCCGGACCAGCTTCACCAAGGTTAAAGATCTGCTAAGATATATCACCTGCAGTGTGTTTGGTAAGTTTGTCCGGTTCATTTTCCCTTTGTTAATGCATTGATTTTCCAGTTCAGTATTTCCTTTGCCTTGTTATCAATAGCTTGGTTCTAATCAAAAAAAATCTTGCAACCTGTAGGCAGAATGCATGGCAATAACCTCCAACTTCTCGAGCTGAAACTGAAAGCTTTGTTCACCTTGATCCGGCAGCTGTATGTTGGAGGTGGAGAATGTATTAAAGCCGTCAGGAACTGGGACAATCCTCCTGCATTTCTCCTTCTGACAAATTTGTCCCATTATCTATTATAATGCTATGTGGGTAACCAAATCTGAAAATCAGCTTTTTTAAGAACTTGACTTTGTAACCGCGTCACATTTACTGATTGGTTCTGCTTCTACCCACTTTATAAACTTTTCAACTACCACAAGTAGATGAGTATTTTTATCAGCTGGCCTTTTGAAAGGTCTTACCATGTCAAGTCCCGAGACTGCAAAAGGCCAAGTTATGGGAATCATGCGTAAATCCTGAGCTGGCACGTGATCCTGCCTTGCATATATTTGACACCCTTCGCACGTCCTTACTATATGTTCTCCATCGGCATTTGCAGTTAACCAGAAAAATCCATGTCTGAAAGCTTTATTGACCAAAGATCTGGAACTTGCATGGTGGCCGCAATCTCCTGAGTGGATTTCTCTTAAAATTTGACACCCTTCTTCTAGAGAGACACACCTCTGAAAAATTCCAGCTGCACTTCGCTTGTGTAACTCACCATTGATAATTGTATATGACTTGGACCTTCTCGTAACCTGACGAGCAATAACTTCGTTCTGCGAGAGCTCACCTCTCATAAGGTATGCCAGGTATGGTTCAGTCCACTCTAGAATTATATGCAGGGCGGCTACCAATTCTGACTCTGGTTCTGGATTTGCTAGGTCTTCCTCAGTTGGGACTTTAACTGATGGGCTATGAATTTCATCCAGAAAAACATTTGGTGGAACTTGCTTTTTCTCGGAACCTAAACGAGCTAGTGTGTCAGCTGCTTCATTGAGACGTCGGTCAATATGATCAACTTGATTTCCTTGGAAATGTTCAGCCAGCTGGGTAACCGCCCGTCTATATGCTGCCATAACTGGGTCTTTAGAATCCCAGGTTCTTGTAACTTGTTGAGAAACAAGATCGGAATCACCCATACATCAAATCCGGGTTATGCTCATCTCTTTCGCAATTCGAAGCCCATGGAGCAAAACTTCATACTCTGCTGCATTATTAGTGCATTTGAATGAAATTTGTAAGAAATAGAAACTTATCTCCTCTTGGGGATGTTAACACCACACTAGCTCCTGAACCTTCCAGTTGTCGAGACCCATCAAAATGCATAGTCCAGTATTTAGTATCTGTCTTATCCGGTGGAACCTGTAATTGTGTCCAGTCATTTATGAACTCGATCAGGGCCTGGGATTTTATTGCAGTCATTAGCTCATATTTGATATGATATGGCCCCATCTCAATAGCCCACTTGGCAACTCTCCATGTTGCTTCTCTGTTTGAATAATATCACAAAGGTGTTGAACTAACCACAGTAATAGGATGTTCCTAAAAATAATGTTTCAGCTTACGACTAGCCATGAACACTCCAAAGACCAGCTTTTGCCAATGTGGGTAATGTTGTTTAGACTCTGTCAAGACTTCGCTCACATAGTAAACCGGCCGTTGGACAAGGCCTTCTTTTCCTTCCAGCTTACGTTCCACAACTACCACCGCACTGACCGCCCTGTTATTTGCCGCTATTTATAGTAACGTGGGCTCTTTCTTCTCAGGTGCAGCCAATATAGGTACGTTGGAAAGTTGATTTTCAGGTCCTCTAATGCCTCATCAGCCTCTTGATTCCACACAAAGGTGTCAGTTTTCTTGAACATTCGGTATAAGAGTATAGCCTTTTCGCCTAGTCTGCTTATAAACCGGCTCAAGGCAGCCACGCAACCTGTCAGCTTCTGAACATCCTTCAGGCAAACCGGCTTTTTCAGGTTATGTATGGCCTGAATTTTTCCCGGGTTTGCTTCAATACCTCTCTCTGAAATAATGAAACCTAGTAACTTTCCAGCTGGTACTCAAAAGACACATTTTGTTGGATTGATCTTCATCTGGTACTTGCGTAACCTGGCAAACGTCTCTTCTAGGTCTGAAATCAGAGAGTTACCTTTTTAGGATTTGACTACTATGTCCTCCACATAAGCGTGCACGTTTCGCCCAATCTGACTTTCCAAACAATTCTGGATACACCTTTGATAAGTTCCCCTGCATTTTTCAAACCAAAAGGTATTGACGTATAACAAAATGCTCCAAAAGGAGTAATTAATGAGGTCTTCTCTTGATCCTCGTCCTTCAATTTGATTTGATGATAACCTGAGTAAGCATCTAGGAAACATAGCAATTCGCAACCAGCCGTAGAGTCTATAATCTGATCGATACGGGGTAAAGCGAACGAGTCTTTAGGACATGCTTTGTTCAAATCTGTGTAATCTATGCACATTCTCCAGGTTCCGTTCTTCTTGAGGACGAGAACTGGATTGGCTAACCACTTTGAGTATAATACTTCTACTATGAACCCTGCTGCGAGTAACCTGGCTATCTCTTCTCCAATTTTTTTTCCTTCTTTCATCATTCAAACGACGGAGGAACTGACCAATAGGTTTCAGGTTAGGATGCACATTTATACTGTGCTCAACAAGTTCCCTTGGGACACTTGGCATGTCTGAAGGTTTCCATGCAAAGATGTCCTAATTCTCACGGAGGAACTTGATGAGTGCGCTTTCCTATTTGTCTGTCATGTGATCCCCCACGCTGAACTGCTTAGATGAGTCACCGGGGGTAAAGTCCACCATCTTGGTGTCTTGAGCAGACTTAAATTTTAACTTAGACTCAGCTGATGGCTTTTTGAGCGAGGTCATGTCTTCTGGATCAACTTGCTGTTTATACAATTTCAACTCCTCTTCTGCACAAGCAGTCTCTCCGTGCGTGGCATCACCTTCCTCACACTCCAAAGCTATGTCTCTGTCACAATTGAAAATTATATTTCCATTGGGACCTGGCATCTTCAGCTTGAAGTAAACATAGCAGGGTCTGGCCATAAATTTGGCATAAGCTGGTCGTCCAAACAAAGCATGGTACAGACTTTTAAACTTCACCACTTCAAATGCTAACATCTCTGTCCTGTAATTTTCAAATACCCCAAAAGCAACTTCAAGGAATATTTTTCCAATAGGTTGTGCAGACTTACCACGCACAATCCCATGAAACACAATTGATGATGGCTGAAGTTGTTTCTCTTGCAGGTTCATCCTTTTGAACGTATCGTAGTAAAGTATGTTAATACTGCTTCCTCCATCCATCAATACTTTGTCCAACTTGTATCGTCCAACTTGTGGAGCCACAACCAGAGCCACTCCTTTTGGATTATCAACTCGTGGAGGATGACCAGCCCGGCTCTAGGTTATGGGTTGTTCTGACCAGTTAAGCCACCTACGAACAGCAGGAGCCACTGTATTGACATCGTGTTTCTGCACCTTGCGTTCTCTCCTGCATGAACTGATAGTGAATACATGATACTGGCCTGAGCTTAACTGCTTTGGATTTGTTTGAAAACCAGAATTTCCTCCTTGGTGACTACCACCCGGGTTAGTTCCCTGGTTACCCTGGCCATGATGACCCGGATTATGATTTCTAGGTCCAGAGTTGCCAGCTCCCGGGTGTCAACCCCCCATATTTCCTGGGTTGCCACCTCCATTGTTTCCTGGTCCATAGTTGTTGCTTACGCTAGGTCTAACACCCTGCATGGTGAAACAGTTTTCCCAAGAATGATTTGCTAACTTTCCGTTTTTGTTGTGTCGAGGACATGGGCCCTTCAAAGCTTGCTGAGCCTGCGCAAAGCTGTTTGGTCGAAAATTTTGATTTCCTCTGAAGTTGTTGCCCTGACATTGGTTTCTATAACCTGTATTCGTGTTTGCCACTAGGTCCGAAGTCCCTTCTCCGTTTTTACGCTTGTTATTATTCTGGTTCTGAGGGTTGTCGTTGCTATGATTCGGGTTCTGGCTACCCTTGGTCCCAGTTTTCTTTCCCTTCGCAGACTTCTCATCATCCGACTCTGCGTCCTTTGTTTTGTCAGATTACGCATACTTAGTCATGGCATCCATCAACTCGCTCATATCACTTAAGTATCACTTGATGCGCCCCAGCTTATGCTTCAACGGGTCAAATCTGCAATTTCTTTCCAATGCTATGAATGCCTGCTGAGCGGTGAGTCCGACAGATGAATGCATAATTTCCGCGACTCGCCGAGACCAATGCTAAGTAGACTCCCCTTCCTTATGAACACAGTTTTCCAGGTCTGTAATAGTCGTTGGTCGCTTACATGTTCCCTGAATTGTTTTGATGAACTGTTCCTTCAGCTCCTCCCAGCTATTAATTGAATTTGCGGGAAAGTTCTTTAACCAGGACTTCGCAGGTCCTTCCAACATCACCCTTAGGTACCGCGTGCATACTGCGTCGCTTACTTCCAATATTTCCATGGCCATCTCATAACCTTCTATCCAATCCGCGGGCTCCATATCTGGCGTATATTTTACAACTGTGCGAGGTCCTTTAAAATCAGTCGGTATTCTCTCGTTCCTGATTGCCAGACCAAGACACTGGATGCCAATCCTGAGAGACCTAGTTGGGGCAAGGTTAGAGACCCTGTTCTGAACTGGGGGTTGAACATGACCTGGATTTCTGTTTTCTGGTTCCACAACTATGTCTCCTTTATTTATAACTCCAGGCGCATAAGATACTGTTTGCCTAGGTGGGTTTGGTTGCTGTCGGTTTGCGTTGCTAGAGCCGGACGAAACTGGTGAATTTCCATGGTGACTTCTTGGCAAGGAATTCCTGCTGTTATAAGGAGTTGAGTGTATCCTGTCCTGGTTACTGTAATTCATCTGCTGAACCACTGCTGTTTGCAACATCTCGATTGCCCTCCGATCTTCAATTCCAATAGGATCATTGGGGTTGACTGGAATCTGTGCCAAACTATTTGTTGCTGCCCAAATGTTATCCATTTGATTGTTGAAATGACCTAGTGGCGTATGAAACCTTTCCTGCAGGGGCTGTCCCGGGACCGGAACAGGATTCGGGTTACCAAGCAACTGGATAGGTGGTTGGAAACTTGCCGGATGAACTGGAAATGGAGCAACTGGCGGGTTCATAACGTGAACCGGCTGAGCTGGGCTAGGTGACCCGGGCGTCCCAACCGGGGACGCGAACAGGTTCTGAAGGTTGGTAGGTCCCAATCCTACGCCGAATTCGTTGTTCAACCTGGTGTGATAAGGTATGTTCTGTATTGAAGCTAACTCCCCCTGTCTGAACTTTAGATGAATCCCCTCTCTCTCCAAATGCGTTGCTTCCTCCAAGACTTCCGACCGAGCTTTGTTTATACATGTTACCTCTTTCTCAAAATCCCGACGGGGACGAGTTATTTCCTGTCAAAGCCTCTCGATCTCTGTGTTACGTTGTACCATGTTCTCCCGGGTAATCGGAGTAGCCAAGACTTCGTTTAGTGAATCCATCGCAGCCATCAGCTCGGGCCTTGGGTTATATGACGGGGGCGCTGTTAAGTCAATAACTGTCTCGGCCGACCCAGAGTTAGTTGGGTCGGGTCCTGTTGAACGATGTTCTGTTGGTCCAACTGGGGCTAGCGTTGGGCCCGTTGGTGCTGTTCCTGCGCCTCCCGGTCCTCCTGGAACTGGATTCGAAGTTGAAACAATGTTTGTAATTAAATTGCCACTAACATCATACCTGGGCTCCGTATGTCGTGCTGGTCCAGCCATGCAAACAGTTGCAAGATGACTTGTTTCTGCTAGACTCTGCAAATCTGGTTCAAGGTCTCCTCCCAACCTGTCTTCAAAGTGTTGGTGGATGGATCCCGTTTCATCATGGTCATCATTGTTTCCAACTGAAGATTCACCATCATAGTATATCATCGTAGCCTCCTCCGATACTGAGTCTGACTGTTGGTCTGGGTCCGTTCCTCCTACGAAGCCAACAAAGATGTGGATGCCACCGAAGGGGACTCGAAATCCTGACTCCACTGATGCGAACTCTAGACCCCACGTGTCATGGTTGTAGTAGTTTCCACGCCGGCTCCTTCTGAGCCGGCCTATCCCGAGCTTCTCGATCCCTGGTAAGGCTCCTTCCGATAAGACGACGCTTCCGCGAGCAGGCCCCACGGTGGGCGCCAACTGTCGTGGTGTTGTTACGGCAAGTGTCCTCATGTGAGAACTAGATTGCGAGCCATTGCTACTGAGCGAGACTTCAAAAGTATTAAGGCGGAAACGAGAGACGCGAGTTTACCCAGGTTTGGCCCCTCGATTGAGGGTAAAACCTACTCCTTCCTTCTTACTATCAGGAAACAAGGTCTCGATTACAAAGGGCGATTCCGGCTCTCGATGTATCGAGTTACCTTGCTATTGACTTAGATCTTGTCTTTCTACGTCCCAGGACCTCGCCTTATATAGTGGCCAAGTCCCCCCGAGTTACAAAGGATCCGGGTTACACCCGTTATCGGAGTCCTAGTCAGATCCGGTTCTAGGTCATCCTGTGTCGGTTCTCCTCGTGACTTGGTCGTCTCCGTCCGGCCTTGGGTTGACCTCCAGGCCTTGGGCCCTTACGCCTCCCAACTAGGACTCTGGGCCGGTCTTCTGCCTTCTCCGGGTTACGGACTTGGTAACCCGGGCCTTCTTTCTACAGAGTGACCATCATAATCCGGATTTCCTTACTATAAACCGGACCAACCATCTTGATCCCCATTAAGTGGATTCCGGTTTATATGAGGGGTAGGTGAGGCTCCCCCTTACCTATTCCCACAACAGTACGTGTGGGTAAAGTGTACATCCCTACAGGGCAATCTTTTCGAAAAGCCGTGTCCACGGTTAAGGACGACTTGGTGAATGCAAAGACCATAGATAACTTGAACGTGACGTAAAATATGTTGACAAAGCAGGGGGACAATGTTTGAAGGGTGCCTCCTCGGAGATGCCGAGAGGGGTGATCCTTGTAGCATGTGAGATGCTGGGAAAGACTATTGGTGGATTGAAAAGATGATGATCACAGTAGCTGAGTAGCTTTCTCATCTGTTTTGAAACACTCCATGAGACGTGCTATTCTTCCTCGATTTGGAAAACAAACTTTGCTTTACGCAAATCAACCTTCATAAAACCCTTTTTGAAGATAGCAGATATATAATAGGTTAACTAAGTCTTGTTGAGTACCTCACGTACTCAGGTTTGCTTCAATTTGGTGCAGGTGAAGATCTCACATCGGTGGTGTCTCAACGTGGACATCGACGAGTAGTTTGGGGTTCCCGGGTAGCAGTCTGGAATCTATGGGTTAGGATGTCGCCTTATGTTGCGGCCTCTTAATCCTTTTTGGTTCTTGTTGTTTAGCAACATAATTTGCCTTCCGATGTGTGATGTAATGTTGGTTCATGTGAGATCTGTTTGTAAGATATACTCTAGTAATACCTGTTCAATACAGCTTCCATGTCTAGAGTGCTGCTTTGATCGGTTGTTGGTTTCGAGCTCATTGTTATAAAGTTTTGGCTATGCCTGAATAGTTGTCGCAGTCGAGGGGTTATGGAGCCGATGATCCATGTCCGAGCATGCCTGTCGATGTGATTCGGCCTGGGGGTTGGTAACCCTAGTAACCCTCGATTGTTGTTGCACTTTCTGGACACATAGCATCTCTGTATAGCTTTGGTCACGTTCCTTCAGTTTCATACGATTCGTGGATGCTTTGATATGCATAGTTGGTTATGACTAGCATGGACACAAGGAGGAGTAGTACCGTGGTGATCCGGCATGCGTGCCGATGAATCCGGTCTGCCTGCCGTTGTTTGTTGCGGCTGGGGATGGTAACCCTGAAGCCCTTGTTCCTTCGGGAATAAATCCAATTCGGTCATGTATGTGTGGACTATTCTTGAGATGGTAGGTCGTTACCTCCATTTCTTGAAGAAGTTTTACATCCACTCCAACCATTGATTGATCGTTCGTGAAATGGAAGAAGTCCAAGAACTTACTTACCTTTGCAATCATCTTCCCAACAAGGACTCTGATGTGCTCCTTCACAAGTAAACCATGTAGGTGCAACCGTCATTCGTAAGTTGCTAATACATGAGTTCTGCAATCCTGCTCATCTTTTCGAGCTTGACATCATAGTCCATGTCTTGAGAATCTAGTAAATATATCTCTTGATAACCGGTGCAACCTCTGTGATTAAACATGCTGAATCTGAATCATTCTCCCACTAACCAGAGCTGAATCTCAAGCAGCAACGATGGTTGGTTTTTCCTCAAGGGTATTAAGTTAGGTCCATTTGAAAATCTGGCACGGTTGATGGTGTGGTTAACACAACTAGCCGGAAGGCCTAACTCTATATGACCTTGAACCAGTCAAAACAGTCACTCTCCGTGAGAATTCTTGTGTGATTTATTCTAGAAGTTGCCTCACGGTTCTTCTAATCCGAAGTTTCACTTCCACTTTATGGACTATTGAAGCCTTGTTGCAAGCTGGATATTGTGTAACATCCCTGATTTTTGGAAAATGCAAAAACCATAAAAATTTGAAAATTTTTGTTTTCATGTTATGCAAGTCACCAAGAACCAAATGAGAAGCAAGTAACAAAAAAGAATAATACATAATTCAATGAAATTGAGTTTACCAATCCAATTATGCCTTGTTCCTTAAACTCTAAAAACCTTCTTCAAAAATAAATTTATTATTATATAAAGGGAATATCTTTTTATTAACAAACCCTTACCTAAAATGTTTGCAACTCCAATATTACTTTGAAGATATTTTATGGAAACAAAAATCAAAGATTTATAACCCTTAATAAAGTTCTAAACCTCAAAAGTATTTTATGAGAATAAAGTTTGCTAATAATAACTTTTAGTTGTTATTCCAAGTTTTAAACATGAAGGTGAAAATAAAAAGCATTGCTTTGAAAATAACATAAAAGAGGGCATTGAAAACAATATTAAGACTTGTGGTTTTTTTCTAAATTTTATTAAGCCACTTTAATAATTATTAGTCTTCTATTTTAAAATGGCATATAGTTGCTATTAATAAATCACTTGTATTTCAAAAGATAAAATTGTGAAAATAAGATGAAATGACTTTCAAAAATATGTTTTCAACATTTAGAATGTCACTGAAATTTATTTGACCAATAACTAGATTTTATAATTTTCTAAATTAAAAGTTTCATTTAAACACTATTAAGGAATTATTCAAATTTAAAAATTTAAAAATAAAAATATGTTGAAAAGTTTACAAAAATGGTTCTGTTGGAAAGTATTTGAGATTTTAAGAATTTAGAATTTTGTTTTATATTATTTGGATAATTAAAACAGAAGTTATTAAAGATTTGTTTAAAATTGGAAAAAGAAAAAAATCCTGATGACGTTATTGCTGACGTCACCATCGTCTCCCTCCTCTCGCTGAAATCGCGCCCAAGATAGTTGATTTTGAATCCCGCTGATTTCTCGCGTAAATGGCCATTAATCTTTCCTAAACCCCTCTATATATTACCCATGCTATCCTCCGTGTTTTCCCTCCCAATCCCGTGCGAATCACGCCGCAAGAACGCCACCATTGCTCGTCGGAGTTTGTGATGTCCGTCGCCGTGTTTTCAAGATTCCGGCAAGGTGAGACCTTCCCCGTGCCCGAAACCTCCTCTCCCTGGACCCCCGTGACCTTGCGCACGTTGTGATGCCCCTTCTCGTCTTTTTGGTGGAGTGTAGCGACGAGGGCGAGCTCGCCGGAGCCGGAAACCGCATGGCTGCCTCGGGACCTCCTCGACGTCGTCGTAGCAGAGCCCGTGGAGCCTTCCCGTGGCCCCCATCATTCTCACCTTGTCGCGCTGAGTCTTCCCGTGCACTCCCCGAGCCCTGGCGAGCACCGTAGAGTCGCCGGCGTCAACTTTTTGCGTCGAGGTCCGCCGGAGCAACACCGCGCCGCCATCTCCGGCAAGAAAACCACCGGTGAGCTTTCTCCCTCAATCTCTGCCGTTAGATCTAGGCAACGGCTAGGATTAGATCCAACCGAAGGGGTACGCGGACGTTGGATCTGGATCTAACGCCCTAGATCCAACCACTTATCCACGTCATCGTCCCAGTCAGCATGCACGATCAGCAGCCCAGTCAGCACAAGCAACCAATCAGGAGCTCCCACGTGGCCTAGCCTTTATTTGAATTTTTCTCCCGCTGGAATGAATTAGTAGTTTTGTAGAAAAGTCCCTGAATATTAGATCTATAATATCTTTTGATCCATAAGGCCAAATTTAGCAATCTTGGACTTTTTGAAAAGCCCATGACATTTAGAAACTTTTGGCACTTGCCAAATTCAAATTTGATAAATTTAAATTGGTTCAAATTTAAATATGCTTGTTTGATGAATTTTGGCATAATTCAAATTCTACAAATCCAAAAATTGCAAATAAAATATATTTGGGAACCTTAGGATGTGTAATTTCATACCCTCTGTCCCAAAATAATTTTTGCTCAATTTAAATTTCAATTTAGAATTAATTGGCATGTTTGAGTATTTTTGACATAGATTTAATTCTATAAATAATTTCAATATAGTTCCTTTTGCAAACTTGATCCATTTGGTAATCTTGAACCAGAGACATTAGTGCCCAACCATTTTGGACACCCTTGGACCATGACCATGTGTTTTGACCAAAAACCGAACATAGTGATACATCTATTTTCACCATGTCTTAGAAATTGTTTTCATCATCTATCCCTTGATGTTATGACTATTTGGAGCCAAGCCAAGTCCTTAGAATGTGTCAATCACATATAGTACCAAGTAGTGAACCTCAAACACTAGTACATATCAACTTGGTGGCAACATGAAGAGCTATGAGGAATATCATTGAAGAAACTGAAGGAAGGACTTAGACTCCACAACAACAAGAAGCAACTCAATGAAGTACAAGAGTATGAAGAAAATCAAGGAGAAGACTTTGTCTCTCTCTTCCTATCCCTTCTATTTCTTTCTTTTAAAATTGACTTAGTGGTATTTGTGCCCATCCCATACCCAAACCAATTAGTGAAGTGAAAACCATGAAGAATCTACCAAGACCAAGAGAATAATCCATCCAAGGAACAAGAATACAATAGAAGCATGAAGATGATCTTCAATAAGACAAGTATGTGAAGACTTGGAGCAATCCATACAAGTTGAAGAATAACAAGTTGTTTTTGTCCCACCTCTGACCCAAATAAAAAAACCCAAGACTTTAACTTGTTATCTCCATTTTTATGAAGTTAGTTGAACCTAGACCTACCCTAAACCAAAATGGTAGGACTAAATTAGATCACTCAAATGTTTTGATGAATGTTACTTTAGTTGAAATAGTAGATTACCCCTAGTGAACTCTTGGAACTTCCTTGACAAGTATGGTTATAGTAAAGTTTGATCACATCAAACTCAACCTACTCCATCCCAAGTAAACTCTTGGAACTTCCTCAACAAGTATGGAACCAAGAGAGGATGAATCTTCCAACTCAAATCTTGACCTTGTCCTAGAAACTTGGTTAAACCCCTTTTTGCCATGATTGCTGCTTTGTATGATTTCTTCACTTGTATGTTTGTTTGATAGCATGTTTGTTTATTGTGTTATTGTGTTTTCAACGAATAGATTGTACAGAGAGCAACGATCTTTTGTGACGAGAGTGTGAATTATTCACCAACTTCAACAAGGAAAGTAACACATCATCAACTAACCATTATTTTCTATATGCATTAGTTGATTTTGAGTAGTATGCATGATAGGAAATTTTAATAATTTATATTATGCTATGCTATATCCTAGTAGTGTGTATCCATCCTTATACCTTGTTATTTTGATGCCTTAGTACTTAGTAGATGCTTAGCCATGCTACAAAAATTCGTTTTACTTGATGATGTGGAAAAATTATAAGTATAAACTTCAATGAACCACCTGGGTGGAATTGGTTGTATGGATGTTAAGAGTTGAGTGTCTCCTCAGGGGCAATACCTGAGATGTTCACTTGAGGAATGCCACCCAGGAACAAAGTGATTATGATGTTCCCCAAGTTTAGATTGCTTCCAGTGCAGCCTTTAGTCATATGGGCTCTGTCTTGATCAACTAAGTTGAATGAACTCACCAGGCTTACAAGCAGATGTAGCATAATTATAGTTGGAACGGGTAAGCCAAACGGTGGTGGAATTTCTTCCGAAAGATCTCGTCTCAATCTTCTCCTTTCCTTAATGCACTCAGGGTGTATAGGATGTTTGGGCTGATTTGAGTCTGAAGGTGAAAGTGCACAAACTCTGCAGAGTCAACAAACTAAGATCTTAGCCGTGTCCCCGGTTATGGACAACTATGAGCAGCTGGACAAGGAAGGACAGAAGAATCACGTCACTTTTTTTTAAATGTAAAACTTGTAATCATATGTAGGAACATTTCGGGGTTTTACCGAAAATGTCTCTTGACATGTCGGGGTTTTACCGTGTATTGTCACAGGATCACTGGGTTTTACCAGTGAATCCCAAACTTAGCAGAACAAAGTTTTGATTTATAAAGAGATAGGAGAAAACTAGCTTTATGCAAACTTAGCCAAAACTCCACTAAGCCAAATAAGCATGTAGTATTAGTCTTGCCATTTATATCTGCCATAGTGTTACTTGCCAATACATTAAATTGTATTGACCCCCTTTGTGGCTGCATATTCCATATTGCAGATGTTTCTGAAGACGAGTGAGGATTACGTTTAGGATCTCGAGACTATCGCCAACATGTTTTGCCTGTGGCACATGAAGAAGATGGGCTCAATATTGTACTATGTTTTCCGCTGTAATTCTTTGTTTTCTGCTAGTCTCCTAAGACTATGCAAGTTGTAATACTATTTTGTAATCACTAAATCATGCGATGTAATAGAATTTGATGCATTTGTATGATATTTCATTTTGTACGGTGGTGCTAGCAATTGATCCAGGGACTAGCACACTAACACAGGAATTCCACTTTTGTTAAGAAGAGGGATGCTACAAAATGATATGAGAGCATTGTGTTGCCTGTAGAATTCGAGACCCTAAGTTTGGAAAGGACCCTAGGATTGAAAATTTTCTATGTTCAAACTTTCTAGAAACAAAACAATCATCTAAACTCTTCTCATATCCTCTCATCTATTATTCACCTTCAAAATTTTCTAGATAACCTACCCCTTGAATACCATCAAGACAGGAATGTTGATCATACCAAGAAGTGCAAGAAGTATCTTCACCACATGAAGATCTACACTCAGGATTATTGAAGAACTTGAAGAAAACATAGACTTCCCAACAATCAAGAACACCTCAAGACATTGAGAGAAGGATTTGAAGAACTCAAGAAGATATAGATGAGACCACCAATCTAGTTACCTTGTTAGAACAACGTGTTAGTGTATTGATCATACCAATGAGTGTGGTATGACAACGCTAGATGTTTTTGAAAACTTTTTGTCTGGTGTGATGAATATTTTGCTTTGTGTTGTTTGCAAGATGAGTTTCCTTGATCTGCTATGTTTGGATAGGAACCTTTCTTAGCTATCTTTCTAATCTCTACTCATCTTTCCTAAAACCCCAAAAACAGATGCCTCGCCAGAATGCCAACAACCCTGGGAACTCAATAGCAATGCAGATGCTACTAGAAGCTCAAACTCAGCTGATACAACTGATGACCCAAAACCAAGCCAGCAACCCCAATATGGAGTTACCACCAGGAATGCAACAAGTGTTGGATACTCAATCACAGATAGTGAAGATGATGTCCCAAAACTTGGCCAATAGTGGAAACAATCAGCCTTCGATAGCTAAATATAACCATGAGATAGAAGAAGAAATGTTGTCAACACTCAAAGCCTGTAAAGCTTTTGGAGAGATAGGACACTATTCTAAAGATTGTCCAGATGAGTGGCCCCATGGTGATACAAACAACTCAATTGAAGGATACTTCACTCAAGTTACTTGTTTTCTGTGTGAAGGAACAACACATGTTCCAACACAATGTCCACTTTACCCCATGGTACAACAAGTTGGACAACAGGCCAAAGTGGGAATGCTTAGTGCACTCCAAGAGAACTTAGGAAAACCAGATGTGAAGGGAAAACGCAAGCTGGATGCTATTCAGATGGACCATGTCAAGATGGATACTGGAGCCAAGACTACACCACACCCATATTCATCCAAACCCACCACCAAAAATTGTTATTCTTGTGAAGAAGATGGACATTTATCTAGGAATTGTCCCAACAAGAAACCCAGACCTTCAACTAACATAGTTGAGTATACTGGGCAGCAGTATGAAGATATGATGACCAAGACCATACCAATGAAAGTGGAAAGGGACATGTCTAAGGTATTTTGCCATCGCTGTAGAGAGACTGGACACTTCACAGATGATTGCCTTGAAAATAAGGACCTCGGCCATATACAATGTTATAAGTGCAAAAACATGGGACATTATTCCAGCAAATGCCCAGAAAGGAAGAACATGCCACCAAAACCCAAAGTTAGAATAGTCTGAGAAGCATGAAGCTATAAGGAGGCCAATATTTCAAGAAGGCAGGTTGAGCATCGAGAAGTATCTGTCCAAGCAGGAATCTTAGGCAAAGTTTTACTATAGAAACAAAAGTCCCCTCTTCCAATGTAATAAAATGCTATGAATGTTTGAGAAATGTGCTTCCATTTTAATAAATGAGATGATGTTGTGAAATCCTCTCAACTTGGTCTTTTGATTGACCCAAAGAGTGACCCCTCATTGTCAAAGGTAGTTCAACATACCTATGTTGGTCTACAGCTCTATTGCGAAGGAAAGTTCTACTCAAGCCAATCTCAAATCAATCTACACTCCAATCTAATGATAATAGACTACCCTCAAAAGTTTCTTTTAAGGGTGGTAGCCCACCCAATTGTTCTGGAACCCAATTATCCAAAACCTGATCTTTCTTTCTAGCCTTCCCAAATCTCGGGACGAGATTTCTTTTAAGGGTGGTAGTCTATAACATCCGTGATTTTTGGAAAATGCAAAAATCACAAAAATTTAATTTTTTTTGTTTTCATGTTATGAAAGTCACCAAGAACCAAATGAGAAGCAAGAAACAAAAAATAATACTCCCTCCGTCCACTTTTATAAGGCTCACTTTTTACTATTGAAATGCTAAGAAGTGTGCCTTATAAAAGTGGACGGAGGGAGTAATAGATAATTCAATGAAATTGAGTTTACCAATCCAATTATGCCTTGTTCCTTAACCTCTAAAAACCTTCTTCAAAAATAAATTTATTATTATATAAAGGGAATATCTTTTTATTAACAAACCCTTACCTAAAAAGTTTGCAACTCCAATATTACTTTGAAGATATTTTATGGCAACAAAAATCAAAGATTTACAACCCTTAATAAAGTTCTAAACCTCAAAAGTATTTTATGAGAATAAAGTTTGCTAATAATAACTTTTAGTTGTTATTCCAAGTTTTAAACATGAAGGTGAAAATAACATAAAAGAGGGCATTGAAAACAATATTAAGACTTGTGGTTTTATTCTAAATTTTATTAAGCCACTTTAATAATTATTAGTCTTCTATTTTAAAATGGCATTTAGTTGCTATTAATAAATCACTTGTATTTCAAAATATAAAATTGTGAAAACAAGATGAAATGACTTTCAAAAATATGTTTTCAACATTTAGAATGTCACTGAAATTTATTTGACCAATAACTAGATTTTATAATTTTCTAAATTAAAAGTTTCATTTAATCACTATTAAGGAATTATTCAAATTTCAAAATTTAAAAATAAAAATATGTTGAAAAGTTTACAAAAATGGTTCTGTTGGAAAGTTGAGATTTTAAGAATTTAGAATTTTGTTTCATATTATTTGGATAATTAAAACAGAAGTTATTAAAGATTTGTTTAAAACAGGAAAAAGAAAAAATCCTGATGACGTCATAACTGACGTCACCATCGTCTCCCTCCTCTCGCTGAAATCGCGCCCGAGACAGTTGATTTCGAATCCCGCTGATTTCTCGCGTAAATGGCCATTAATCCCTTTCCTAAACCCCTCTATATATTGCCCATGCTCTCCTCCGTGTTTCCCCTCCCAATCTCGTGCGAATCACGCCGCAAGAACGCCACCATTGCTCGTCGGAGTCCGTGCTGTCCGTCGCCGTGTTTTCAAGATTCCGGCAAGGTGAGACCTTCCCCGTGCCCGAGACCTCCTCTCCCTGGACCCCCGTGACCTTGCGCACGTTGTGATGCCCCTTCTCGTCTTTTTGGTGCAGTGTAGCGACGAGGGCGAGCTCGCCGGAGCCGGAAACCGCACGGCCGCCTCGGGACCTCCTCGCCGTCGTCGTAGCAGAGCCTGTGGAGCCTTCCCGTGGCCCCCATCGTTCTCACCATGTCGCGCTGAGTCTTCCCGTGCACTCCCCGAGCCCAGGCTAGCACCGTAGAGTCGCCGGCGTCAACTTTTTGCGTCAAGGTCCACCGGAGCAACACCGCGCCACCATCTCCGGCAAGAAACCCACCGGTGAGCTCTCTCCCCCGATCTCTGCCATTAGATCTAGGCAACGACTAGGATTAGATCCAACCGAAGGGGTACGCGACCGTTGGATCTGGATCTAACGCCCCAGATCCAACCACTTATCCACGTCATCGGCCCAGTCAGCATGCACGATCAGCAGCCCAGTCAGCACAAACAACCAATCAGGAGCTCCCACGTGGCCTACCCTTTATTTGAATTTTTCTCCCGCTGGAATGAATTAGCAGTTTTGTAGAAAAGTTTCTGAACCTTAGATCTATCATATCTTTTGATCCATAAGGCCAAATTTATCAATCTTGGACTTTTTGAAAAGCCCATGACATTTAGAAACTTTTGGCACTGGCCAATTTCAAATTTGATAAATTTAAATTGGTTTAAATTTAAATATGCTTGTTTGATGAATTTTGGCATAATTCAAATTCTACAAATTCAAAAATTGCAAGCAAATATATTTGGGAACCTTAGGATGTGTACTTTCATACCCTCTGTCCCAAAATAATTTTTGATCAAGTTAAATTTGAATTTAGAATTAATTGGCATGTTTGAGTATTTTTGACATAGATTTAATTCTATAAATAGTTTCAATATAGTTCCTTTTGCAAAATTGCTCCATTTGGTAATCTTGAGCCAGAGACATTAGTGCCCAACCATTTTGGACACCCTTGGACCATTACCATGTGTTTTGACCAAAAACCCAACATAGTGACACATCCATTTTCACCATGTCTTAGAAATTGTTTTCATCATCTATCCCTTGATGTTATGACTATTTGGAGCCAAGCCAAGTCCTTAGAATGTGTCAATCACATATAGTACCAAATAGTGAAACTCAAACACTAGTACCTATCAACTTGGTGGCAACATGAAGAGCTATGAGGAATATCATTGAAGAAATTGAAGGAAGGACTTAGACTCCACAACAACAAGAAGCAACTCAATGAAGTACAAGAGTATGAAGAAAATCAAGGAGAAGAAATTTTCCTCTCTCTTCCTATCCCTTCTATTTCTTTATTTTCAAATTGACTTAGTGGTATTTTTGCCCATCCCATACCCAAACCAATTAGTGAAGTGAAAGCCATGAAGAATCTATCAAGACCAAGAGAATAATCCATCCAAGGAACAAGAATACAATAGAAGCATGAAGATGATCTTCAATAAGACAAGCATGTGAAGACTTGGAGCAATCCATACAAGTTGAAGAATAACAAGTTGTTTTTGTCCCACCTTTGACCCAAATGGAAAAACCCAAGACTTTAACTTGTCATCTCCGTTGTTATGAAGTTAGTTGAACCTAGACCTACCCTAAACCAAAATGGAAGGACTAAATTAGATCACTAAAATGTTTTGATGAAAAGAAGTAAGTGATACATATTGTTATGTGTTACTTTAGTTAAAATAGTAGATTACCCCTAGTGAACTCTTGGAACTTCCTCGACAAGTATGGTTATAGTAAAGTTTGATCACATCAAACTCAACCTACTCCATCCCAAGTGAACTCTTGGAACTTCCTCAACAAGTATGGAACCAAGAGAGGACGAATCTTCCAACTCAAATCTTGACCTTGTCCTAGCAACTTGGTTAAACCCCTTTTTGCCATGATTGCTGCTTTGTATGATTTCTTCACTTGTATGTTTGTTTGATAGCATGTTTGTTTATTTTGTTATTGTGTTTTCAATGAATCAATTGTACGGAGAGCAACGATCTTTTGTGAAGAGAGTGTGAATTCTTCACCAACTTCAACAAGGCAAGTAACACATCATCAACTAACCATTATTTTCTATATGCATTAGTTGATTTTGAGTAGTATGCGTGATAGGAAATTTTAATAATTTATATTATGCTATGCTATATCCTAGTAGTGTGTAGCCATCCTTATACCTTGTTATTTTGATGCCTTAGTACTTAGTAGATGCTTAGCCATGCTACAAAAATTCGTTTTACTTGATGATGTGGAAAAATTATAAGTATAAACTTCAACGAACCACCTGGGTGGAATTGGTTGTATGGATGATAAGAGTTGAGTGTCTCCTCAGGGGTAATACCCGAGTTGTTCACTTGAGGAATGCCACCCAGGAACAAACTGATTATGATGTTCCCCAAGTTTAGATTGCTTCCAGTGCATCCTTTAGTCATATGGGCTTTGTCTTGATCAACTAAGTTGAATGAACTCACCAGTCTTACAAGTAGATGTAGCATAATTATAGGTGGAACGGGTAAGCCAAACGGTGGTGGAATTTCTTCTGAAAGATCTCGTCTCAATCTTCTCCTTTCCTTAATGCACTCAGGGTGTATAGGATGTTTGGGCTGATTTGAGTCTGAAGGTGAAAGTGCGCAAACTCTGCAGAGGCAACCAACTAAGATCTTAGCCGTGTCCCCGGTTATGGACAACTATGAGCAGCTGGACAAGGAAGGACAGAAGAATCACATCACTTTTTTTAAATGTAAAACTTGTAATCATAGGTAGGAACATTTCGGGGTTTTACCGAAAATGTCTCTTGACATGCCGGGGTTTTACCGTGTATTGTCACAGGATCACTGGGGTTTTACCAGTGAATCCCAAACTTAGCAGAACAAAATTTTGATTTATAAAGAGATAGGAGAAAACTAGCTTTATGCAAACTTAGCCAAAACTCCACTAAGCCAAATAAGCATGTATTATTAGTCTTTCCATTTATATCCACCATAGTGTTACTTGTCAATACATTAAATTGTATTGACCCCCTTTGTGGCTGCATATTCCATATTGCTTATGTTTCTGAAGACGAGTGCGGATTACGTTTAGGATATCGAGACTATCGCCAACATGTTTTGCCTGTGGCACATGAAGAAGATGGGCTCAATATTGTACTATGTTTTCTATTGTAATTCTTTGTTTTCTGCTAGTTTCCCAAGACTATGCAAGTTGTAATACTATTTTGTAATCACTAAATCATGCGATGTAATAGAATTTGATGCATTTGCATGATATTTCATTTTGTACTGTGGTGCTAGCAATTGATCCAGGGACTAGCACACTAATACAGGAATTCCACTCTTGTTAAGAAGTGGGATGCTACATATTGGTATCGGGAACATCAAGGAGAACTGTGAACTTCCTATGTCCAGTGTCTCTCTACCAATCCTCCAAACCTTTGTTCTAATGGAAACAAGTTCATCATGCGAACATCTCGTGGTGTTTTGTAACCGCCATTGATCAGTTCCCTTTTTCAAGTTGTTTGTACTTGAAATTCTTTTCATCTCACACATTGTCTGAATTTTTCACTCACTTCAGCCATGTGGTTTTAACCATGTGGTAAACGTATTGCTACGTTCAATCCGCAATAGGAAAGAGATTCCCTATTTCTTTCGGTGTTCCAAATTTCCGTTAGTTGTTCATCCTTACGGCGTGACCAAGGATTCCTTCTCCATTATGGTAATCCAATATGTTCTGGTTACTCCTCTTCTCTTGTGAAGTAACATCATAATCTTTGACAAAGATTTCGCAAAACTTTTATGGAATGAATGAAAGTTCCTTCATCTTCTGTGTCCACTTAGAGGAGTGAATCTTCCTCTGTTTTCAAACTTCTCAGACGCATGATTCCATTGTGTTCTTATGTTCTCCCTCGTTTATGGATATTACTTTGTGCTATCAATGACAACCCTTTTCATCTTGGTATTCTGTTTGAAGAAACCTCGATGTCACAAGTTGTTTTAACTTTTCTTTTTCAAAAGGGATTTAAAGTCTTGTGCAAGGCTCATATTCTAAATCCTTTCAAGAACATTTGTCCACAAACTTGAAACATTCTCTTATTCCCTCCGTTATCTTGATGTGTTTCATGCATGTTAACTCAAAAAGTTCTTTATGAACATTCCTGTCATGAGTTATCCATGAGATACTCGATCTTCGTGAAGATCGGTTCCTAAGAGTTTTTCCTCTTACCTAGGTGTATCCGTTCAATATTTCACAATGCTACGGATCAACTCCTTCACGAAGAAAATCATAAGGTTCGAGAAGATCATTCAAACCGGTGTTCCTTCTTTCTTTCTCCTTTGGGAATCTCGGGACGACATTCTTGTGAAGGGGGTAGATTTGTAATATCCCTGTTTTGCTGCAATAGGGTTGTGGTGTGTGGTGTTCATCTCATACATGCATGAAATAAAACTTAATCATGTTTGAACCAATTTAAATTGTGAATTTAAATGGATTCGAAATACCACAAATACTACTTAATGTGGTTTAAAAAAATTGAACTGAAAAATATTTCAATTTCCCCAAAGTAACATATGGCGAGGTTGCAATTTTGATAAGGTTTCCAAAACATATTCTAGTTAGTTTTTGTGAGTTCATTTAGGTCCCCAAACTTTCAAATTCCTTGCAGTTTTTAAAGGCAGAAGGACTTCGTTGTAAAATCTCCAAAACTTCAGGGGGTTATGGAGGAAAACCCCCCTGTCGTCTTCCTCCTCGTGCAAGAAGGCAGGAAGGGCGCCAACGGCGACCACACCACGTCCTGCTTCGGTCTCCTCGTCGCGGATAAGACCCCCACGATGATGTGCGTGCTCTCCTCTCTCTCCCTACCCCCTCGGCTCTCTTCCTCTACTCCCTCGTGTGACCGGAACCCTGACCTACTGTCCCGCCGGCCGCCGCCATTTGCCGCCATTCCCGGCCACCTCCGGACGATTGGAAGTGACTAGGAGGAGCGCCTGGTCCTCCTCTACCTTCCCGTCCACCCTCGGTTGCCGGGAATCCCCCACTCGCTGGAATCGGGCGATTTCCCTCACCTCCGTCCGCCGGCCAAATCCGCACGCCGCCGCAGTTCCCGGCGTTGCCTCGCCACCCTGACCTCTCCACAAGCTTCACGACGATGTGGTGAGCCTCCCCATGCTCTCCAATCGCCCCCTCTCCCTCTGGTTTGGTCGCTCGCCGTAGGCCGCCGTCCACCGCCGTAGTTTTGCACGCTGACGAGGTCTCCGGTGACCATTTGGTCCACTGGCGCCACCCCTAGACTCCCATCGAGCTCCTCTCCGTTGTGGTACAGGTTAATTCGCGAATTGCGCGCGAAATCGACGAATTGCGAGTTTATCTGTGAGGAATCAGACCATGTGACGTCACCGTTGCATCACGCTGATGTCATCGCGTGTTTTTTCTATTTTGAAAAATGAAAATGGCTGACACGTGGCCCCCTGTTTAATAATTACTGAAATTTTTTAAAAATTGAAAAATGAATATCTTTTAACCTGTAATTTAGAAAAATAAAATAAAAGTATGGGAATGTTCAGAAAAATATACTCTGTCTGAATATTTCACTTTTATACATGTTTGACAAAATTGAAAAATTAGCATTATTTAATATTGTTTAATTCTTTTAAAATAGAGAAAATAAGTTTTTATTCAATAAAATTAGAAAATTAAAAGTTATATACCAAATTGCTCAAAATGACAAATGCAACCCATTTATGATGTTTTCAAACCCATTTGAGCAATTAAAACTTGACACACATTTAGAGTTGCCCGAAGTGCCCTCCGAGGTTCATTTCGGGATAATTTCAGTAAAAATGCATAAGTGGCATACGAACCCTAGCAACTCATCGAACATGTTTAGGGCTTTATTTCAGTGCATTAAGTTTCTCATGCATACATATTGTGCATTGCATCGATGCCATGTTTGATTGATGTTCTTCTTTTCGGTGTTGTTCCCCCTCGGTAGAACGCGACTCCGAAGTGAAGGCCAACAACTCCAATGGCGAATACTTGATCCTAACCGACAAGTCAAGCACTTATTCCCGAAGATATCTATTGTTTTTTGTATAACCAAGGCAAGCATAATCTCTTATATGCTCATATATGTTTTCCAACATCATTTGATTCTCGTACTTTGCATTCGATTCCAAAGTATTTGGTGTCAGTATATATAGTTCACCTATATACTGCATTGCCTCAATATCCTGATCCACTGCTCCTAGCCGCCATAGATTTGCTTGTGCGCATCACTAGAGTCTCATATCTACTACGCTTAGCTTCACATTTTCGTTACCTCTGCTCCATCCGGTTGATGAATCAGAGTTGTGATAACCTAGTATGATATGATGACGTGGTAAGATGAGCATTGTGTGGTTAACTTGACTAAGGCATGGATAGGAGGCCACTTGGCTAGTGGTTGTTCGTCCTATACTCGGCAACCCTAGGATTAACGTCTCGAGCAGAAGCCAAGACTGAGCGTGCAACCACACGCGGGGTCTAAGTAACCGTGTTCGACCAACTAACTTGTTTGGCCAGATCCATGAGTCACGTAGTTTGAGATTTCCATTCGGCAACGCAAATCAAACCTTTTAAACAATCTTGAAAACAAAATGCTCCGCTAGGGCGTGACTGGGGCCAAGTGATGGACCTATACGGATCTTGACCCCACCTCACAGAGATAGGTGCCGTCAGGAGGATGGCCAACTCCCTGTTGACGGGGTGGCCCTGTCTTGGGTTGACTCATGGATAGGGTTGGGTAGGGTAAAGGTCGTGACCAGCCACCCTCTGTCGCGTTCCATGGAAGAGCGTACATGTGGCGCTAAGAGTCGGATGATATGTGTGGGTAAAGTGTACATCTCTGCAGGGCAATCTTTTCGAAAAGACGTTTCCACGGATAAGGACGACTTGGTGAATGCAAAGACCATAGATAACTTGAACGTGACGTAAAATATGTTGAGAAAGCATGAAGGCAATGTTTGAAGGGTGCCTCCTCGGATATGCCGAGAGGGGTGATCCTTGTAGCATGTGAGATGCCGGGAAAGACTATTGGTGGATTGAAAAGATGATGATCACAGTAGCCGAGTAGCTTTCTCATCTATTTTGAAACACTCCATGATACGTGCTATTCTTCCTCGATTTGGAAAAACCTTTTCTTTACGCAAATCAACCTTCATAAAACCCTTTCCGAAGATAGTAGATATATAATAGGTTAACTAAGTCTTGTTGAGTACCTCCCGTACTCAGGTTTGCATAAATTTGGTTCAGGTGAAGATCTCACGTCGGTGGTGTTTCAACGTGGACATCGACGAGTACTTTGGGGTTCCCAGGTAGCAGCCTGGAATCTATGGGTTGGGACGTATGTTGCGGCCTCTTAGGCCTTTTTGGTTCTTGTTGTTTAGCAACATAATTTGCCTTCCGATGTCTGATGTAATGTTGGGTCATGTGACCTCTGTTTGTAAGCTATACTCTAGTAATACATGTTCAATACAACTTCCATGTCTAGAGTGCTGCTTTGATCGGTTGTTGGTTTCGAGCTCATTGTTATACAGTTTTGGCTATGCCTGCATAGTTGTCGCAGTTGAGGGGTTGTGGAGCCGATGATCCATTTCCGAGCATGCCTGCCGATGTGATTTGTCCTAGGGCTTGGTAACCCGAGTAACTCTCGATTGTTGTTGCACTTTAAGGACACATAGCATCTCTGTATAGCTTTGGTCCCGTTCCTTCAGTTTCATACGATTCGTGGACACTTTGATATGCATCGGTCGTTATGACTAGCATGGACACAAGGAGTAGTGGTACCATGGTGATCCGGCCTGCGTGTCGATGAATCCGGTCTGCCTGCCGTTGTTTGTTGCGGCCGGGGCTGGTAACCCTGAAGTCCTTGTGGGTCCATGACTAGGAGCGCATAACAGTATGTATACCTTTGGGTCCGGGGTCGTGACACCCGAGGGGCCCACACCACCTCCCGGCGCGGCCAGGGGGCGCCTCATGGTGTGGCCCCCCTGTGGCCCCCCTCCGGGCCTCTTCGGAACTCCGTGGAACCTTCGGGAATTCTAAGACTTCCGGGCTTCAAATTTTCCAATTCCGAAAATATTTCTGGAACAATTTTTCTGAAACTAAAAAACAGCAGAAAACAGGAACTGGCCCTGTGGCATCTTGTCAATAGGTTATCTCATGGAAATCGATAAAAATTACATAAAGTGTAAGGAAAACATGTAGCATATGGCATGAAAACAACATGGAACATCAGAAATTAAGGATATGTTTATGACGTATCTGATGCATCAATACGCTTCAAGGCCTTTCTAATCCTTTTAGCACGACGGGCTTCGATCTCCTCATTATTACGAGGAGAGATCACTTGATTATCATATCATTTGGGTCCCCGTCTTGACCGGTTTATTGGCTTTGATCATCATCATTATCCACACTAGCTTAAACTTGTGCAGAGGAGGAAGAAGAAGGTCTATCTTGGCCTTGACCTTTACTAGATTGAATGATAGGAGTGGTTGCTTCTTGCATAGTAACTTGGTCAACAAGAGGATGATCTTGAACTTGTTCTTGGGTAGGTGCATCACTTGGCTCCTTATCTTGTTCTTCTATTGTAGAGGAGGGCTCCACTTGAGTAGAGCATAGTTTGTCTCGAGTTGCCATAAGGTGTCTCTCAATGGGGCGAAAAAATCCCACACCCATACTTCCTATGGCTTCTTGGGCCATTTCAACATCTACATTAGAAATATGAAATTACGCCACTTGGGGGCCATCATTTTCCTCGAAAACCACACTACAAGATTCTATGATTATCCACGAGATTTTGTCAAAGACTCTATAAGTGTTGGATTCGGCACCGTAACCTACAAATATACCCTCAATAGTTTTATATTGGAATTTAGACAACCAAACACCCTTTATCAAATAGAAACACTTACAACCGAAGACAGGGAAGTAGGAGACGTTGGGTTTGTTGCCGGTGAGGATTTCATAAGGAGTCTTCTCTAAGCCCTTGCGAATGTAGAGGCGGTTGGAGGAGTGGAATGCGGTAGATATAGCTTCGGCCCATAAATATTAGGGAGAAGAATACTCCGCCAACATGGTCCTTCCCATATCCATTAGAGTTCGATTCTTCCTTTTGGCTACACCATTTTGTTGAGGGGTATATGCAGCAGAATATTGATGACGAATACCCTCTTCACTAAGGAACTCATTCAAAGTGTAGTTCTTGAACTCGGTGCCATTGTCACTCCGAATAGCCATGATTTAGACATTGTGTTTACGTTGCACTTGATTGGAGAAGTCGATGATGGTTTGTTGGGTCTCACTCTTCAACTTGAAGAAATAAACCCAAGTGTATCTTGAATAGTCATCGACAATCACCAAGCAATACTTATTGCCTCCAAGACTTGCCTTGGGAATGACACCAAAGAGATCAACATGGAGAAGCTCCAAGATCCTCTTTGATGAGATAATGGTCTTGGCCTTATGGGAGGCATCATGCATATTTCCTTCAACACACGACCTACAAACGCGATCTTTGGAAAAGGAAACATTTTGTTTTAGTCCGAGGATAAGTCCACCTTTGTGAAGACTTTGCAAAGTTCTCATGTTGACATGTGATAAGCGGAGATGCCACAACCACCCGACGTCCGCCTTTCCGAAAAGACACATCGCTTGAGAGTTGGTGGACTTCGAAAAGTCCACCACAAACAACTCATTTTTGACATGTCCCACGTATGTGATGTAAAGAGTCTTGCTCCTCAAAAGGACCACAACATCATCATTAAAGAAGACGGAGAAACCCATCTTCCCAAGAGAACGAACTGAAAGTAAATTGAAACCAAGGGATTCGACAAGCATGACATCAACGATAGTGACATCGGGAGCGATCACAACCTTGCTGAAACCCATTACCCTAGACTTGGACTTATCTCCATAACTGGAAGATGCATCATTTGTATTTGGGCGCAACTCCGTCACAAGTTATTTTCTTCCGGTCATATGACTAGTGCATCCACTATCAATTATCCATTTAGACCCACCGGAAGCATAGTCCTGCAAGAGATCATTAACTAGAGTTAGGACCCTAGGAGGGTTCCCTCATGTTAGAAACAAGGGTCTTTGGAACCCAAATAGTATAGTCAATGAAACCTTCAATTGGACCAACATATTTATCTTGCACAACACCATAATAATCAACATATAAGAAATGGTGTGGATTCTTAGTTCCCGCGGGGTTGCTACGAGTAGTGTCGTCCCTAATGACAATACCACTCGAAGCAACATTCTTCTTGGCTTGTGCGGGCTTGGCCTTCTTCTTCTACTTATTTTCGTTCTTCTTGGAAATATAGCTAAGACCTTTCTTGCCCACTTGTGGTCTAGGAGCAACCACTTGTGGCTTGGGAGCAACTTGTGGCTTAGAGGCCACCACCTTCTCAACACACGGGATCTTGCCCTTGAGCCTTACTAGCTCTTACTTCAACCTAGCATTCTCCTCAATAATATTCACATGATCACAAGAAGAAGTAGAGGTACTAGGCACATTGAATTGATTGAGTTGAATTTGAAGTTGTTCATGTGACTCTTTGAGAGTAGAGTGTTCACTCTCCAAGGCCTTGTGAGCCTTGGTGAGCTTCTCAAACTCCACGGTTAGTTTATCATTTCCAACCCCAAACTCAACCTTATCCTTTTTAGCTTTATTATATTTAGCAATTGCAATTGCAAGGTCACGTTCTTTAGTGATATTTGCAAGAAGTTCATTATGTGACTCTTCAATAGTTTCAAGTTCCCCCTCATGATAAACTCGACCCTCATGCTCTTCCTCAAGAGTCATAGAGAGATATGTCTTTTCATCCGCATCTCTCCTTTCAATATCACATTTCTTCTCAAGCGCTTCATGAGCCTCTCCCAATTGGATCATGAAGAGATCAAAGTACTTCTTGGTCTCACCTTTCATGTTAGTCATAAATTGTTCCAAAGAGGCAATTTCATCTTCTACACTATGACTAGCAATGTTATTCATGTCATTTGTCGTCTTAGAGATGATAGAACATGCTACCTATGAGGCCTTAGCCATGAAGCACTTGGCTTTGGGTTGAGGAAGGTTCTCTTTGGGGGATTCGAAGAGAGATGTGGAAGATAAAGTTGATGCAATAGCAAGAGCGGCCACTTCACTTGTGGATTCTTCTTCATCACTTATGGAATCATACTCTTCTTGAGTCACAAGCACAAACTTGGTGGTAGACTTCTTGCTGAAAGGTTTCTTCTTGAAGTGAGGTTTCTTGTAATCAACCTTTGACTTGTCCTTGCGAATAAGCTTGCCACCATGATGTTCTATATTCTCATATGGGCACTTCGGAATGAAATGGTGCTTGTATTGACAATTGAAGCAAGACCTCACTTTTTGAGTCCCTTCTTTGCCATAACTACACTTGGTCTTCTCCTAAACATATGCCTTGGACTTGGGAGGATTCTTCCAAAACATTTGCATGGAAAGAGCAATGACATCCTTGAGCACAGGGTCATATTCTTGATCCTTCAAAGGGGCCAAGTCCTCAATGCATTTGATGGACGATGTTGGTAAACCCCAAGAGAAAGGTTGTGAAGAGTGCAGCAGCAAGTTTTCCCTCAGAAAAGAAACCAAGGTTGAAACGACCAGTAGGAGGAAAAAAATCTCTGAAGGTTGATGCAGCCGAGATGGCAGGGCGCGTTCTGGTTCAGCAGCAACGTGGAACCTACACAACACAATCAAATCACTTTGCTCCAACGAAGCAGTGAGTTTGTCAATCTCACTGGTTTTGCTTAACACAAACAGGTTAAACGTATGGTGTGGAAAACAATATGAGAACAATATGAAAATAGTAGCAGCAGAGTGAAAGCAGTGGAAGCAGCGTGAAAGGAGTGGAAGCGGTGTGTGTATTATCAGTATGAGAAAATGGAACAAGGTCCATAGTTCACTAGAGGTGTCTCTCCATAAAAGATAGCTAACATGCGTGGTGAACAAATTACAGCTGGGAAATTCCCAGATAAAGAAACATGCATGACATAAAGATTACTATGAGATTCATGAGGGCATTACAACAAAATACGTAGCTCGTCATCCAACTGCATCTATGACTAATAATCCACCCTTCGAATATCATCCGAACAAACGTTGGGTATTAAGTTGCAAGGAACGGATAATCACAATAATCAAAGTGTGTAATGTAAATAATGTAAATGAAGTAAACATCGTTGTTTTCTCCCTAATGGAAACATCACATCCTCCATCCGTCACGTTTCTGTCACTCGAGCACAGATGCAAAGGAGGCATGAACCCACTATCGAGCATAAATACTCCCTCTTGGAGTCACTAGCATCTACTTGGCCAGAGCATCTACTAACAATGGAGAGCATGCCAGATCCTAAATAACATACACATGAAGATAACATGATAGATTGATAATCAAAAGACATAGCATTCAATAATCATCGGATCCCAGCAAACACAACATATAGCATTACAAATAGATGACCTCGATCATGTGAGGCAGCTCACGAGATCTAAACATGAGGCATAAAGTGGAGAGTACAACCATCTAGCTACTGCTATGGTCCCGTAGTCTAGGGATGAACTACTCACGCATCATTCTGGAGGCGGGCATGGTGGTGTAGACCCCTCCGGTGATGAATTCCCCTCCCGGCAGGGTGCCGGGGAGAGCTCCAGAACCCTCCCGATCTCGGGTTGACGATGACGGCAGCCTCAGGTGTTTCTTGGGAAGAAGTGGTATATTTTTAGGGTTCACGTATAGGGGGAATAAATAGGCGAAAGGGCAATGGCGGTGGATGCCCGAGAGGCCCACACCACCCCAAGCGCGGCCAGGGGGCGCGTCTCCCTATGTTGTGGCCCCCCTGTGGACCCCCTCCGGGCCTCTTTGAGACTCCATGGAACCTTCGAGAATTCTAAGACTTCCGGGCTTCGAATTTTCCAATTCCGAGAATATTTACAGAACAACTTTTCTGAAACTAAAAACAGCAGAAAACAGGGAACTAGCTCTGTGGCATCTTGTCAATAGGTTAGTCCCGGCAAATCGATAAAAATGACATAAAGTGTAAGGAAAACATGAAGCATAAGGCATTAAAACAACATGGAACATAAGAAAGTATGGATACGTTTATGACGTACCCTAGCTTAGTTCCTACTCGTCCTCGAGTTGGTAAACAACAACAGAAATAATTTATGAGGTGACATGCTACCAACATAAACTTGATCATCATAGTAATGTAAAGCATGTAAACTAGGATCAAATGAATAATGGTTGTGGTTTATATTTGATATCAAAGAGTAATGTATAAACCATTAGGAATAACAAAGTAAAACCTTTCAATGAATCAATACTAAAAGACAATCCACTATGCAAAGTATATTAAAGATAATTTAAGCTTGAAGGACAACAATATAATCATCCAAGGCATCTCCTCTTAGGATCAAGTCAAGTGACAACAATATGCACATAGGAAAATCATTCAAATAATTGTGCACTCAAAACAAGCAAGCGTTCTGTATTGGTTCCTGGCACCAGGATGTTATGGCTAAAATAACATTAGGGGGGGTTGGATGGTCAATGGAAGAAAGTCTCACACAACTGAAGCTGATCATTAGACAAGAGGAAGTCTTATAATCGAAGTTATGAAAGGATTAGTGATTGCCACACAACGGATGGACATATAGCTATAAGTGTATGAAAGCTCTCCAATGGAACTAGTGGGGGTGCATCCAACCTGCTTGCTCACAAAGACCTAGAGCTCTTTTTGATGAGGCTCACCATTGGAATATACAAGCCAAGTTCTATAATGTAAGTTCCCCACATAGTTATGCAAGTCATAATATGAAAACTCTCTCCAAACTGAAGTAATGATACTAAACAAAGCACAAGTGTGGAATAAATGATAGTAGTGCTACCCCCTCTCTCTTTATTTTCTCTCTTTTGCCTCGTTTTGTTTTTTGATATATATAACCTCACTGGTAGGGGCAACACTCTATTTTACAATGAATCAACACACTTTTAGTACTCATAACTCAAACTGAAATATCTCTGATGTGAATAAAACTAAATGTTGCTGCCAGTGTAGCAGTATACAAAATAACAATGAAGCATGACAAGTAAAGTAATGATGATGGATGTTGTATGGCAATATATCTCGGAATGGCTATGGGAATGCCATGGTAGGTAGGTATGGTGGTTGTTTTGAGGAAGATAAATTTTGGCTTATGTGTAGAAGAATAAAGTTCTCCCACGGGGTTTGGATGCACTAGCGAAGTTTGCACCAACTCTCAATGTGAGAATGAGCAATGCATAGTACCGAAGAGGCTAGCAAATATGGATGGTGGAAGTGCCAGAAAACTGCAACATAGAACTCACAAGTTAAAAGATTTTAAATAAAATCATGATCTAACAAGTCATAATGAAAATCACTCTAAGAGGGTCCGTGGCAGAGACAAGTCACTGTTAGCTACCCCGACTGTAGCGCGTAACAAAAAGCCATTACGATTGCTATCAACAAAGGAAGTCATATACCATGATCCTATCAACTGGTTATTTGAGTGTGGCATAGTTTCAAGTTTTTCGACCAACCATTAATTTTTTTTACTCTACTAGACCAGAAAGTTTACCATTAAGCAAATTAATATCTCAAAACAACAACAAATAATCAAGTGAAACAGCTTAATGATCTACAAGAATATGCGAGCTTTTTCGTTATACCATCTACCACACGTAGTATTTTCTAGCAAACACCAAACAACAAAAACTCCACAAGAGATATATCAATGAAACAAGAGAGTACTAACACAACTCTACTAAAACTAACATCTCTGAATAAGAGATGCAAGAAAAACATGAGCTAAACAGGAATTTTGCAGCAGCTAGAAGAAAAACTAAGAATACGAGCATATCAAGTATTCAAATGAAAAAGCGGAGCGTGTCTCTCTCCCACACAAAGAACGCTAGGGTCAAACTATATTATTGCAGCAAGTTAAAAAAAACAGACGCTCCAAGTAAACTTCATATGATGTGACCGAATAAAAATATAGTTTCACTAGAAATGACCTGATAAATTATTGATGAAGAAGGGGATGCCTTGGGAATCCCCAAGCTTAGATGCTTGAGTCTTCTTAGAATTTGCTAGGATGAACCACGGGGGCATCCCCAATCTTTGACCTTGCACTCTTCTTGATCACATTATATCACCCTCTTCTCTTGACCCTTGAAAACTTTCTTCACACCACACTCAAAGAGTAGTTTGCATTAGAGGGTTAGTGCAACAATAAAAAAATCATGGGTTCTGCATGGGCACAAGCGCTATTGATACTTTTAAACATTATCTACAGCCACTGATGTTTCGTGAAGCAAAGAAATCCACTTGACATCGTAAAAGAGAAAATGCAAGAAAAATGGCACAGTCTGCCAAAACCAGAACAGCTGTAAAGACGAATTTTTTTCGGCACTTACGATGCTCGGAACGAAAAACTTAAAGGACAAAAAAGTTTCGGAATTAGCTGAGGAATAAGCACAAAATTCTTCAGATCATTCTGATCTTTCTGGATTTTATACGATTTTTTACGATGCACAACAGAAATCTGTTTCCTGCGCTGTCGAGACATCGTAGTAGTTTTCATAGACTGGGGTGCCATGAGACTACGGTAGAGACGTGGGGTAACGGGATAGCGTTGGAACACAGAACACGGGATTTACCCAGGTTCGGTACGTCGCGACAGTACGGCGTACCTACTCCTGCACTTCTCACTATGTGGGACTAAAGCCCGTATAATAAGGTTACAATGTAAAGGAATAGATCCAGCTACTCGGCGAGGATGAACTTCCCGGCGAGTTGCGTAAGGCTTGAGCTTGGACCTAGAACCTTGGAACTAAAGGAACTTATTGAACTTATGAAATCTATCTCCCGTCCGGCTTTATATAATAGCCGGATTAGGGCTTACAGAACCAGAAACCTAGAAGACTACGTTTAACTTGTAACTTGGAAAGTAAGGAATCCGTCTTCTCCTCCAAGCCAGATCACGCGGGCCGTGATCCGGGTTCTTCTAGAATCCGGCTTTTGCGCGTCGGACTACTGGGCCGCCCAATGGACCTAAGCCCATTACCTTGCAGGCCACCCTGGTAGTCCAGCTCTTTTGTCTACCATCTTCTATACCCCTATTCGGTATATATCCGACAGTAGCCCCCAGGAAGGATCAAAACTCTGAAACTCCGCCTTTCGTCAAATACAGTTAGTCCGGGAAACTTGATTCAGCAGTCTTGATTCTTTCTTCTTTCCTTTTGAAGGAGATGGTAACATAAAACTCGGAACTATGAAAATCCGGCTTTTCTTCTCGCGATCCTTCGCGGAAAAGAAACACGTGACATCAGCGCTTTAATCATACTGACGTAAGCGCCGCTTGGTTTCACGCGGGAAACCCTGCAACGTATCTCTGACAGATTCTCACGAGAAACGAGGAGATAGCCATCATTCCTCTGTCGTTCCGTTTCCCGGATTTTCCGGCGAGCGACACGCGTCGAACATCCAACGGTCAAAAGAGCCGTTGGCGCGTATCTAGAGGGTTTTTAGGCTATAAATAGCCGTCTTCGTCCTCCTCATCAACCTTCTTCACTCCCTCACTGCCTTCACCATTGGTGCGAACGTGAGCTCGAGAGCGAGACCGATTCCCTGCCCCGACGAGCCCTTCCCACGCCGGAGCGCACCAACACCACCGAGAAAGATGGCATCTCCGCAATCATCGCCAGTTCGCGCTTCCGTTGACGAGCTCCTGAGCGATCTAGATCCCCAACTTGGGTCGCCCAAGCACGCCGGCGGCGAGCTGGAAAAAGCTACGGCGTCCGCAGCGGGCGGAGGAAACGCCTCCACCACCACAGATGCTGCGGGACCAAGCACCACATCGACCCCGCCGTTCGCTCCCGAAACGGCGGAGGAAAAGGTAGAGCTCCTCGACGAGCAGCTTGCCGCCGCGAAGGCCGCCACCACCGCCACCGCCGGAGGAGATGAAGAAGAGGAAACTGCAGGCAACTGGATTGCCTGCAGTATTCCCCCGGCTCTTCTTCCCAACTTGGAGAAGGAAGGCCTGGTTTTGAAGAAGAAATGGCGGCTCCCGGAAGAGGAGACCGAACCCGCGCCGCAAGAGGGCGAAAGGGTGCTTCTCGCCTCCCACCTTCTACGAGGTATGGGGCTTCCCCCTTCTTCTTTCTTCCTCCAAGTTCTAGCTCACTACAACATCCAACCTCATAATCTCCCTCCCAATTCCATTCTGTATATGGCCGGCTTTCAGGCCTTATTCGAGGGTTACCTAGGAATAGAGCCTAGGTTAGATTTTTGGTTGTACTGCTTTGGGGTTAAGCGTAACTCTTCGGAGGGCGCACTCCCAAATTGCGGAACCATTTCCTTTACTCTTCGGAGATTCCGAGAGGATTGGTTCCCCAAAATAAAAACCTCGGAATCCGTCAAATTCTGGACGGGTTCCTTCTTTTATCACCCCGACGTGCCTTTTCCTAAAAAAGCCGTCGGGGTTCCACCTTTTGTGAACTCCGCCGCTGTTCCCCAGGATAACTGGGTTACAGAGGCCGTCCAGGTTCTGCCTCCAGATCTACTAAGGATCAAGAGGCGCATCGCCAAACTCACTTCCTCCAAACCTCCTTTGACCGGAATGGACACGGTCTTTTGCTGGCTGAATAGGCGGATTCAGCCATTAGCAAACCACGGAGGCCGTCTCCTGTGTGAATACACAGGAGCCAAGGATCCAATGCGGACAACCGACAAGGATTGGCCCGCAAAGGAGCTCAGGCGGCGCATCAATCAGTTGGTCGCTTCGCGCGATCAATACACGGAGAGTCGGCCAATGTACACGGCCGACAACCCCGCTCCTAAGGTAATTTTCCCGTTATTTGGGTATAATCTTTACTTCTTGGATAATCTACCTTTCGAATCTGATTGGTTTTTTCCAACAGCTTGTGGATCTTCCAGACTCGGAGTTAGCCTCCGAGGCCGAGCTGGATGCGCTGCGTATCGCCGCTACTGGTGGGCGCAAACGCAAGAAGATAATTTCTTCGGATGAAATTATCGACCTTGACGGAATCCCCGTCGCCACGTCCAGGTTATTTTCTTCTGGGTTTTTTCTTTTATGGGATCTTTTTCGTCCATCTTCGGTGTTTTAACCTTTTCCGGGTTTTTGGTTTTTAGCTTGCCCCCCTCCACCTTGAAGCCGAGAAAGTTGAAGAAGCTCAGAGCTTCTTCCAACCGAGGCAGCCAACCATCTCCCGCCGTCGCCCCGGACACACCGCAGACAATGGCGGAAGAACCTACTGCCGCCACCACCACCAAGCCCCCAGAGCCCAGCCAGCCCGTTGTGTCCGAGTCGGACACGAGGGAAAGGGCGGCTCCAGAGGTGGGGAAATCTTCTCGGACTTTCGACGAGGAAATCCCCACCTTTGACAAGGATTTTAAAGCTATAAATGACGGCTTGAACGCGGCCGAAAATCACTTCGCGGAATACGCGAAAGAATTCCGGGAAAACTTAGCAGGTTTGCAACGCATGAGCCAGGTATGTAACTCTAGCCCCCAAGCATTAAACAAAATGCATGCTTTTTTGCTTTGATGTTTTTATTAACCATACTTTTCCTTGCTGTGTTTCAGCAAACCTCCGAGGCCATAAACCTTGAAGTTTTCAGGAAGCTCACTATCAAGAATAAAGAAGTTCGAAGTCTTCTTTCTATTCTTGAGGAGAGAGAGGCGGAGCTGGAATCGTCTCAGCTCGCTTTGAAGGAAACGAAAGGTAAGCTTTTTCGTTTTGAAATTTCCGATTTAAGACTTTGTCTAAGTTTTTTCCCGAGGAAATTGATCAACTCGGATTTTCCCTTGCTTTTCAGCTGCTTTAGCTGAAGCTAAACAAGCAGCGGAAGATTCCGGCAATGCCGAGATTCTCCGCAATGAGAACATTGAGCTTCACAAGAATCTTGTGAAGGCTCAACAAGACCTGGAAGCCAGCAATCTGGCCCTTGGAGTGGCTAACTCCAAGGCTTCCGAGCAGGCGGAGAAAGACAAATCCACCATCCAGGATTTGACTGAAGCTCTGAACCTTCGCCTGGAGGAAGTTTCCGAGATCGATAAACTCATCGGTAAATTTTTTACCCTTGTCTTCATCTTTCCATGTTTTGCTTTCTCTGTTTGTCTCCTTAACCCTTTTGTATGCTTTATCGGATCAAACAGGAGACACCCCAGATGGCACTCGGGCTGCAGGCATCCGAGCTTTCGGGGAGACATGGAACTTGATGAAGGCTGCTGCAACGCAGCTAGTAGGCAAGTTTCTTCCCGAAAAATCTGGGGAATGCTCGGAGGTTGAAAAACTTCCGGGTATCATCATGGAGGTGGCGGAGTCCAAGGAGTCTGTTCTCCGCTCCGCTGCACGGGGTGGTGCGCGTATGGCCTTAGGCCTTATGCGCATGCACTACCCTAGTGCCAAATCCTGGCGTGTGGCCACCGGTGTCCCTCAGGGATACACGGATGCGCAACGATCCACCATCTTTGGTGAAGTTAAGGGCCACGCCACCCAGATTGCCGCCATGGTAAATGTCGGCGTCCACTATCCAGAAGAAGAAGCTCCTCCAATTCCCGATGAAGAAAGTAGCGAGGAGGAGTCGGATTCTTGAAGGGTTACCTGGAACCTGGATAGAAAATTTAGACAATAGGAGCATTACTGTTCTTTCATTTGTAATCCAAAATGTAATGCTTCTTATGTATTAATGAAAATTCCGCCTTTTGCAGTTTAAACTATGAAATTACTTTGCAAGTTGTTTGAATTTTACCACTCCTTTATCTTCTAAGTTCTCTGGTGTGTATGCTTTAACTGTCCTTAGTGTTTGAAATGGCTCAAATAGCATTATGAATCGTTATGCCGAGTAACTGGGGACGAACCAAGCAGTTTTGAAACTCGAAAACATAAATCATGCTAAAGGCATTTTTACTAACTAGTTCCAGTAACCCAGCATACGCACGATCAGATAAGACTTAGAGAAACAAGGAAAGTTTTAAGTGAAACTTGGGCACGCAGGCAATTCAAGTTTCCTTTAGCCGTTAAAAGGCTGAAAAATCATTCAGTTATGTAACGCCGAGTACGCAAGCACAATTCGGGTTAACATTGAGAAATTTGTAAGATCATTGGGAAATAGATGAGGCGGAAACACTTTGCACTTATAAGAAAAATAGATGACAGCATTCCGACAACTTTATTTCATGATCTCAAAAGATGTTTACATAGATTTGAACTAAGTACAGAAAGGGACATAACTTGCTAGGTGTTCCCAGGCTTCCGCGATCCACTTGACCTTGTCGAAACTTTTCAGCAGCTTGAAGCATGGTAGGTTCTTAGCCCCCAGCCAACTAAGAAATCTTTTTATGGCTGTGGCGGAACTCGGCAATTCTGGGACACCTTTTTCACACGTAAGTTCCGAGATGTTCGAGACTGCCTTGATCTTTTCCGGGTTAACTTCTATTCCTCTGTGAGAAACGATGAAACCTAGAAGTTTTCCTGAGGGAACCCCGAATACGCACTTAGATGGATTCAACTTCATCTTGTAAGTGCGCAAATTTTCGAAAGTTTCTCGCAAATCCTCAAGGAGTGTATCTTTTTCCTTGGTTACGACAGCAATATCGTCCACGTAAACATGGACGTTTTTTCCAATCTGACTATGCAAACAACGTTGCATGCAACGCTGGTAGGTTGCACCTGCGTTCTTCAGGCCAAAAGGCATGGTTACGTAGTAATACGTCCCGTACGGGGTTATAAAAGAAGTCTTGATTTGATCTTCCTTTTTCATGCGTATTTGGTGGTACCCGGAGTATGCATCCAAAAAGCATAAAAGCTCAGAGCCTGCAGTGGCATCTATTATTTGATCGATTCGCGGCAGCGCAAACCTATCTTTCGGACATAACTTGTTCAATCCTGTGTAATCTATACACATTCTGAGGGCAGTTGTGTCTTTCTTCGGTACTAATACCGGATTTGCGGACCAGTCAGTATGGATTACCTCCTTGATGAAATCCGCTGCTAAAAGCCGGATAATTTCCTTGCCAATAGCCTTCCGTCTTCTTCCGTCAAATCGACGGAGACCTTGTTTGACGGGTTTTGATCCGGGAATAACCTTGAGTTGGTGCTCAGCAAGTTCCCTGGGTACGCCTGGCATGTCAGCTGGACACCAAGCAAAAATGTCCCAGTTCTCACGGAGGAACTTGATGAGCTCGCCTTCCTATTTGTCGGTCATCCCAGTCCCTACCACGACGAATTTTGTCGGATCTTTGGGATCTAGGATTACCTGTCTTGTATTCTCGGATGCCTTGAAGCTATCTGTTGGCTTCCGAGTTTCTTTTCCTGCCGGCATTTCTTTCGGCGATACCTCCTTGGCTAACTCCTTCAGTTCTTCCTGAGCTATAACTCTTTGAGCGCAAAGGGCGTTTTGCTTCTCCAACTCGTTTGCCAGCTTGAAATCACCGGCAATGGTGATTACTCCTCCTTTGGGTCCTGGCATCTTCAGCTTGTTGTAGATGTAGCAAGATCTTGCCATAAACTTGGCGAAAGCCGGACGTCCGAGTATTGCGTGATACACGCTCTCGAACGGCACAACTTCGAAGGATACTTTTTCCTGCCGGAAGTGATCTTTATCTCCGAAGGTGACATCTAGGGAGATTTCTCCTAGGGATCGTGCTTGCCTGCCAGGAACGATGCCATGGAAGCGTATATTGCTGTAGTTGAGCTGGGACTCAGATATCTTCAAGTGCTTCAGTGTATCCAGGTACATTATATTGATGCTGGATCCTCCGTCCATCAGCACTCTTCTTAGCCTAGTGTTTTGAACAATAGGGCTTACAACAAGAGCTTGTGTGCCGGGTTCAGGGATATTTCCGGGATGATCAGACTGATCCCAGATTATCGGTGTGTTGGAATACTTCAAGAATTTTGGGGTTGCAGGAACAACCGCGTTTATTTCTCGAAGTGTCCTTTTGGCCACCTTTGCTGACGGGGTTGCTAGGAAAGTTAGCATTGCTTCTCCGTCAACTCTCGGAAATTTGGGTTCGCCTTTTCGCTGTTGTTCCTGGATTTTGTCATCAGTGTCCGATTCACTGTCTTCTTTTTCAGCTTCTGGCTTTTGTTTGGCAGGTTTCCTCTTGGAACCCTTCCCTTTACTTCCGGATCCTGCATTGCCTTTCATATGCTTGTTTAGCCGGCATTGCACGTTCGTGTGGGTTGGTTTCCCAAACTGAGAGTGGTGGACGCAGGGTTCCGACTTAATTCTCTCCCATTCTTCAGGAGTGTAATTGATGGGATCCGGACTGCGGCCTTTCCACTTGTTCCCTTTTTCTCCTCCAAAGGCTAAGTTAACCTCCTTGGGCTTTGTCGTTGACTCCGGAGTTCCTTTTTTATCAGAACGAGGTGTTTTCTTGGCCAGTATCAGTGACTCAATATTGCCTCCTCTTGCTCTGATATCGTCTTCGGCTGCAGCATGCTCATTAGCGGTTGTAAGCATAGATCCGAGATCTTTGTGCTTTTTAGAGCCAACCATGAACGGCACAAGTCCGGGTTTTAGGCCATTGACGAAAGCATGCATTGCTTGTACGTCAGTTACCCCAGAGCAACTATTCTTCATTGCAGTCCATCTGGAGATGAAATCCACGTATGGTTCGTCTTCAAATTGGGTGCAACGGTTCAGCTGGTTGATGCTATTTGGGCGTTTGTATGTTCCTCGAAAATGCTGAGTAAATACCCTCGCCATATCATCCCAACTGTCGACAGTTCTTGATGGTAAACCATTAATCCAATCTCTGGCTCCGTCTAGCAACATTAGGGGAAGAAACTTGACAGCTTCCAGGTCTGTCCCGTTGTTGATCTGGACGGCTGTGTAATAATCTGAAAGCCAGGTATCCGGGTTTGTACTGCCGGTATATTTTTGGTAGGTTGGACCAACTTTGGCAAAGCCAGAATGCAGGGTTATCCTTCGGATCCTGTCAGTAAAACACTTAGGACCAAAGTATAGATCATCCTTTTCTGCTCTGTCAATATGTGCAGAATATCTCCCGGCTGAATGGACAGAAGGGGATCTGCTCCTTTCTTTTCCATTGTTACGCGGACGCGTTTTTCCGAGGTTATCTCTATCTCTTCCGTTGTCACGCCCTCTGGGATTAGGTGGAGTCCTGCTCCTGTACCTTTCCTTATCTTTGGGCGGTGTCCGAGATCTTTCACGCCTGTGAGGTGTATCGTATCTTCCAGCTTTTTCAGCTGGGTTTCTCGGAGGTGGCATTATTTTGCCGTCATTCCGGTGTTTGTCTTCCCGATCGTGTGGTTTATATCCATCTTTCGGGAGATGAGGTCCGGTTCTAGACGCTGCGTCCCGGTTGTCGGGGTTTTTCTTGTCTTTTCTCGGATCCTCTTTTTTGTCCGAATCTCCGGGTTCTTCCGGTCCAGGTGCTCCAGCAGCGCAAGTAACAGTTTTGCAGAGGGCGGAATTATCATGCAGCCTCCCTGATCGCTCTTGTCCTCGCTGTTGCTGCTGTAATGCTTTTCCTAGGAAAGCATACACCCCTTGGAGTTTTTCCCCGTTGGAGTACAGATCATTGTTCAAGATGGCGAACGCTGCTTCCGCGTTTTCAGCTGCGGTTTTGTATATTGGTTCGCCCTTAGCATCTTTGCCGTTTAACTGCTTTTGCCAAGATGGGTTATAGAACCTTTCTTTCGGCGGCAGTTCTTCCGGTTTTGCAATTCCGGGTAACCTTGTAGGTTTTAAGGCAGATCTGTGCTTTCTCTCGTACTCCTCAATTTCTTCCTTCATAATTTTGATGTCATTATGGGTTTGTTGGAAGTGTTGCCGAGATCTAAGCAGTTGTTGCTGTTGCCGTTGGAAAGCTTGTCTCCTGGCTTCCAGCATCTCAGGGGGTTCATTGGGTCCCACTGGAGTTTGTAATAGTTCTTGCTCTTCCAGTTCTGTCATTGGCGGAGCAGTGATTTCCTTAGATTTCTTTTCCGTAGGCTTTGTGCCACTAATATCTCCAACTTCCAGGTTTTCATCAGCGAGATCAGCTGACTTTTTCTTCCGGAGTTTGTACTGGAGTTTTTTAGAAGCACGGTGCTTTTTCTTGGAAGAGGGAGGTTTTTTGACAGGTTCATCCTCTGTCATCTCCTTGACATTAGGAAATATCGGAGAAGTTTCTCCGTCTTCCCTCTCCTCTGCTGGTGGAGGGGTTTTAGGGCTTTCCTGGCTATCGGCACCCGTTGTATCAGCTGGTTTTGCCATTAGCACTTCATGGAACCCCTCTTGAAAGGATTTAACTTTTCTTACGAAGGCATCATCATCTTCGTCTTCGGAGAAGTTATCCGATCCGGTTTCCGACTCCAATCTCGCCTCAATGGCGGCAAGCACGGACTCTGTTTCCGAGTTCATCGTCTGGTTGACGGATGTCGGATCTTCCGTCTCTGTGACGGGTATTGGTTCTTCCGTTTCTGTGACGGGTGTATCGTTGTCTGCCTCTTGCACGGGGTTTCCGTCATCCGTGTTTTCGGCGATCTCGGATTGCACCATGCCGATAAAGTGCGTATCACTGTTTTGTCGGCGATCTGAGCAAAATCCGGCATCGTAGTCGTCTTCGACTGGGTATAGGGCGGGTGGGAGATAATTGCTTTCCCCGCAAAACCCCATTGCCTCCGCGGTTAATCCGATAAAGATGTTAGCAGATCCAATCGGTAAAACGCAGGCACTTACTAGGTGGTTTTGCGCCGGTATGTAGGATCCGTTGTCGAGGAAGCGCCCGGCGTCGTCGTCGAATTCCAGGCTTCCGACAGTGATCGATCTTCCAATTCCGCCGAGTATCCCAGATCGGAATTTCACGCCTGACGTCGTTTGCCCCACGGTGGGCGCCAACTGTCGAGACATCGTAGTAGTTTTCATAGACTGGGGTGCCATGAGACTACGGTAGAGACGTGGGGTAACGGGATAGCGTTGGAACACAGAACACGGGATTTACCCAGGTTCGGTACGTCGCGACAGTACGGCGTACCTACTCCTGCACTTCTCACTATGTGGGACTAAAGCCCGTATAATAAGGTTACAATGTAAAGGAATAGATCCAGCTACTCGGCGAGGATGAACTTCCCGGCGAGTTGCGTAAGGCTTGAGCTTGGACCTAGAACCTTGGAACTAAAGGAACTTATTGAACTTATGAAATCTATCTCCCGTCCGGCTTTATATAATAGCCGGATTAGGGCTTACAGAACCAGAAACCTAGAAGACTACGTTTAACTTGTAACTTGGAAAGTAAGGAATCCGTCTTCTCCTCCAAGCCAGATCACGCGGGCCGTGATCCGGGTTCTTCTAGAATCCGGCTTCTGCGCGTCGGACTACTGGGCCGCCCAATGGACCTAAGCCCATTACCTTGCAGGCCACCCTGGTAGTCCAGCTCTTTTGTCTACCATCTTCTATACCCCTATTCGGTATATATCCGACATGCGCAGAAATCCAAAACCAACTCCAACTTTCGTCAGAAAATTTACTTGGCACAACTAAAACATGAAAATAAAGATACAAAGGAGTTGCTACATAATTATACAACCCCTTGACTCAAAGAAAAAATATAAAAACAAACCAAATATAAAACCATGGGTTATCTCCCAAAAAGTGCTTTTCTTTAACGCGTGTTAGCTAGGCCCAAAAAAGTGGAATCAAGTGTTTTCAAGTGAAGAAGCATCCAAATTGTAATTTGTTTGAATAATAGAATCAAAAGGAAACTTCATTCTATTTCTAGGAAAGTGTTCCATACCTTTCTTGAGTGGGAATTGAAAGTTAATATTCCCCTCTTTCATATCAATGACAACACCAATAGTTCTAAGAAAAGGTCTTCCCAAAACAATTGGACAAGAAGCATTGCATTCAATATTCATAATGATAAAATCAACGGGGACAAGGTTATTATTATCCATGATAAGAACATCATCAATTTTCCCCAAAGGTTTCTTTCTAACATTATCAATAAGATGAATATCCAAATAACAGTGCTCCAAAGGTGGCAAATCAAGAATATCATAAAGTTTCTTAGGCATAACAGAGATACTAGCACCAAAATAACATAGAGAATTGCAATCAAAATTATTCACTTTCATTTTAATAATCGGTTCCCAACCATCATCTAGTTTCCTAGGGATAGAGGCTTCACATCTTAATTCATCCTCTCTAATTTGCATGAGAGCATTTGTAATATGTTTCGTGAAAGCCTAATTCATAGTACTAGCATTAGGACAACTAGCAAGCTTTTGTAGGAACTTAATCACTTCAGTTATGTTGCAATCATCAAAGTCAAGATCATTTTTATCAAAGGTAATGGGACCACTGTCTCCCATGTTTCTAAAAACTTCAGCACTTTTATCACGAAATTTTTTAGGAGTTTCAGGCAGTTTTGCATTTTTAATAGCAGAAGTGAAAATGTTTCCAACACCAATTACTTTACCATTGATAGTAGAAGGTTTACTAGCATAAGAACCTTCAGTTTTACTAGTGGTGGTAATGGTGCAAACATTAGCTATATTATTCTTTCTAGCTATTTCATCTTCTCTTTCTCATCTAGCACGCAACTCAGCTAACATCCTAACATTATCATCAATTAGAATTTGGATGGCATTCAAAGTTTTGCTTTCTTTAACATCATGAGGCATAACCTTTAGTTTCATAAAATCAACATCAAGAGCAAGGCTATCAACTTTAGAAGCAAGAACATCAATTTTGCCAAACTTTTCCTCAACAGATTTGTTAAAAGCGGTTTGTGTACTAGTAAAATTCTTGAGCATGTTTTCAAGATCAGAAGGTACACTTTTATTGTTTTTTTGGAATTACTATAAGAATTGACATAACCATTATGATTATTGGGAGGATATGTCCTATAATTATTGCTACCAAAATTCTTATAAGCATTGTTGTTGAAATTATTATTTTTAATGAAGTTCACATCAACATGCTCTTCTTGAGCAACCAATGAGACTAAAGGACCATTGTTTGGATCAACATGATCTCATAACAAGATTTAACAGGGCAAGATTTATCTCATAAAAACCAGCAGTAGGAGCAGGTGGAGCAATAGGTGTGCTAATGAAATCATTGTTGTTGGTGCTAGTAAAGTCACACAACTTAGTGTTCTCAGGAGTAGTCATTTTAGCAAGACTAAAAACAGGATAAAAACTACAACTAGAATAAGAACTAGTTTTTGTTTGTTTTTGATAAAGGGAAGCAAACAAGACAAAATATAATAAACTAAGCAAAACAAAAACAAAGTAAAGATATTGGAAGTGAGAGACTCCCCTTGTAGAAATTCTCTTCCTCCCCGGCACCGGCGCCAAAAAACTTGTTGATGGATGACGTTGGTAAACCCCAAGAGAAAGGTCGTGAAGAGTGCGGCGGCAAGTTTTCCCTTAGAAAAGAAACCAATGTTGAATCGACCAGTAGGAGGGCAAGCAATCTATGAAGGTTGATGCAGCTGAGATGGCAGGGCGCACTACCGGTTCAGCAGCAACGTGGAGCCTACACAACACAATCAAATCACTTTGCCCCAATGAAGCAGTGAGGTTGTCAATCTCACCGGTTTTGTTGAACACAAAGAGGTTAAACGTATGGTGTGGAAAACAATATGAGAATAGTATGAAAACAGTAGCATCAGTGTGAAAACAGTGGAAGCAGTGTGTGTATTATCAGTATGAGAAAATGGATCGGGGTCCACAATTCACTAGATGTGTCTCTCCATAAAAGATAGATAACATGCGTGGTGAACAAATTTTAGCTGGGCAATTGACAGATAAATAAACATGCATGGCATAAAGTTTACTCTGAGATTCATGCGAGCATTGCAACAAAATACGTAGATCATCATCCAACTTCATCTATGACTAATAAACCCTTCGAATATCATCCAAACAAACATTGGTTATTAAGTTGCAAGCAACAGATAATTATAGTAAGCAAAGTGTGTAATGTAAAAAATGTAAACGAAGTAAACATCGTTGTTTTCTCCCTAATGGCAACAACACATCCTCCATCCGTCACATTTTTGTCACTCGAGCATAGATGCAAAGGAGGCATGAACCCACTATCGAGCATAAATACTCCCTCTTAGAGTCACTAGCATCTACTTGGCCAGAGCGTCTACTAACAACGGAGAACATGCAAGATCATAAATAACATACACATGAAGATAACATGATAGATTGATAATGAAAAGACATAGCATTCAATAACCATCGGATCCTAGCAAACACAACATGTAGCATTACAAATAGATGATCTCGATCATGTGAGGCAGCTCACGAGATCTAAACATGAGGCATAAAGTAGAGAGTACAACCATCTAGCTACTTCTATGGACCCGTAGTCCAGGGATGAACTACTCACGCATCACTCCGGAGGCGGGCATGGTGGTGTAGACCCCTCCGGTGATGAATTTCCCTCTCGGCATGGTGCCGAGGAGAGCTCCAGAACCGTCCCGATCTCGGGTTGACGATGACGGCGGCCTCGGGTGTTTCTCGGGAAGAAGTGTATATTTTTAGGGTTGACGTATCAGGGGGAATAAATAGGCGAAAGGGCGATGGCGGTGGATGCCCGAGGGGCCCACACCACCCCCAGGCGCGACCAGGGGGCGCCTCCCTATGGTGTGGCCCCCCTGTGCCCCCCTCGGGGCCTCTTCAGGATTCCGTGGAACCTTCGGGAATTCTAAAGACTTCCGGGCTTCGAATTTTCCAATTCTGAGAATATTTCCATAACAACTTTTCTGAAACTAAAAACAACAGAAAACATGGAACTGGCTCTATGACATCTTGTCAACAGGTTAGTCTTGGAAATTGATAAAAATGACATAAAGTGTAAGGAAAACATGTAGCACAAGGCATGAAAACAACATGGAACATCATAAATTATGGATACGTTTATGACGTATTAGCATGCTTCTTGTTGTTCAACCTCCCTTGACACTACCTTGGCCTTCAAAGCAACATAAGCTCCTTTGTGCATTCCCATGGCTCTAGCACGATTGTCAAGAGCATTATTTCTTTGCACTTGGAAGGAGCTAATTTCTTGAATCACTTGGGTTGAGGTTAAAGATGCAAAGTCATGTCTTCCTTGAAGGCTCTTCAAGTCTGTGGGCTCAAAAGGCATGAGAGAACTAATGTACTTCCTCTTGACCCAAGCATTATCAATATACTTGGCACCAACATTATTGAATATGGTGGCAAGTGTCTTGAGCCTCCGATACATGTCTTCATTTCTCAAGGTATCATACCTATTCCATTGCATGCTATCATTGCCAACAAACATGACGACGAGAGCATCCCATGTTTCCTTGGCGGTGGAATATTGTTGAAGATGATGCGTGTGGTTTGGACCCACAGATTGTTGAATGATGGAAAAGGCGGTGTAGTTGAGTTGACAATCTACAGCTTCTCTTCTTGCCAAGTTCTTGGGGTCATGTGGCTTGCATCCATCTCGAGTGACTCTCCAAATCTCAATACAAGTAGAGTTTAAGTGAGTTTCCATGTAATATTGCCAATCACCAAAAGAATGTGCATCAAGTTTAGGAGGTTATCCTCTAGGAATTATATGAGGATGTGGGACAAGAGGATTGGGAGAGTAGTGTCCCTCTACGGAGTGGTAATCTCCTTTTCCTTCCGTACCCTTATCAGTGGAGTTCAAAGGGGAAACATTTTTATGTTGTTCACCATTTGACCCATTCTTGGCACCCTCCGGATCTTCATCTGTAGGAGATGAATTGGACGTCTCCGGTTCCTTGGCTTTCATGAGTTGCAACATGAGAGTTCGCACCTCATCCATTTTTCCCTCCATGGATGAGGTCAAGGAATTTTTCAAGTCCTTGAGATCATCCATAGTGACTTGTGCCGCGGTACCGGTGCCTCCCGTATCATCACCATACTAAACTCTTAGGCGATTAATCCCAATAATAAGAGCCGAGGCTTTGATACCAATTGAACGGATAGTATGGTCACCTAGAGGGGGGTGAATAGGTGCTACGACCAATTTTAATTTTTCTCCAAATTAAGGCTTGACACAAATGTAAATTCTCTAGATAATGCAACTACGGTGAATTTACCTATATGACAACAACAAAGATAAACACAATACAAGCACAAAGCAAAGGATAGGGAACGAGGTAACGGATAACAGAAGCACGCGGAGACATGATGTAATCCCGAGTTCCTCCTTGTTAAGGGAGTACGTCTCGTTGGAGGGGTGTGAGTTTCACCACGAAGGCCTACTCAACGCCACAAAGGCCTACCCTATCCTCCGATGAACAACGCCACAAAGGCCTACTCCACCTTCCACTATTGATCCCCTTTGAGGCGGGAATCAAATCCTTCACAACAAGCTTGGGGCACACACCCACAATCAACTTGGGTATCCCAACACCAAGAATCACAACAAATAACAAGAGGTCTAGGTTCTCCAAACAATGAAAACCCTAGACTCCAATCCCTCAAGTGAATGAGGGGGAAATGAAGAGCGGCTTGGTGAAGAGGTAGATCCGGGGCTTCTCCTTCAATCCTCCAAAGATCAACGAGTTTGGGTGGAGGAGTTGGGAGAGATCTAAGATTTGGTGAGCTCAATAAATGAACATTAATGACTTGGGTGAACTAGAGCTCATGAAGAAAGAGGAGGGGCATATATACCCCCTCCATAAATGTGGCAGTTGGAGCTGAAAACTTGAACCGGAATATCCGGTCCAAACTTGGACCGGAATTTCCGGTTAGGCAAAATTCCTCCAAATCTGAGATTTCGAGCAGCAGTTGACTCCAACCGAAATTTCTGATTTCACCAAAAAATCCGGTTGCAAATTTCCGGTTGGTACCAGGATGTGGTGAGTTTCTGACTTGGCCAAATATTGGAATTTCTTCTTCCAACCGGAATTTCTGGTTGCAAATTTCTGGTTACCACCAGGAGCTAGAGGAACCCACAGTTAGCCATTTCTTCGTGAAAAACATCCCAGCCGGAATATCGGGTTGACCTAGAAATTTTTGGTTGACTCCAGTGCCCAGAATGGTTTGGTCCTTAGCCAATTTCAGAGAAATCCATCACAACCGTAATTTTCGGTTGCACTGGAAATTTCTGGTTGAAATATCCGGTTACCACCAGGAACACCAGAAGATGATCTACCTTCACCTTTTGAGGTGTTCGATGCAAAGGAGTACTTAAACACATGCACCACTTAACACCTTTGTAAATAATATCGTTAGTATTGTTAACTAACACACAAAACTCTAGGGATCCTGAAATGCACTTTCAGACGACCTTGGCCCTATCCCATGCTTCTTGCGAGACTTTGAGTGTCCTTCGTTCGGCGCTCTCGGTTGGTCCGGCCATATAGACGTGGACCAGGCGAGGTTTGCGGCTCCCCTGATCAAGCGATCATCAACGTCGAGATCGACGGATTCCTCCGCATCTATCAAGTGGAAGTCAAAGTCGTTGTAGTAGATTGATGAAGTACTCGACTCCGAGTTTTAGCTGGAGTCGACACGTGGTGACGCTGGAGTCGCCACGGTAGGTACCGATGCAGATTCTGATTCCGCCGGCTAGGTCGAGTCGGCGAACCGTAGAATGCCCTCTAGATTGGCGTGGAAGAGGAAGTCGCTGAATTCCATATTGACTCCCTCGCGAAGATCGTCGAACATCGGGCTGAGAGCCGGCGAGTGCGACGTGAAGTCGAAGGACCCGAAGCAGATCGAACTCGATAGGGTTGATGACCTGGAGCTTGAGCTTGACGTGGCTGAAGCTGACGAGACCGTAGATCGAGCGCGTGCCGTTCCCACAGATGGCGCCAAATGTCAGTACCCTATATCGACATATCCCTCGTACGATATACTAGGGTTGGGAGATTGGAGACAGTTGCACACTGGTAGTATCAACAACTAGCTAGGAGACACGGTTTACCTAGGTTCGGGGCTCTCGTAGAGGTAAAACCCTTACTACTGCTTGTCTGGATTATATTGAAGGTGATTAGAATGGGTGCAACAATGGCTGCGTCGGAGAGATTGGATTTTGCGCAACTCAAGGTGCTATGGTGGTGGAATAATCGATGCCCTACCCGGGTGTCTTCCTAGCCTTTATAAAGGAGGCTGGGTCTCTGTACTGAGTCCGGGTAGGTTACAGATCTCGGGTGAGTCGGTTGCCTCCTTTGCCTTGTACCGCACGTTTGATAGCTAGGATGCGCCTTAGCTGGGCCTTCTAGAAGCTGGACGGTGGCACATATCAACTGGCTTTAGCGCACAACTGCAACCGGTAGGCCCATGGAGGGGACTCGGAGAGTATCCCTACGTCGTGAGGGGATACCGAAGAGAATGGAACTGAAAGGAAAAGTGCCATGGTAAAAGTCCTTATAAAGGGAGTTCAATTATTCGTGCGGAGGAAGGTGGGGCAGCGAGATTTTATCCATGTGTTAACAAATTACTGCGGCAATCGCGTGGCATGCCAAAGTCTCACCGCGACCCTCGATTCATGTGGGTAGGAAAAAGGCAATCGTTATGTTGGTTCAATCTGGTGCGGTGTTCAAACTATCGTGGGCCCGCGCTATGACAGACACACTACCTCAACCGAGGATAGCGGTCAAAACTAACAAGACATGAAGATTTCTTTAAGAAGATGTGACACGTGTCCTCCCTAGCTTGACTTGATTTGCAATTGAGACGGCTACCGTCTGGCTAGTATTTAGTCATAGGAACATTTGGTTTCTTCACGAATGCTTCAAGCTCTACAACCACCTAATTAGGACCAAGGTGTGATGACCCACCACACCACTGCATGTGTAGTGCGCAAGTCAGTGACATAATACTCACGGAAGGACTTATCCGTGAATGTTACATCTCTCAGAGTGGTACAACAGAAACACAGCGGGTCCACGCAAAGATATAGGATACAAACTTCATTACAAAATCTTGGGAATCTCCTTGATGAATCAAGAAAATCTCCTGCAAAAGAAACATCAGAAGAAGCAATTCGAAGCTCCAAGCCGGAGAAGAACTCTAGCTCCGAACATAATCCACTACGACTGATGTCAGCCCTAATCTAAGGCTAGTAAATGCTAAGTCCAAGAATGGACTCTACCTACACCTTGATAGCTTCTCCTCCATCAGCGTTGTTGATGATGATGCTTTACTGGCTAAGTAGTATAAGACTCCACCTAGCTTCATAAGATAAAGATGGCTTCACGATGACGACTTCAATAGGCTTCAACCCTAAGCAGGGGGTCAAACGGGATAGAATGAGTAACGAGCGTTACTCAGCAAGTTCATGATATACAGTGGGTGGTTCATGCACTAATTACAGCTTTAGACTCGAAAGAGTCATAAGTAATGCAAGGTTTTCGTAAAATCTTTCTTCAAGAGGTTGCTTTTAGTTCTGAAAACTATGCCCGCCAGATCTTCACAGGGTTAGAACTTTCATGGAGTTGCCTTTCCTGCGGCGTTCGCAGCTCCTTCCCGGAACAAGGGGTAACATGTCACATCCTTTTACACTCTGCAGAGGTGCGTTACTTTACCCATGGACGACCAAGACCATGTTGCACAACCAGGCGATCGTTCCTGTCCACACCCACTTAGGTATGGGGCCCGGTTGTTGGTCCAAGCCAAACCGTGCTTCTCCGCACAACGTATGCCCACCCATTTCTGCCAGCAGGTTGAACGCCTGATTCCACCCCTCACGATGGAGATCTACGCGCCCCTGGCAGACACTCATAGACCCCAGAGTCCGTGGGACGTAAGGGCTCCCACCCATGTGCATGTAGTCTCGCAAGACCTACAGCGTACGTCTCTGGCGCGTCCGTTGACATGCGAACGAGAAAAGTATCACGGCTGACTTACTCCCCCCATAGAAGATCCATGGTCAACGCGAATTTACGGCGCAAGAATCCTGACGGCAGTTGTTGTTAATTCCTAGGTAATACGTTCCCATGCAGATGGAACCTTCCTTTGACCTATTCATCTTACCATGGTTCCATCCGCTCACCAAACAGAACACTACCACTCGGGTAGTCATTCAAGTAGTCATATTATTATAAAAATAGGATCATGCATTCTTTTGAGAATAGGTGATAATTCTGTAGGGTTTTTGCAACTAGTTTGTTATGAGATACTGCAAAGGATATGAACAAGTGATGAACTTGCCTGAGGTTGAAATGACCAGAATATTCCATGCCTTCGGGGTCAAGAGTCACGTATAACATCCTGACATCTGAAAGATAGCAAAGTAGTCCCGGTAAAGACTACAGAAACACTGGCAGCATGATACATGCATAATAATGAGATGCATCGTGAAATACCCTGGAAAACACCCCAGCTTACAAGTGTAAGCCACGTTTAAAACGATAACGTATTCACACAATGGTTAGGTAACTTAGAGTTGTTTCATTACTTGTGGTGATGTGGTTATTACGGGTTTTAGACTTACATGGGTTTCACTTTTACTTACCACACCATTGTTATTATGTTTAGGTTATAAATAGTTATCACATGATTAAACTTGAGAACACTATTATATGGAAAACAACTACTGAAAAAATAATAAACACATTTGATTTTATGTTATAAAGTGTAGAGCTAATAACATCAAGTTTATTTGAAAAATGAGGAACTAATACATCTAACTCTATCATCATAATACCTTGCTCAATAACTAGTGATGATAGGTTTTAGTTGGTGTGAAATCATGAGGGTTTTATTAATACAGAAAATAATGTTGTGGCAGTTATTTCTGATTATAGTGAAACATTATAGAAATTTTTTGTTAATACCTTTGGAAACAAGTTTATAAGTTGGATAAAATGCTTTATCTTTGACATATTTGAGTTGGAAATTCTTTTCTCTTTAATTGGTTATATCATTCAATGTCTTCTAAAAATATTTGAATCAATTATTATTTTTTTAATTTTAAATGAGTTAATGATTAGACAAAGCATTACACACCTAAAAACTTGATCAAATTACTTTTACACATCATAGATGAGTTGCATTTATCATTTGGAGCATTTTGATATATAACTTGTATTTTTCTGATTTAATGAACTATTTATTATTTTTCCAATATTCATTGTTATTCTTATAACTTATTTGATTGTTTTCACAGAAACATTTGTTAGGAAGTATTTTGAAATGCTCAAAATATCTAATTAATGTTGAAATAATAATTTACATTAGATTAAATAGTTTTGAATATCTCTTAACCTTATTATCACAGTTTTGTTATTAAAATATTATTTTGTATCTATAATTTTAAGACTATAAACATTAATGGATTATTTTTCTTAATCTTAATATTCAACCATTTTACTAGATTAAGAATTGGTTGTATTTGTAAAAGTTTGAAATTTTTTAGAATCTTTATTTATTGTTTTCTATTATTTTTTTCTAATTACTTTATTTAAGATTTTAGGCATTTACTAAAATGCCCCTAGGCTGACAGGTGGGCCAACCCACCAGTGGGTTGGGTCCAACCCACTCAGGTGAACCCGAGCAGGCGGCCAGTCCCGCATCGCACCTGCTCCACTCCTCCCTCCTCACCCGCGCGACTCCCAGGCGATACGGAATCGCCTCCGCCTCCGGCGCTCTTCTCCGGCCCACTCCGGCCAACCCCGCCGCCGTGGATGGTCGCAAAAGTTGTGCCAACACACCTACTACCACTTCCTCCTCTTCGATCTGATCTCCGCCCGATGTGCCTCCCGTGCGCTTGCAAACCCTAACCCTAGGGTTTCGGGGCCCGCGGCGCTCCACCCCTCTCCGGCGAGCCTTGTCCACCCGAGGAGGTTCCGGTGACACTGGGGGGCTACCGTGTTGTTGTTGATGCCCTAGGCACTACTGCAGATGCTGAGGAGGTGAGGGACCGCTGGGACGGCTCCCCGGAAGCAACCGCGGCTCCACGCCGCCCACCTCTGTGCGACGCCCAAGGCCGTGGTCACCACGATGGTGACCACCTGTGAGTCTCCTACCCCCCTCTCTTCCTTCCAACCCCACTGTTCTCCGCCTCCTCTCTCTCTCTTTGCTCTGGAGCCAGGCCATCGAGCCTGTGCTCATGCCATGCCCCCCTGTGAGTCCCTCTGTGAGGTGTTGAATGATTGGATTGGCTTTGGAAAAAATTCCCATGGATAATTGAATCCCTGGTACAGAGGCTGGGAAGGATTGGTAGGTTCTGTGATGGCTTAGTTTGCACTTAGGGATTATTCATCTGATGCAATTTGTTGTGGGAATCATCTTGGGCTAGTTCCTGGTCCTTGTGATGGGATATTTATCTGAGATTTATTCCCAGTGCCCTTGCTGTGAAGAGATCCCTTAGGATATCTCCCTTTGGTTAAACCCTGTGGCTTGTTGTATATTGAACAGAGCTTACCAGCATATGTGACTTCATTACTTTCTATGGGTGTGCTTAATTTTGGTAGGTGTTACTCTGAGTATTTATTCAGAGGATATGCCATCAACCAATGGTTTACCTTACTGTTTTCATGTCCTGATGCAGTTGCCTTGAGGTATCAGATCTTTAGATCTGGTGCCCAGCAACACTGTGTGTGTGATGTGATACAGTAGCCCTTGGCTGATTATTTGACTCAGGATCCTTTTGCTAAAAAATCTATACCTTACTTATCTGATGCTTCTTTGCATCCATAATAAGAACAGATGACTACTGATGATTTCTTTTATTTATTTGAGGTTTATCAATTAAGAACAGATGCTTGCACTTGTTTTCTTTGCCCCAAAGCCAATGATGCAGAGCCTGAGGCCTTGACTCATGTGTATGGTTATATGGGACTTAACACATCTTGTTTAACCATTTCCTAGTTTGTGCCCAAGTGCTCTATGATTTGCTTGACTTCATCTTGAGGTGCTCCTTTAGGATGTGCCCAGATTTTGATCATGCACAAAATGAGCATTGCTGTGGTATGATCTAGGGTTTGTACATTTTCCCTCTCTTTGCCATTTAACTGATATGAACAGATCTATGCTTGTTGTAATACTTTCAAATCCATTGATGTAGTTCTGAGGAAATCTTATAGATGGGAACAGATACTATGCTATTTTTTTAAATCCCTGTGATGTTATTAGCATAGCAACACTATGCTAGACTGAGGAAATAAATCCCAACCCCCCTCTGTGCATAACTTAGCAATTCCTTGCTAAGTGGTGTGTAGAGATCCACCTGCTAAGTGTTGGTGCTGGGATTGTGTTGAGAACTTGCCTTGTTGTCCTTCCTCCCTGCAGTCTTGCTGCCTTGTTCCTCTAGTTCCAGACTGGGCCTTGCTTTGCCTTGCTCCAGGTATGCTTCTCCATCTGGTGGCTTGGCCTTGTGTTAATCTTGCTCCAGCTTATGCTTTCCCAGCTAGTGGCTTGGCCTTGTTGTTATACTACCGGATCTATCGTCTCACAGATAATTGCTGGATGAGTTGAGTTGTGGTGCTGTGGTTTCCTGATGGTGGTGTTCTTGCGGTATGAGCTTGAGCTGTGTAGCTCAAGTAGTTGAAAAGAAGAAGAAATGGACTTTGTCCCTGCCCCTCTACGGCTGATGTGGTATTTATACCACAACAGGGGTCTTGACAGCACCAGTGTGTGCTGGTGAGTGTGCTGTTTGCTTGTGTGCTGGATGAGAAGATATTTTCTGGGAATGGTGCTCGGTTTGCACTTGGTCTTATCCTGATGCTATACTTATTTTTGGCTTGCCACTTGTATTACCTGATACTTGCCCATGAAGTTACACTGAGTTATTTTTCTGATCTTAACATATGCTTAACTTGTCTAAGCCTAGACTCGATGATCGATTAGCAGTGCATCTCACTGCCAAGCTGAGAGTACTAATCCCAACCCCTAACACTTTGTGTTTCTGTTTATCGTTTTTGTTTTGCAGGTCTGAAGAATTTGGTGGCAATGGATTAGTTAGGCTTAGTTCTAGGTTTAGTTTCTGGTATTAGCTTAATTGCAAAGCCGTTGTAATTTTATCCTTACTTTTAATCCTTTGTAACAAACTTTGTATTTTTTATATTATTATCAATAAAGTATAAGTGTTTTTCTTTTATTATTCTTGTTGATATTTTAGGAGTATTTCCTATTTGATATAGTAATTGAGGTTAATTGATTTAAACTTAGGATATAAACTCATCCATTTAATTTGATTTAATAATTAATTAAAATTCAAACTCAAATTCAAATTGTCCTTAATTCAAATAATTCAAACCATTCAAATAATTCAAACACTAATGTTGCAAATTCCAATAATACCCAGAGGTCATGTCAAAATTCCACCTTCTTCTAATCTCGATCTCTCTCTCTTTACTAAAACATCGACGAAACCTCGATCAGATTCATCCTTCAGGTCTGATGAGATCATCCAGTTGTACATGACTAACTTGCAGAAGTGAGATCATCAATTCTGTGCTTTGGATACTCACCCCTCTTCGAGTTCGAGATACCTAGTTGATTTCTCTCAAATCACTTACAGACTTGAGGTTAGACTTGTTGGGAGTTAGTGTTGGTCACAACCAATTGTGGTTTGTGTAACCAGATGATTTGTTTTCTTAAGATACTTCTTAGAAAGATCACTCCAATTGTCCTCTTGACCAGACGATCTAGTCCTATTTCATCAAGTCAAGTGAAACATTGGTCACTTTGGTTTGTTTAAACTTTCGCGCCAAAATTTCCCGTACTTTTAGATGCATGCTTTGCAAATGCACATATTATATTTAGATCCTTATAACTTCCCAAACACTGGGACGTTACAGTATCTTCCCCTTAACAAGAACTTCGTCCCGAAGTTCAACCTCTCTCACGGAAAGATAGGTAGAGAGAACTTCTGTATACCGTTGAATCTTCACAACTGTTTTCTTGTGTTGGCCTTGGCATGTGTAGCCTCTTGTCTTGATGGTTCACCTTCCACTGTCCTATATGATAATCTAATAGTATGCCCGTTGTTAGGACAACTCTGTCTTGTTACTAGACCTTCCTAGTGGTCTCACGAAGAACACGTGGTATTTCCACCATATAGTGGATACCAAATTTCATTCTCCGATGAATAGGTATGGTTTCCTACCTCTCATCACTTTCTGAAGAACATTTGGTTCATTCACCAGGTGATGAATAACCAATAAGGTTCTTCCGGTACAACGGGTATTGTCTATGTTTAGGACTCCATTTGGTTCAATCTAATGGTCTCAAGATGAAGGTTTTCAAAGAAACTTGTACAAAGTAGTGTACACTGACTTAGACTCTTCTAATTAGAAAAAATATCTTCGAGTTTCCTCGAGTTTTAACTCTTTCCTATAGGTGATTATACCCTATTCCACTGGTTACTTCCTATGGTCCTTCTATATCTTTGGGTTTTGACTTCTATGGGACAATTCTATAAGCTTATTCGTCAACTTCTACATGTTTCCTTCTAAGATATAACTATTCATGTTATTTTCTTGGCATCATCTGTGGTAGATCTCCAGGTGTTGATGAAGTATATCACCAACTCCAAACAAGGTGTGGAATGTGGTCCATTCCAATCAGTGGCTTGATTGACCTCTGCCCTCTAGACTTTCTAGTCTTCCTGAGCTTTGGTAGTTGCCTCAATCAGCTGAGATTTCAGACCGCTCTCATACTAATCCTATACCCTCTAGACCAGTAACATCAAGATAGAAATCAATGTTTGCACATGCATATGCACATCAAATTCAATCTTCATGTACAGATCTAGTCAATCAAAGATCCAAATAAGAAGCAATAAATCCCAAATGCAGTTATCACTCATGCATCAAAAGCCTGTGAACTAAAAGTACTTAGAGTAAAACATCTCAAGTACCAAGGCTCTTAAATGCTATACACTACAAGTAGGTATATATTACCTTGTAATCCTATTCTACAAAACCCCTCTTTCACTTGGTATTTGCTCCAATTGCATGCCTTATTGCAATGGAATAAACCAATACAAATTGATCCTATAGTAGTTGTTTTACTAACTTTGTTCCATACGGGTCTAAGTACCATGTAATTTGATGTACTTTATCTTGTTTGTGATAAGCTTCTCATGGCATCTGTTGATCCTTCATGGTGTTGATCACATCGTAGGAGTAGTAATGTAGCTTCCATCCATGTTTATGCCTTCTCCTAATTCTATTCTATTCTATAGTGATTCACCTCTAGACTTAATAGCCAAGGATATGGTAGATACCCCTTAGTTACCATGGCTTAATGAAAGTTCATGATTCTCAAACATTCTTTATTGTTGATTCTTATGCTTACTCTATACGAGGTTCTACTCCATCCTATTCATTCATAGAATGGGGTAATCATAACTGTGAATTAATCATCTCTGACCATGTCAAAACTCTCCTTTTCACAATAGCACTAATACATGCTAGACTTCTAACTATTCATTCCTAGGTATAAGATAATAGATAAGTAGGTTTACTCAGGTTGAGTAAGAATAATTCTATACAAGTATGATTATATCATCCTCGAGTGAATGATCATCATAGTTGTAGGAAATATGGTTTAGATCAGATGGCTTCCTATAATCTTTACCAACCTACAGATCTCCTAAAGGTTTTAAACCTAAGGTCGCTTCGCTCTGATACCACCTGTGATGACCCACCACACCACTGCATGTGTAGTGCGCAAGTCAGTGACATAATACTCACGGAAGGACTTATCCGTGAATGTTACATCTCTCAGAGTGGTACAACAGAAACACAGCGGGTCCACGCAAAGATATAGGATACAAACTTCATTACAAAATCTTGGGAATCTCCTTGATGAATCAAGAAAATCTCCTGCAAAAGAAACAACAGAAGAAGAAATTCGAAGCTCCAAGCCGGAGAAGAACTCTAGCTCCGAACATAATCCACTACGACTGATGTCAGCCCTAATCTAAGGCTAGTAAATGCTAAGTCCAAGAATGGACTCTACCTACACCTTGATAGCTTCTCCTCCATCAGCGTTGTTGATGATGATGCTTTACTGGCTAAGTAGTATAAGACTCCACCTAGCTTCATAAGATAAAGATGGCTTCACGATGACGACTTCAATAGGCTTCAACCCTAAGCAGGGGGTCAAACGGGATAGAATGAGTAACGAGCGTTACTCAGCAAGTTCATGATATACAGTGGGTGGTTGATGCACTAATTACAGCTTTAGACTCGAAAGAGTCATAAGTAATGCAAGGTTTTCGTAAAATCTTTCTTCAAGAGGTTGCTTTTAATTCTGAAAACTATGCCCGCCAGATCTTCACAGGGTTAGAACTTTCATGGAGTTGCCTTTCCTGCGGCGTTCGCAGCTCCTTCCCGGAACAAGGGGTAACATGTCACATCCTTTTACACTCTGCAGAGGTGCGTTACTTTACCCATGGACGACCAAGACCATGTTGCACAACCAGGCGATCGTTCCTGTCCACACCCACTTAGGTATGGGGCCCGGTTGTTGGTCCAAGCCAAACCGTGCTTCTCCGCACAACGTATGCCCACCCATTTCTGCCAGCAGGTTGAACGCCTGATTCCACCCCTCACGATGGAGATCTACGCGCCCCTGGCAGACACTCATAGACCCCAGAGTCCGTGGGACGTAAGGGCTCCCACCCATGTGCATGTAGTCTCGCAAGACCTACAGCGTACGTCTCTGGCGCGTCCGTTGACATGCGAACGAGAAAAGTATCACGGCTGACTTACTCCCCCCATAGAAGATCCATGGTCAACGCGAATTTACGGCGCAAGAATCCTGACGGCAGTTGTTGTTAATTCCTAGGTAATACGTTCCCATGCAGATGGAACCTTCCTTTGACCTATTCATCTTACCATGGTTCCATCCGCCCACCAAACAGAACACTACCACTCGGGTAGTCATTCAAGTAGTCATATTATTATAAAAATAGGATCATGCATTCTTTTGAGAATAGGTGATAATTCTGTAGGGTTTTTGCAACTAGTTTGTTTTGAGATACTGCAAAGGATATGAACAAGTGATGAACTTGCCTGAGGTTGAAATGACCAGAATATTCCATGCCTTCGGGGTCAAGAGTCACGTATAACATCCTGACATCTGAAAGATAGCAAAGTAGTCCCGGTAAAGACTACAGAAACACTGGCAGCATGATACATGCATAATAATGAGATGCATCGTGAAATACCCTGGAAAACACCCCAGCTTACAAGTGTAAGCCACGTTTAAAACGATAACGTATTCACACAATGGTTAGGTGACTTAGAGTTGTTTCATTACTTGTGGTGATGTGGTTATTACGGGTTTTAGACTTACATGGGTTTCACTTTTACTTACCACACCATTGTTATTATGTTTAGGTTATAAATAGTTATCACATGATTAAACTTGAGAACACTATTATATGGAAAACAACTACTGAAAACATAATAAACACATTTGATTTTATGTTATAAAGTGTAGAGCTAATAACATCAAGTTTATTTGAAAAATGAGGAACTAATACATCTAACTCTATCATCATAATACCTTGCTCAATAACTAGTGATGATAGGTTTTAGTTGGTGTGAAATCATGAGGGTTTTATTAATACAGAAAATAATGTTGTGGCAGTTATTTCTGATTATAGTGAAACATTATAGAATTTTTTTAATACCTTTGGAAACAAGTTTATAAGTTGGATAAAATGCTTTATCTTTGACATATTTGAGTTGGAAATTCTTTTCTCTTTAATTGGTTATATCATTCAATGTCTTCTAAAAATATTTGAATCAATTATTATTTTTTTAATTTTAAATGAGTTAATGATTAGACAAAGCATTACACACCTAAAAACTTGATCAAATTACTTTTACACATCATAGATGAGTTGCATTTATCATTTGGAGCATTTTGATATATAACTTGTATTTTTCTGATTTAATGAACTATTTATTATTTTTCCAATATTCATTGTTATTCTTATAACTTATTTGATTGTTTTCACAGAAACATTTGTTAGGAAGTATTTTGAAATGCTCAAAATATCTAATTAATGTTGAAAGAATAATTTACATTAGATTAAATAGTTTTGAATATCTCTTAACCTTATTATCACAGTTTTGTTATTAAAATATTATTTTGTATCTATAATTTTAAGACTATAAACATTAATGGATTATTTTTCTTAATCTTAATATTCAACCATTTTACTAGATTAAGAATTGGTTGTATTTGTAAAAGTTTGAAATTTTTTTAGAATCTTTATTTATTGTTTTCTATTATTTTTTTCTAATTCCTTTATTTAAGATTTTAGGCATTTACTAAAATGCCCCTAGGCTAACAGGTGGGCCAACCCACCAGTGGGTTGGGTCCAACCCACTCAGGTGAACCCGAGCAGGCGGCCAGTCCCGCATCGCACCTGCTCCACTCCTCCCTCCTCACCCGCGCGACTCCCAGGCGATACGGAATCGCCTCCGCCTCCGGCGCTCTTCTCCGGCCCACTCCGGCCAACCCCGCCGCCGTGGATGGTCGCAAAAGTTGTGCCAACACACCTACTACCACTTCCTCCTCTTCGATCTGATCTCCGCCCGATGTGCCTCCCGTGCGCTTGCAAACCCTAACCCTAGGGTTTCGGGGCCCGCGGCGCTCCACCCCTCTCCGGCGAGCCTTGTCCACCCGAGGAGGTTCCGGTGACACTGGGGTGCTACCGTGTTGCTGTTGATGCCCTAGGCGCTACTGCAGATGCTGAGGAGGCGAGGGACCGCTGGGACGGCTCCCCGGAAGCAACCGCGGTTCCACGCCGCCCACCTCTGCGCGACGCCCAAGGCCGTGGTCACCACGATGGTGACCACCTGTGAGTCTCCTACCCCCCTCTCTTCCTTCCAACCCCACTGTTCTCCGCCTCCTCTCTCTCTTTGCTCTGGAGCCAGGCCATCGAGCCTGTGCTCATGCCATGCCCCCCTGTGAGTCCCTCTGTGAGGTGTTGAATGATTGGATTGGCTTTGGAAAAAATTCCCATGGATAATTGAATCCCTGGTACAGAGGCTGGGAAGGATTGGTAGGTTCTGTGATGGCTTAGTTTGCACTTAGGGATTATTCATCTGATGCAATTTGTTGTGGGAATCATCTTGGGCTAGTTCCTAGTGCTTGTGATGGGATATTTATCTGAGATTTATTCCCAGTGCCTTTGCTGTGAAGAGACCCCTTAGGATATCTCCCTTTGGTTAAACCCTGTGGCTTGTTGTATATTGAACAGAGCTTACCAGCATATGTGACTTCATTACTTTCTATGGGTGTGCTTAATTTTGGTAGGTGTTACTCTAAGTATTTATTCAGAGGATATGCCATCAACCAATGGTTTACCTTACTGTTTTCATGTCCTGATGCAGTTGCCTTGAGGTATCAGATCTTTAGATCTGGTGCCCAGCAACACTGTGTGTGTGATATGATACAGTAGCCCTTGGCTGATTATTTGACTCAAGATCCTTTTGCTAAAAAATCTATACCTTACTTATCTGATGCTTCTTTGCATCCATAATAAGAACAGATGACTACTGATGATTTCTTTTATTTATTTGAGGTTTATCAATTAAGAACAGATGCTTGCACTTGTTTTCTTTGCCCCAAAGCCCATGATGCAGAGCCTGAGGCCTTGACTCATGTGTATGGTTATATGGGACTTAACACATCTTGTTTAACCATTTCCTAGTTTGTGCCCAAGTGCTCTATGATTTGCTTGACTTCATCTTGAGGTGCTCCTTTAGGATGTGCCCAGATTTTGATCATGCACAAAATGAGCATTGCTGTGGTATGATCTAGGGTTTGTACATTTGCCCTCTCTTTTCCATTTAACTGATATGAACAGATCTATGCTTGTTGTAATACTTTCAAATCCAGTGATGTAGTTCTGAGGAAATCTTATAGATGGGAACAGATACTATGCTATTTTTTTAAATCCCTGTGATGTTATTAGCATAGCAACACTATGCTAGACTGAGGAAATAAATCCCAACCCCCCTATGTGCATAACTTAGCAATTCCTTGCTAAGTGGTGTGTGGAGATCCACCTGTTAAGTGTTGGTGCTGGGATTGTGTTGAGAACCTGCCTTGTTGTCCTTCCTCCATGCAGTCTTGCTGCCTTGTTCCTCTAGTTCCAGGCTGGGCCTTGCTTTGCCTTGCTCCAGGTATGCTTCTCCATCTGGTGGCTTGGCCTTGTGTTAATCTTGCTCCAGCTTATGCTTTCCCAGCTAGTGGCTTGGCCTTGTTGTTATACTACTGGATCTATCGTCTCACAGATAATTGCTGGATGAGTTGAGTTGTGGTGCTGTGGTTTCCTGATGGTGGTGTTCTTGCGGTATGAGCTTGAGCTGTGTAGCTCGAGTAGTTGAAAAGAAGAAGAAATGGACTTTGTCCCTGCCCCTCTACGGCTGATGTGGTATTTATACCACAACAGGGGTCTTGACAGCACCAGTGTGTGCTGGTGAGTGTGCTGTTTGCTTGTGTGCTGGATGAGAAGATATTTTCTGGGAATGGTGTTCGGTTTGCACTTGGTCTTATCCTGATGCTATACTTATTTTTGGCTTGCCACTTGTATTACCTGATACTTGCCCATGAAGTTACACTGAGTTATTTTTCTGATCTGAACAGATGCTTAACTTGTCTAAGCCTAGACTCGATGATGCGATTAGCAGTGCATCTCACTGCCAAGCTGAGAGTACTAATCCCAACCCCTAACACTTTGTGTTTCTGTTTATCGTTTTTGTTTTGCAGGTCTGAAGAATTTGGTGGCAATGGATTAGTTAGGCTTAGTTCTAGGTTTAGTTTCTGGTATTAGCTTAATTGCAAAGCCGTTGTAATTTTATCCTTACTTTTAATCCTTTGTAACAGACTTTGTATTTTTTTATATTATTATCAATAAAGTATAAGTGTTTTTCTTTTATTATTCTTGTTGATATTTTAGGAGTATTTCCTATTTGATATAGTAATTGAGGTTAATTGATTTAAACTTAGGATATAAACTCATCCATTTAATTTGATTTAATAATTAATTAAAATTCAAACTCAAATTCAAATTGTCCTTAATTCAAATAATTCAAACCATTCAAATAATTCAAACACTAATGTTGCAAATTCAAATAATACCCAGAGGTCATGTCAAAATTCCACCTTCTTCTAATCTCGATCTCTCTCTCTTTACTAAAACATCGACGAAACCTCGATCAGATTCATCCTTCAGGTCTGATGAGATCATCCAGTTGTACAGGACTAACTTGCAGAAGTGAGATCATCAATTCTGTGCTTTGGATACTCACCCCTCTTCGAGTTCGAGATACCTAGTTGATTTCTCTCAAATCACTTACAGACTTGAGGTTAGACTTGTTGGGAGTTAGTGTTGGTCACAACCAATTATGGTTTGTGTAACCAGATGATTTGTTTTCTTAAGATACTTCTTAGAAAGATCACTCCAATTGTCCTCTTGACCAGACGATCTAGTCCTATTTCATCAAGTCAAGTGAAACATTGGTCACTTTGGTTTGTTTAAACTTTCGCGCCAAAATTTCCCGTACTTTTAGATGCATGCTTTGCAAATGCACATATTATATTTAGATCCTTATAACTTCCCAAACACTGGGACGTTACACAAGGCAATAAGACGGATCTACATCAACCTCATCAACAAGCCGTCCACTCCATAACTTAAAATTTTCGGAGGCTAATATTGGGATATAGTAAGAAGGTATCTCTACAGAGTGGAGTAGAGCCCGCATGCCAGGGTGGCCCACGAGTGGTAAGGCTAGCTGCCTTATCGGGTGGCCCAACAACCCAAAACGCAAGACAAAGGATTCGTTAAGGAAGGTCCAAAGATGGAAGGCTTAGCGTCAGTTGCCTCAGATTAGTTAACGACTCTGTTCTTTAGTCGTTTAGATTTTCCTTGTAATCCGTAATCCGACCGACTATATAAGCCGAACTAGTGAAGGGATACTCTCGTAATCTCATAATCTCATTGTAACATGCGTATATTTGTTATGAGTTATAGCAACACGTATAATCTAATCGCCGTTGTGAGATCTAAACCGTGCAATCTCGTCGTCGGAATAACCTATGTCTCCTCTCACGTTTTACCCTTGGCGCATGGCACCCTAAGGCATGCGATACCGACACCACAACAATTCCAATCCAATATATCTTTGAAATAGTACATATGGATGTGATTTTCAAAGTGCGGTGAACAGTAGTGGTCAAATTTGGAGAACACTATTTCTTTTTTTTGTTCCAGACAACATCTTGAGCTGGAGAGATTACTTTGCATGGAGAGATATTTGCATGGGACATACATGAACTTGTCAAAGGGGAGCAAATATATACATAAACTTGCAAATGTGGACTAACACATACAAGAACTTGTCAAGTTGGAGCAAAAAACTACAAATTAGCCTAAATGACGCCACATAAGCGCCACGTAGGATGGATTTTTTCATAAAACCCCGAGAGAATATGTAGTTGTCACAAATGAGTTAGGGCTAGGTGAATTTAATGCACATGTGCCCGTTTTGTTGAACAATTAATAAAAAGCCCCTGGAACAGTTAATGAAAACCCCCTGGCGTCTCTTGGCTCGACGATCACGCTGGCTGACGCGCTGCTCGACGGACGTCGCCGCCCCTCGACCTCGCCGCGGCGCAAAGATGGAGAACGCGCCCGTCCTGCGCTACGACGGTTACGAGGCGCCCGATTACGGTATGCATCCGTCCCTTTCTTCTCCGCGCTCTCCCCCTTCTTCTTCTCCGCGCACAAGGCCGCCATGGGCCGGTGGGGTTCTAGGTAGGGTTCGATCAGGGGAAATCGCGCACAGGGCCGCCATGGGCGCATGATTTGTGGTGCTTCAATGCAATTCCCATGGCTAGTAAGCAAGGAGAAGGGCAGACTTGAGTGGAGGAGTTGGTGCTTGTGTGCGTCGATTTGTGCGTCCTTGTGCGCACGATTTAGGAGTAGAGTAGGTTTTTTTGGTTGTGGATCCATGATGTGCATGTACTAGGCTGTGTTTTAGATGTGGTTTCAAGTGATTTGAAGCATGCCCTGTTTCGGCTTGTTTTGGCTTGATCATGTTCATGTCATGAAAAGATGAGATTTTTAATATTTTTTGGGTTTGAATTGTTGAACAAATGTGTATGGATAGTCGTAGGATGAATGTAGCTATGATATAACACATTATGATCTGCACATTTGTTCATGTATTGAGTTGGAAGTGAAAAAATGGTTAACTGAATTTGGTGTCAATAGTGCAAGTGTTAACTGAATTTTGGGCACTGTAGTTTACTGAATTTTGGTTGTGTTGGGTAACTGAATTTGGTTGATAAATAGATTTGTTATCTGCATGCAGGTGGTGATCCTGATAAATTCTCAGTGCAAATAGATCACAATGGATTTTTCTGTGGCTTGAGAGGGAATTTGAGCTATGATGACGGCTCAACTCATTGGTTTGACTTCTGTGACTCAGACACATGGTCATTACTGTGGATTCATGATTTGGTGAAGCAATTAGGGCATGAAATTGAAGCAAGGACAAGGGTGTACTGGTGTCTTCCTGATAGAACTTTCCAAGATGGGTTGATGTCCATTGAAAATGATGCCCATACATTGCTAATGTCTGAAGCTGCAAAGGAGCATAAGACACTGACCTTGATTGTGGACCATACAAATTTTGTTTCAAATTTCAGGGCTGATGTCCTTGCAAATGTTGGTGTGGAACCCCCCACTGTAAACTGGAGTAGAGAAATCTCAAAGGCAGCTGGAGATAGGACACCTAGAAGAAGACCTGTAAGTGATGGTGAAGGAGAAGATGACAATGGTGATGACTCAGAGGAAGATGGGTTAGACACTAAATTTTATGACAGTGATTGGGATGCTGAAGATGGAGATGATGACATATATGCAACACATATTGACATGGAAGTCAATGACAACAATGAAATGGTTGTAGTAGTAGAAGAAGAGGATGATGCAGGGCTTGAGCATGAAGACCTCCATTTGACAAAAGAACAAGAGCAGGAGCTCAAGTACAAGTTCAGTGTGTTCAATCCAGAGGTTGACATGGCAGCTCATGTTTTCAAAGTGGGTCAGGTGTTCAGTTGCATGAAAGAGATAAGAAGTGTAATCAAGGATTACAGTGGGAATGAGAGAGTTAAGTTGTTCAAAAAAAGGAATGAGCCTACCAGGATAAATGTTGTGTGTGAGGGAGAATGTGAAGGGGGATGCTCATGGTTCTTGAAAGCATCACAGGGCAGCAGGACTGAGGCAATGGTTGTGAAGAAATACTGTGGCATACATAGATGTGTGAAAGCTTGGGAGGTGAAGGACTTGACAGCCAACTTCCTGACAAAATTCTTCATGGATGAATTCAGAGACAATCAAAAGATGGATTTGCAGACATTTACGAACAAGATAAGAAGGAAATTCAACATGTGTCCCAACAATTGGAAGTTGAGGAGGGCCAGGAAAACTGCATTGCTTAGAATTCATGGTGATGAGGCACGACAGTTCAACTTGCTATGGGACTATGGTCAGGAGTTAAGGACATGCAACCCTGGCTCTAAATTTTTCCTGAGCACAAACAAGTCAAATGAAAATGGAGAAGTGAAGGAGCATTTGGCAACATTGTATTGGTCTTATGATGCCTGCAAAAGAGGTTTCCTTGAAGGATGCAGACCAGTGATTTGCATTGATGGTTGTCACATTAAGACAAGGTACAAGGGCAATATACTCACTACAGTTGGTATTGATGCCAATGACTGCATATTTCCAATTGCAATGGGTGTTACTGAAGTGGAATGTACAAGTTCTTGGGAGTGGTTTTTAACAACACTAAGAGATGACCTCAATATCACTAATAGTGCTCCTTTCACAATAATGAGTGACAGCAGAAGGGCCTGATCAAGGCAGTGCAGAAAGTCTTCCCTGATGCAGAGCACATGCATTGTGTGAGGCATATATATCAGAATTTTCACAAGAAGCACAAAGGGGAAACTTTGAAGAATGATCTATGGGCCATAGCTAGGTCATGCAATATACCTACTTGGGAAAGAAATAAAAAGAAGATGGAAGTGGATTGTCAAAGAAGCATTTGATTGGGTTGAGGAGCTGCCACCAAATACCTTTATCAAGGCCTTTTTTAGTGATTTTCCTAAGTGTGACATGCTTCTGAACAACCACTCTGAAGTATTCAACATTTATATTCTAGATGCTAGAGAAATGCCCATGCTCTCCATGCTGGAGCATATCTTCTACAAACTAATGCACATAATTGTTGGAAAAAATACTGAATGCCAATCATGGCCTGGAAGGATCTTTCCTAAGATCAAGAAGAAATTGGATAAATTCACTGAATGGTCAGCAAACTGTGAAGTGCTTGCAGCTGGTGGAGGGATTTTCAAAGTTACATCACTAGAATTTGAGAGAGATTATTGTGTGGATTTTAACACTAGGAGTTGTGACTGCAAGAGATGGCAGCTCACAGGCATACCATGCCATCATGCAATAGCCTGCTGCAGAAATGAAAGAATTGACCCTGAGAAAATGGTTCATAGCTGCTACACAATTGAAACTTACAAGAAGTGTTATGCTTACAACATGGTCCCTCTCAGAGGCAGGTGCCACTAGCAGAAGCAGAATGGGTTTTTTGTGCATCCTACACTTTTCACCAAAGTATTGGGAAGGCCTAAGAAAAACACCTGAAGAAGTTGAGAAAGATGGTGCCAAGAAGATTTCAAAAGCAGGTGTTCCAATGCGCTGTTCCATTTGTAAGAAAGAAGGCCACAACAAAAAAATCCATCATAAATTCATGTCAGAGCAGACTAGTGGGTATGTTCTAATTGAATATGAAAATGGTGATGTGGATAACCCAGCAATTTTGCAGGTAAATTATCTTATTAGGGTTGTGCATTGTCTGCAACACAAATGTATAACTCACTCTCATTCATTTTGACAGCACATTGTTCCACAAATTGTTATCCATGCCTTGGATCCTACTCCTCAGAGGCACGTGATGGTACACAGAATGGGCCAAGAGGTGCTTCTTCTTTGTCAATTATTTCTCAAAGATTTCATATTGCAAAATATTGAATGCAACACTTAATATCATTATGGCTTACAGGACAAAGCATTGCAACCAATCCCCAGGCCTACTGTCCCTTTGCCTGAGGAGAGTGCATTTGTTGTAGGTGAAAGGAACTCACTTCCCCAAACTAGGGTAACTACAACAATGACAGAGGAGGCATCTTAGGTGCAAGTGCAAGGGGAAGAGGGAGGACCAGCATAGTTGGAAGAGGAAGGGGAAGGAACAACAACTCTGCACCTGTTGCTGAGGAAGCAACACAGCAAGAAGCACCTTCAAGTAGCAGTGCCAGAGGAAGAGGAAGACCAAGACGAAAAGCACAGAAAGAAGCAAGCTCATCACAATCAAGGACAACCAAGAAATCCAAAAAGACACACCCTACAGGGCCAGGCTCTACCTACTACTTGCTGTTTGGTGATGACACCCAACCGAGAGTGATACCAGACCTGAATGAGGCATCTCTAGAGGAGATCATCAGTACACAAAATGCACCTCCAGATGATGTTTAGATGCACATGATGTACTAAATTTTGTACTGAATTTATGCAAATTTTGTACTGAATACCAGACCTACAAATTTTGTACTGAATTTATGCAATGCAAGTACTTTAAGAACAAGCATTACATATATAGATACTAGTACTTCAAGTACTGGTTCAGGTTCAGTACATAACAGATTACATAACATATTACATGTAGATACTAGTACTGGATCAGGTTCCTTATATAGCAGGTTCAACCATTACACAACAACAACATAGAACAACAGGTAGCATAGAAGATAGAATAGGTTTGCCCATAGGGCATTTTTCACACTCCAGCAGCTGCAATGAGAGCATAGTGGTACTGAATGTCTAACCCAAAGGTTCCACGCTCAATCCTGTCAACATAAAGCTTCAACTTCTTCTCTTCATGGATCCTCCTAAACCAAAACATGAACACCTAACCCTCACCATAGCTCTGATTAGCAACAACTTGCATCCACTTTGATGTCATGATGACACACTTCCTGGCCTTATCCATCTTTATCTTCACTGGAGTCATTTTCTGTGCATGATCATAGTAGACCCTGATGTCATATCCAGACCTGGTCATGTAGTGCTTCAGGTAGGTCTGGGTGAAGTCCTTGTTGAAGTACTGCAAGTTAAGCAATAAGAAAAACTGAATAAATTAACAAATAAAGCTGAGTAACCGAAGAAACTAAATGCAAGTTCAATGCATAACCAACATTTTCCCCTGTTCCTGTCTTCAGATACCTGTGCCTCTCTCATGGTGGTAACATAGAAAGGAATTCCTGGCTTCTGCAGATCACATATATCCTCCGAGAGCACTACCTGACGTGGCTCCAAACCAACACGGTTGGGGTACACACAGTACTCATCATATGGGTCATGTGGATCCCACTCTGGCCCTACTTCATACATTAAGTAGCACCACATGAACAAAAATGGAGATCTGGCCCTACATCTATCAGTAGAAACAACATGCAGAATTACAAACCAAAAATGTTTCTATCAGAACAATACCTTTGATAGTGATGTTCAGACCCCTTTCCATCTCGCAGACTGAACAAGACATGTCAGTGCTCTCTCCACTGCTATCGTCTGAAGAGGAGGAAAGATCCACCACCACCACATTGGGGTCCATCGATCTACTAGGACAAAAACTAATTCCAGTAAAAAACCAAGTTTGTTATGATTCAGAAGAAGAGAGCGAGGGGAAACAAGCAAAAGAGTAAAAACCATGTTTGGGTTCAGAAGAAGAGAGTGAGGAGAGACTGAAAATACCTGGATGAGCCTCCCACCAACTGCCTTCTCCGGTGAGGTCTAGGCTTCTCCGATGAGTAACTGGCACAGAGTGAGATGAGAGTGGGTGTGTGGGGATGTAATGAGGTAGGAGGCAGTAAATATGCCGTAATGGGTGGAGGGATGTGCGTGGGGGGGTGGGGTTCCCTTTCTATTTGGCTAACAGGTGGGTCACTATTTGGCTTACGACAGTAAACAAAATGCAGTTGCCTTTCAACTGCATTCCACTTAACTTGCATGACAAATTTATAGAAAATTTTAAATTCAACCTACATTGCATTTCCTTTCATACCATTCCACATTGCATTTCAAATTCATGAACCTCAACCTACATTGCATTTCCTTTCATAACATTCCACATTACATTTCAAGTTCAGTAAACAAAATGCAGCTGCAATCAGAACCAACATATCAGTGCAGCACCAACTACATTGCATTGCATTTTAGATAGCAACTTGCTTAACTAAATTCCCTAGCAGTTCATCTACATTCCACACCAACTACTAACTAGCATAACTTGCTAACGAACATATCAGTGCAGCACCATTTTCCCTAGCACTACACCTAGCACCAACACAGCAAACAGAACCAACACACTCATATTTCTCCCCTTGAGTGCATGTATCTCTGCATTCTGCATCTTCAACTGATATTGCATTGCTTGCAGAGACAAATATCCTGCAACAACTGTATCTTCATTCCTTGCAACCACTGCATTTTCATTCCTTGCAAGCACTGCATCTTCATGCCTTTCACTGAAATCTTCACTCCCAACAACAAAGCCTTCACCTTTCAACCTCCAAACTTCATCACGCAAATCTCCAATCAGATCACTGAAAAACTTGGGCAGTTCACGATCATGCCACTGCACATATCCGCATCCACCTTGTTGTTCCAATTGAATGAGCATTTGCATCGCATCAAACACAACAGAAATACAGAGATACAGAAATGCAGAATATTCAGAGAAATGAAAGAGGAGCTCACCCTTGCATGCACGCAAGCATAGTACCTCCTCCCAGGGTTCAGCCTGCTCCAGGAGATCCATCTCGGCGCCTTCTCCCGTGGATTGCAACGACAATACCTTTCCGGCTCGTATGCCATGGGCCCCTCGCGGTACCGCACAGGCGACCTCGAATCAACGGCGCCATCCCTCCTCCCGCTGGCCCGACGGAATCCCGGAGCAGATGAACCAATCGACCAAGACATCGCCGCCGCCGCCGTGCACGCTCCTCTTAGGGTTCGTCGGGAGAGAGAGCAGAGAGAGCGAGCGAGGGTGGGGAATTGAACGGTGGGCAGGGGTTTTCTGTCGGAATCGTGTAATTAAAGAGGAATTGATGTCATGAGGGTTTTCACTAAACCGCAACATTACAGTGGGGTTTTCTGCAAATGTATAAGTTCATGTCTGGTGGCCCTTCATCCGACGTGGCAGCCTATGTGGCGTGATTAGGACAGTTTTGTATTTTTTTGCTCCAACTAAACAAGTTTGTGTATGTGTTAGTTCACATTTGCAAGTTTATGTAGTTATTTGCTCCTCCTAGACAAGTTTATGTATGTCCCATGCTAATATCTCTTGCATGGATGATGGTTTATTGCTACCGAGTGTTTGATGAAGTGCAAGAATGATCAAAATCATAGAAAACTAAGACTGTGCTATCTAATACAGTACTCCCTCCGTCCACTTTTATAAGGCTCACTTCTTATCACTCAATAGTAAGAAGTGAGCCTTATAAAAGTGGACGGAGGGAGTATTTATTTTGTGAAAAACTAGGGGACACAAAGAAGCAGAACAGTAAAAGAGCGGAAAAGAAGAGAAAAAGGGGACAGGGAAGACAACCAGATTGGAAATTAAGCGAGTAACAACCTCCAACCCATACACAGTCACCACCACCTCCACGCCCCCGCTGTCCCCTCCCTTCCCCCTCGGCCCTCGCCTCCTTCCTCCTCCGTGGGAGCCGGCGAGCCGCCGCCCCCGTCTCTTTCTCCGGGCACCGAGCTCATCCGCCACGCCATTCCCATCTGCTCTCGTCCGGCGAGGTAAAGATATCATATTTTCTCACATTTCCCACCTCCTCCCGAGGCTTGCCGGTGCCACCGGCGTTCGCTGTTACTCGACTAGATCTGCGCGCATTTGGCGTTTCTTGGGCGTAGATCTCGAGCGCAGATCCTTCTATTTCCGGATCCGGAGTGACGTGGATCCGGCGTTTCTGCGGTGCTGGTCGGATTCGTTCCTCCTCACTGTGGGAACGGAAGACCGCATTTCCGGCTTCTTGGATCGTAGAGCGTGTGCGTTCGATTATTTGTCGGTGTTAGTTTCTTCACGTATGCGTGGATTCACAAGTAACCTATGCACATTTGTTCCACCAAGTTCCGTGGATTGTCGGAACCGTCAAGTAAAAATACCTCTGAAGTAAGCAGCACCGTGATTAGCAATCCTACACCTGACATTGTGCCTTCTTGTGGGGGGGTGCAGGGGAACATAGGATGATTCCGTGGCAACGCTGAATGGTGGCGAGCTAGGGATACACGAGACTGCTCGGTAGGGGGTTTCTGATAAACGGAGGAAGAGGCGGGGGGGACGTGGACGAGATGGACGCTGTTGCCGATGTTGCGGATGCTATGGGTGCGGTGACTATAGAGAATGGGGTCAATGGCAAGCTTGTGTTGCCTGACAGTGCAGAGGAGCACGGCGAACAGCATGATGCACAGGCCAATAGGGACCATTCGGGGGAGAGCGAGGTTATCAACCCGCACGAAGAGGCGGGTGGGGAAGCCACCTCACATCCAGAAGTGAGGAAGACCCGCCCTTCTAAGGTGATCCTATGACACTGATGATTTGTGTCTGTCTGATGACAGTACTGTGCTTGCTGATTGGTGTTTTCTACATGATGTGCTTATAGGGATCTCCAAGTCATGGTCCTAAGGCTGCAAAGACTAGGAGCCCAAAGAGTGGAGATGATGGTTTAGCAAGGAGAAGCACCCCTAATTCCTCTCTCCGAAAGGCACCCATTGCAAGAGTATCGCATGCAGACTCAGACTCGTGTACCAATGGTGATTCGAGTGTTGATAAGAAGGTAAGTTCTCAGTACTGGTTAAGTTTTTATATCTAAATTGGCTGGAATCGGTTCCATATCCAAGCCAGCTAGATCTCACGTAGTTTGTTTGGTAACGTTTAATCAGAATACTGGAAAGACCGAGCCTCGCTCGTCTGCCAAGGAGACATCATTGCTTGAGGACACAAAGTATGCATCTTTCTTCCCTGCCTGTGTTCTTTCTTGTGTACTTTTACCATCTTTTTAAGATAGATCGAAATTTGCTCTATCTTTGTATGGTATGTCTAGCTCTTAGTAATCAGATAAGTTCCAACAGACGGTGGTACCATTGACCGGTAAACCTTGAGTTGCGGGTTAGTGATTAGCTATATGTTTGCGTTTCTTGGAGTACCTTACTGAGCATTGTGCTCAAGCGATTGACAGAAATGTATGCTTACCCTCAATTCAATAGAACTGATTCTTATTTGGGCTATATCTCTTTCTACATTGCTGAACCTTCACCTTTTCATCTCTTGTCATTTTTCCTGTCTACCACAGGTCCTCAACAAGTATTTCCATATTTTGAGTGTCCTGTACTTTAGGGCTAACGTGAATCTTTGGATATTTTTGCATAATTACATCAAAGATCTTTGAGCATTTCTCTTTAGATTTTAGACTGCGTTCTTCCTTTTCCCCTGGTAATATTATCTAGTTTAATTGGATACTCATAGAGCCACCTATGCTGTTATATTCATCCCCACAGATCCAGGGAGAGAAGCAAAATCCAAAAGCCAATAGGCCAGCATTCTTCCATCAAAAGAGATGAAGAAGATTCAAATAGTGAAAGCTCAAAAGCTCGAAGGGCTGGTGGCACTCCTGCCTATGGATTCAGTTTCAAGTGTGATGAGAGAGCTGAAAAAAGAAGAGAGGTAATTTCTGGGCCTATTTTCCTTTTTTCATTTGAAAAATATGCAGATTTAGTTTAGCTATTTTGTTTACCCAATTTATAGTTCTACTCAAAGCTTGAGGAGAAGATTCATGCAAGAGAGATGGAAATAAGCGATATGCAAGCAAAATCTAAGGTAACATTTTGTTCTCTCTCGAACATGTTTTAAAACAATTCCTATCTTGCATCTCAAATGTTACTTGCTTACATCTGTTGCCTTATAATCCGCAGGAGACTGAAGAAGCTGAACTCAAAATGCTGAGAAAAAGCTTAAAGTTCAAGGCAGCACCGATGCCAAGCTTCTCCCCACCGCCAAAGATTGAGTTGAAAAAGGTATTCCTGCTTTCTTCCTCGTTCCTTCTTAATCCATGGCTTTTCAATGAGTTAATTCATGACTGTGATCTGACTTATGTAAGAACTCAAGAGTCTGGAGTTGTCCGTCACAAGGTGTGAGCTCTACTGGGCAAGTTGCCATGAAAACCTCCAATATTACCTCCCAACTTGTTTGTGACTGAAAGGCTTGGTTGTTGTTGTTGTTGTTGTTGTATACTGAAAAGGAAATTTATCCTTTAAAAACAAGACATCAAAACATGTTAAAATGCTATGTTCAGAAGTATACTAAAACGGAACTTCATCCATTAATAAAGGAGACAAAATACATTAGAATGTTATGTTCAGCAAACCATTTATACCATGTTCAGGGCCTTTATAGACATAAAAAATTCTGTGTTTGTAATTTTATAATTTATGTAAATGCAAAATTGCGGTGCGTGGAGACAATAATAATATACTTATGCTGAGATCAGGCTGATCGAAAATTCTGAATTCGTCATATCACAGAAATTAGTGTCTATTACCAGTTAGAGCACTCTAGTGTACTCATTAGCAACCTAGCATAGTAGAGTTAAAGAATAAGCAAAGAGAAACCATACATCTCTTTTGTATTAGATATATCAGTTAAAGTAATTATTGACCAATTGTACTTTACTGAGGCGCCAAATTGCCTGAATGAGTCCAGAACCAAACAGCATATGCTCCTCTTCACATCCTGCATTGTGAACAGTAGCTAATGTGTTGCTGCATTCGAAACATTGGACAACACTTATTAGATGCTGTTATTTGTTGTAGATTCCTCCCACTAGAGCTAAATCACCAAAGCTTGGCCGTTCGAAGAACAAATCCGGGGCGGAGACTGAAGAAAGTACCACTCCTCCTAGCCGGCCTATCCGTATGAGTCTTGATGAGAAGGTTTCGCAAAATGGCACAAAGAAAGCAGCCCCATCAAATCTGGTGAAGAAGCCACAGAGGAAGTCACTCCCCAAATTACCATCAGAGGAAAGCGGTCCACTGGAGGCCAAACAGCTAGAAGGCACCGACCAAAACACAGATAATTATCAGGAGCCAGGGTCGCCAACAAAGCAGCTTCAAGAAACCGAGTCGATCGCCAACAATGCCCAGGAGCCAATCCGAGCTAGAGTTACTCCGGACGACCAAGAACTTGACGAGCAGTCCGTGTAGCAACGATCACGGAGAGCGAGTCCTTCGATTTTGTGATGGCAGGTGGTGCCTCAGGCGTTATCGTGTATTGTGCTTGATAATTTCAATAGTATGTCTAGTGGCCTGTGTTTGTAACCAACACTTGTCTCTCATCTTCCTGGAGCTTAGCATCTGTACTGCTTCTGTTCATATCATAATCGTAAGCGCGGCTCCAAATCGTCATGTGCAACTTCAAATGGTTTTCTCCTATTTTCCGGTGCTGCTATGGTCCTGATGAACTTTATCCCCTGTTTTATGGTTATATGAAGTAAATGTGTCTGCGGCTCTGCGCTGGTACGGCTATGTATACACGGGCTCATAACACGAATTTTCTTATCTATTCTACATTATTTTTAGACAAGCCAAAAGGCATATCATACAATAGACCAACTTTCAATTTATAACACTTGATGTTTACATGCTCCTAAAATTATTACCTGTTAAAATTAAACAAGAAAACATCCCTTACTATGAGATTATATATTAAAACTGAGACATCTGTCCCCTAAAGACAACCAAAACATGAAGCCAAACGACCACAAAGACACACATACAGACACTTCCAACATGTTTCTCCTAGAACGCGCCAACAAAAGAGTTTCAACATCACAAAAGTACATCGGCAACGAGAATGGCCACGAGCACAACCATGGGCCAAAATAATGGGAGCGATCCATCAAATAACCGGGGACACCTTTTTTGTGGCGCCACTCTTCGTGCTTATAAACCTTCCACTTTTGTCCTTCAAGATGGCACCTCTCTTGCTCTTGTCCCTAATGGTTTTCTCCTTAAGAGAGAGCCAATTGCCTTGAGAGCGGCTAGAATGAACCTGCCTAAATTTTTTAATGTTGATTTAAACCACTTTTCAAAACTAAAAAAAATCTGAAAAAATCGGATGGATAGGTAATGTAATCCCAATGCGTGGCGAGTGAGTTTCGTAATGAATTTGTATTTACGTTGGCTACGCAAAAAAAAAGACAAATTTTCCATTGATGTATAGTGCTATTTAGCAATATAAATGTGTCATGAATTTATCTTTTTAACACAAGCCAAATGAAAAGTCGTTTCTTTACGAAATTTTGTACTATTACATAATACATGTGTATGTATGCACCTAATTTTTCCTCAGAATTTTTTAACCTTTGGAAAATCGATTTCCTGGGCAGGAGCATTTATACCCGGGTTCATTTCTCTATTTTCCCAATTGTCTTGCTTCATCTAGGTTTAGCGGTGTCCAAAGTAGTGAGGAAATCACATCTCTTTTGTGATGAGACCCAATGCACACGTGTCAACGCTCCAGATGCAACAACCACATCACCTACAGGAACTACATGCCCCACAAACTCGGGTGGGAGGGAGGATACAAAATCCACACCACCACCACCCACAAAGTCAAGCGCCTCGGTAGACGATAAAGCCACATATGGTATATCGGACGAGTCCACCCCTTCACTTGCTCGACGGAAAAATGTGGATCCAGTTCCCCACATAGCTCTTGAAGCTCGGGCATGTTCTTCATCAGTGCAGCCACAAGCACATCCTTATCCAAACTATCGGAGGAAGACAACGACGAGCCAACCTTCGCATGAGGGGAGAAACAGACATAAATCCCAACTCCATTCTCATCGGCGATGCAAACATCACACGCATCCAAAGATCGCGGCACATGAGCGGTCTGCAACACCGGCGACACTAGGGAGAGTCTATCTAGTGCAGCCTCAGCTCGCTCCACAAAGCATCTAGTCTGCACCACCCAACCTTGCAAGGAGTCAATAATATCGCGTAGAGGCTAGACTGTCTGCGCAACCCGAAAGGAAGCCATGCCGAGGCTTAGAGCGTAGTAACTTAGCCTCCTCCTCCTCCAGAGCGTAGTAACTTAGCCTCCTCCTCCTCCAGAGCGGACCGCATCGACATATCCACCGAGTCCACAAAGAGAGTTGTAGTAGAAACAACCGATGCCCAAGAATCTGGACGAAATGCCTTGGAAGGGACTGGGGACTCTGTTAGGGCCGGGTGAGGACCCGACTCTTGACAGTAATCGGTGGAGAGTCGAGTGGACAACTTCGCGGTAGGGCTTGCCAACAAGCTGAGTGGACGCCAGGCGTTGCTGCACTCAAACGCCCAATGGCTGTTTTCGAGGCATCTTGAAAACCTAAATGAATATCCGCAATCATCTCCATGGTGACCATAAGAAAGACACCTACAACATCTTCCCGCAAGAAAATCAGGGATGAGGCGACGAGGACCGTCAAACCGTACTTGTAACGTCATACGGAGTGGGTCGCGCCTGGATAGAACCTCCTGCTCTCTCCCTCCTCACATTGCATGCTTGGACAAAAAAGTTGGGGCCAAGTTCGTGGATTTGACACACTGGAGAGGAGGCCTTTGCGCCTCACTGATGGCTTCCTTGTTGAAAACATCTATGACACGAAGCTCTAGATAGAGTCGGCAGCGTTAGGGGAGCCAGATCCTCTTCATCCTCGTCGTTGCTATTGGTCGTGGCGACCCATAGGAGCTCCGTAGTTGTCGGCTGAGTCAAAGGGGCCGACAGCTTGCCTGGAGGGGCCTTCGGCACCTTCATAGAGCCACCACCAACCAGGATGAAGTGGCCCAGCGCTGGCTGGAAAGGCGTGGACAGAAGCTCCCGATCCAGATCAGACTGAACAACAGACGTGTGTGCGGCTGGTCGATGGGCCGCGAACCGCCGTCGGGCAACACAGTGGGAGGCGAAGACAACATGGAGGCTTGGAAGCAAGTGAAAGAGCATGGTGCCCCATGTGTGGTTTTGGTAATTAATGACAATCTCTATGGACTAATGGTTGAATTTAGTTATACTTGTAGAGTTTTTCCATACTCAATGCTTGATGTCCATGTGTTGGATTCAATAAGATCAAGTGATGACCAAGGTTCTATTCATGGGAATATCCGAAGAATGGTCATGAGATAGTTTAGCATATTGCAAGCATGTTTTAAAGAAGATATCTTCAAGACATCATTATAATGAAGAGAGAAGAAAAGATACAAGATTGATCAAGGAAAAGTGTTAAGAGATGATTAAAGTTGATCAAATCATAAAGATAGAAGATGTACCATGTGGGTCATGATATGGTAAGTAATTGTGAAATTTTCTTTATGAACTAACCCATGATATGTGTGTGTGGTATATCTATGTGTGGTTAGGTATCTTTCCATGGGCTTGCATCAAAAATTAAAATTTCATATAGCCCATGGTGGATGACGTCAAATTGTGGTTGTCATCAAGTTTGTGAAATGCAAGTCCAAGAGATCATATGCTTGCAACTTGCTACCCATTTGGAGATAATAATGTCCAAGTGAAGATGGAATTAAAAAAGCCTCTCCCATAGTGGCATATGGGAGATCAATCTATGTGTTTTCACCGAGCAAAGTAAAATCAAGAAACATGTTCCATCTTGAGGAGTTCAAGATATTCATCATCTAGATCAAGTGGAATGCTCAAGGAAAAGTTATGGTCTTCATATGTTTTCTATTTTACCGGTCTCATAGCATTAGTTGGGATACCGGGTTGTAGGATAGTTAACCGTACTATCAAGAGGGGCTCTCATACTAGAACCTTGACCGTATCAATCGGAGAGCGCTCAAACCTTTGCATACTTAGCATCATATTTATTGGTCCTTGTCTGTGTTTTCTCCGTGTGTGGTTTTATAGCTTGTCATGTTCTTCAAGACAACCTCAAGTTCATAAAAAACAGATTTTGCATGAAAAACTTATTGCGTTTTTTATATTGGAGGTTTTATCGGTTGTTCCTTTATAGAGAGGAAGCTCTGTTAGGTGGTTGGCCTACGAGCAGAGAGGCCAGCCCAGCCCGGGCTCTCAGGCCGGGTTGCGCAGAGAAGCCAACCCGTGAGGCCGACCAGGCCGGGTCGCGCAGAACTGCCCAACGGGCAGATTCCGGGGGGCCTATTGAACGGATAGTATGGGCACCTAGAGGGGGGTTGAGTAGGTGCTACGACCAATTTTAATTATTTTTCAATTTCGTCTAAACACAAAGGTAAATTTTCTAGATATGCAACTACGATGAATTTACCTATATGACAAGAACAACAATAAACAAGATACAAACACAAAGTAAAGGAGAGGGAACAAGGTAACCGATAACGGAAGCACGCGGAGACAAGGATGTAATCCTGAGTTCCTCCTTTTGAGGGAGTACGCCTCATTGGAGGGGTGTGAGTTTCGCCACGAAGGCCTACTCAACACCACAAAGTCCTCACCCATTCTCCGATGAATCTCGCCACAAAGGCCTAGTTCACCTTCAACTATTGATTCCCTTTGAGGCGGAAATCGAGTCATTTATAATGCTTGAGGCACACACCCACAACCAAATTGGGGGCTCCCAAGAATCACCAACAATCAACAAGAGTAGCAATGGGGTCTAGGTTTTCCAGAAGGAAACCCTAGACTGGATCCCCTCAAGTGAATGAGGGGGAAATGAAGCACTGGTTGATGAAGATGTAGGTCGGTGCCTTCTCCTTCAATCCTCTAAAGATCAACAAGTTTGGGTGGAGGGATTGGGAGATCTAGCTTGGTGGGTGAGCTCAATTAAGGGAGCAATCAATTCTGGGCGAGCTGGCTGGAGGAAGAAGAAGGGGAGGGGGTATTTATACCCCGGCACGAAAATGTAGCCATTTGATACCTTTATGGAAAAGTCACACCAGAGACTCTGGTCTGGCAAAGTCTCTGGCAACATTCCAGAGGACCGGAAACTTTGCAAAAACCCCGCAGACTCTAGCCACTCCCCGGAAAGCATCCAGTGGGCGACACCACTTGGACTTGGCTCTAGAAAAACTTCAAGGGCGGAGACTCCGGTCTTCTCAGACCAGAGACTCCGGCCTAGCCGGACACGCTGCAAAGATTCTGCGCATTTTTTTCTCTAGAGCGCAGAGAGTGTGTGGATAGCTTCGCGTGAAGGGAAATGCCAGGAGTCCAGAGACTCCGCCCCCTGCACACCGGAGACTCCGGTTGGGCCAGAAACTCCGGGAACTCTCCGCACACATTCCGGAGGGGATCTAGAGGGTGACACCAATGTATTCTTCGCTGGAAATTCCCGAGCCTAGAGACTCCGGTCTGAGACAGCGGAGAATTCGGCCTGGGGGAAATCCCAGCAACTCCAGCACATCAAATTCTCTTTTGTTCCTTTTTGAGAAACAGAGCCACCTTTAAAAAAAATACTAAATATTGACCCCTAAAACATCAACACACATTAGAATAATACTTGTGTTATTAACAAACACACAAAACAAGATTTAGGCGGATTTGCGCTTTCAATCTCCCTGTTTTTGGTGTTTGATGACAACACAAGTATTTGCAATGATAACCGTTGCTAGACATAGTTTTGGAAAATATAGACGGCCCTCCTTTGATGCATGCACCAATGGAACACAATCAACAAGGTTCTAAGCCCCCCCTATGTTTTACAAACTTACATAAAGGAAAAGAAATAAACCGAACAATATAATTGCATAAGTAGGTAAGACAAGTAAGACAATAAGAGGATTACCACAACATGGATAGATAATAGTCTCACAACCGTAGTCTTACCACACACATCCATTGAGTTCAAACACACAAGAAGTTTTTAAATAAAATAAGATAAAGGGAGACACAAGCTATAAGAGGCAAATCAAGTTCAAAAGCTTGTGCTGCGAGCAACCCATGCAAATCCCCGGATAGCCTAGATAGCAACTTCTCCCCCTTTGGCATCAAGACACCAAAAAGGAGAAAAGAGAACACTAAACGTAACCCAAAGGATCAATCTTCCTCCTCCTCCTCCTCAGAGTTCTCGTCCTCATAATCACCTTGGTCATCCTCATCATCATCACCATCAGACTGGTACTCCTCTTCATCTTCAGCATTCTCTTCTTCTTCTTCTTCTTCTTCTTCTTCTTCTTCGGTCATAGGAGCCTTGCCGTGGTTGCTAGACGTGGATGGAGCTGAAGTGACCTCATCAAAATCACCCAGAGGAAATGAGGAGGTGTTCCACTCATTGTAGGACATAGTCCGAGACTCAGTAACACGCTCAAGAGCAGGGGTGCGCACTATGCCAACATGGTCCTAAAGACCCTTGATCATCTTTTTGACTCCCTCTTTTCCTTGTAGGCCTCATCGTTCTCCTTGTGGACAGCAATCGTCATGCATAGGATGTTGCAATGGAACCATGTGAGCTTCTTTTGCTCAGCCTGAACCTCAGCCTTGCCATGAAGACGAGAAGGAGGGTCAACATTCTTCCTCCTAGTCCTCGGGGTATCATCAAACATGAAGAGGTCCTCTTCTTCCTCATCATCGTGGTCTCTAAGGTGAACCAAAAGAACCTAAATAGTGCCAGTATTATGATCAGTCTCAGTATCCAGTCCAGGAACTTGATCAAGAATTAGCTTCATCACATACGGAGAATACACATGCACTTTCTTTGGCTCAGTCATGGCATGAAAGATCTTTTCCTTGATGAAATCCATAACATCAATCTCAAATCCCTCACATTTTTCACCGGCTTGGTGGCACTTTAAGGCATGGTGAAGGAGGTTCACCAAACCACCACAAATGGCATCCACATTGCTAGCCCGAGGAGCAATGTTGTACCTGAACAGGTGGATGATAACGTTGTAGAGACGCTTAAGGTTCTTGTTGGTGCCTACACTTTCCAACTTGCTATAGAGAGGATCCAACTTCCTCTTGTCGTAGGCAATACCATGAACATGCATCCTCTTGCCCAAGTTGTCACCATGGAGAGGATAACCAAGAAGTTCTGGCAGCTTCAAGATAGAGGACTCGCACTTGAGGCCACCAATCATCCATGTCAAGGAAATTTCTTTATCCTCCTCAAAGGTAACGGTAGCAAAGAACTGCTGGACAACCTTGACATTGAAATTCTGCTGAATGCCAACAAGCCTCTCGAGACCGATCTTCTTTGTCACCCACATAGCTTCACTCAAATAGGACTTGCTGCCCAGAGCCTCTAAGTTGAGAACCTTTTGCTCACAAACTGGTTGACGCAGCGTTTCATAGAACTATGACTGAATGAGCTCCTGTTCCCTCCTCGAATAGAAAGGGTTTTGAGAGGTGCGAGCCATGGTGTAGAAAGGTTGCACCCCCATTTCCCTAAACTCGCTTTTTCTCATGCCCTTAAGGGTGGTGATCTGATCAAAAGGGGCCTTCTTCGCCACTTCTTGACTTTGGTTCTTGGCAAAAGCCTCTGGCCTAGCTTGTTCTTGCCTCAAAGCCCTTCTGTGAATATGAGTCCATGTCTCTGGATTGGTGACTGTATAATTCTGTGCATGAGAACGGTAAGGACGTTGCTTTCTCGGTGGCTAGTTGGGGTTGGAGGAGGAGGCATTGGCCCTTTTCCCTGAAAATAGCCAAACAACAAAAATAGATAGCAAATAGGTAAGCATGCATGCGGCCTCAGGGGCGGAAACTCCGGCCCATCAGAGTGTTCGGTCCTGAAGACCGGAGTCTGGCCTTACGGCAGAGACTTCAAATACATATCCAAAAAATATCTACTATCTATAGATGGTTTCTAAGATGGCATTTTCGCCTAAAGAGGTTCTACCACAAGGGACATGTACTACATCTCAAGAAAAATCACATCTATGTCAAACCCTAGAGAGAGAGAGAGGGAAAATGTGGTACCCTGGTCCGACATGGTTGATCTCCAAGTGGGGAAGGAATGTCCCCCTCGAGGAGGAGTGGAGGATGCCCGACAAAGGAAGATCCCGGCGCGAGGAGCAGCCGGAGGAGACCTTGGAGAGGCGGCGGCGGCGCATGAGCACTTAGGGGAGGGGGGGGGGTCGGGTGGGAAGGGGATTGTGAGCAACCCCCCACCCGATCCCCTTTTTAATCTGCGGAAACCGCCAGGCCGGAGTCTCCGGCCTAAGCACCGGAGTCTCTGATGTACCGGAGATTCCGTTCTTAGAGCGGAGACTTTGTCCAGATCGGAGTCTCCGGTGATGTACCACCGAGTCTCCGACCCCAACTTCTCCAATAATCCAGAAAAGTGTTTGGGACATGCATGTGGCTATGCACAATTGGTTTTTAGGAAAATTTGTCTTGGGATAAGAAAACCGAACTGGAATGGTACTTCACACCCAAAACTTGCAAGATCCAATCGATTAAAAACCAAGATTGAGTGTGTTTTCCATGAAGCCAACCAACTAAAAAGAAAAAGCAATAAAATCCAAATAATAATAAACTCTTCAAGAGAATAATTTTGTGGCCTAAGCCACCATGTAAGAGATTATGGTATGACACCGCGAAGATATATCTTGGGTGCATTGCCACTTCTCAACATTTTAGCTCACAATTCAACATCAGAAATAGAGAGATAACAATGATTTTTTTGCTTTGGGCATAATAAGGGGAGGGAGAACCCAATGTGTTAGGATAACACTCCCCCTATGTCCATTCCTACACCTAAACCCAAACACATAGTTAACTATAGGCATGTGTGCAAGATCCTCGAGTCAAACTCCTTGAATCAATGTTATTTAGCTCATTCCTCAAAAACATGAATCTTGAATTATCTAGAGGCTTCGTGGATATGTCCGCGAGATTATCCTTGGTTGGGACATGGGCTAGCTCAATATCACCTCTTGCGAGATAATCCCGGATGAAATGATGACGAATCTCAATATGCTTCATCCTTGTGTGTTTCACGAGGTTGTAGGAAATCTTGATGGCACTCTCATTGTCACATAAAAGTGGCACCTTCTCCAAGTGAACATCATACTCTTTGAGGGTTTGCCTCATCCATAGCAATTGGGTGCAAGCACTATGTCGTGGTGGTGACACGGCAGATGCCATGGGATGGCTAAAGATGTGGGGACGATGGACGCTGGAGGTGTACGGGGAGGGATCACGCGACTAATAGCCGCGTGAGGTAAGATCCACACAACACAAACAACACGATGTACCCAGGTTCAGGGCCCTCGTGAGGAGGTAAAACCCCTACTCCTGCCTTTCTCTATGTATTATGATGTCTCTCCGAGTAGCCACAGTGCAAATGGTATCTCTACCGAGTAGCCTTTCTCTCCTCTCCGAGTAGAGCTAGGTCAAGAACTTAGGGTTTCTAGGGTTCCCAGTGAGCAACTGTAGGCGTCTACCAGAGCGTGCCTCGCGCAGGAGGCGGCGGGGCACCTTATATACATGGTGCCCAGCCGGATACGTCCAAATCTAGACAAGTGTCGACATAGTGTGCACATCGTCCTTTCTCCGAGTACCCGCTGACAGCTTTGGTTCCTAATCTTGGCTGCTTCTGTAAAGTCGTTGGGCAAAACTAGGGGACAGACTGGTATCACTGTACCTAGGCACAGAGTATGCCCCCTTATCCTGCCACGGCCTGCTTCCATGCTGTCACTGTCAGGCAGGCCGGTCCCAGGTGAACAGTAGTTCGAATGCTGCCAAGTACGGACCCAGGATACGCGGGATCCTGTGTCAGAACGGCTCCTTTGACTTTCTGGCCCGAGTAGGTTCCCGCCAATTGTTCCCGCCAATTGTACTCGGGCCAACCCTTCTACTCGAAAGGATAGAACTTGATTGATATCTCCTTCTGGTCATCTTGAGGTGAGACCGAGTAGCAGTCGACCGGGTAGCGAGTACCAGGTAGTCGGCTACTCGACCAAACCTCTCTTCTGTAAGCTGCCTTTACCACCTTTCTTTACCCTACTCGGGGGTAACCCCCCGACAGCAGTCCCCGAAGCTGGTTGAGTCTTGCGAACTTGTTCACTAGGCTCTGCCAGCTTAAAACCAGCCTTTGCATCTCAGCCCTTGAACCTCAAGATGCCGAGTAGAACCTCCGAGTAGCTATCTGGAAAGTACCTTGAGTTTCTTCTCTTCCGAGTAGCACTTGCTTTCTACTCTGTAACCGAGTAAAAAGACTTAGAGAAATTTCTTGGATTGAGCCTCTGCAGCACAGAGCACAATCCAGCCCTTCGCGCAGCAACTGCACACGTGTCAAGCATCCACGACCTTGTCATTTCGTTGCCCAGGACACGACCTGCCACGCGTCCAGTTTTCACGCAATGGGCCCACCGGCCGTCATGTCCCATCAAGTGTAGTTATAGGCCACGATTCGGTGGTGGGATCAACTGTGGCCATTACGCGCGCAACCGGCGCTTGTGTGCGTTTCTAGCCGGCCACAGGATCCACCACACGCCACAATCGATCCCACTCCCAAGACGGTAACGGTAAACTCGCGGAGGAGATATAAATACCCCCGCCGGTAACTTCCTTTTCCCCTTCCCTTGCACTATTCCTTCTCCGTCTCCTGCTCTTCTCCGCCACCGAGCTCTCCGCTGCCGCGCAAGCTCTCGCGCCGCCGCGGACTCAATCCACCAGCCAACTCCCCTCGAAATCTTCCACCTTCCCAACTCGCCACAATGGCCAAGTCTGGCTGGGCCGGCTCCTGCGTTACCGCGGAAGATTGCGCCTGGCTCGTCAATACCAGGCGAGTCCCTCCCGGCGTGGAGTGCCGGGCGCCGGACGGTGAAATCGTGCCGTCCCCGCGGGAGGGAGAGCGCGTCGTCTTCCTGGCGCATTTCGAGCGCGGGTTCGGATTGCCCGCGTCCGATTTCCTGCGGAAGTTCCTCAACCACTTCGGCATCCAGATGCACCATCTGCCCCCCAATGCAGTCGTCTTCCTCGCCTACCACGCCGTGGTCTGCGAGGCCTTCCTCGGCATCCGGCCCACGTGGGAGACGTGGCTCAGGTACTTCCACCTGCGCCAGCAATCTACCGGGAAGAAGGACTCCGCGGGCGTCGCCCGCGCCACCGACACCGGCTGCGCCATGATGGTGCAGCGGTCCGGGACGAACCACCCCCGCATCAAGGGGCTGGACTCCGTCAAGCTGTGGCAGAAGACGTTCCTTTACGTCAGGAACGTTGCTGCCGCGGAAGGAGCCCCGGTGAACGATCGAATCAACTTGCCCGTTTGGTGCAATCGCGCTCCAATCGGGATGTACTGGAAGGACAAGCCCGTCAGTGACGACGACGCCATCGAGATGGAGAACAGACTCGGCTGGCTGAAGGCGCAGGGACTCAAGAACGACGACCCGGTGGCCTGTTGGATCCAGCGCCGAGTGCTGCCCTTGCAGGAGCGGTGCCATCTCATGTGTTACATGGGAGGCCCCCGCGACTGCACCAGGACAACCACCATCGAGATCGACAACATCGATGTTCCCTGGCACGCAAGGAACATCTTGACGACAAGCCTCGGCGACCACTGGCAATACGGGTTCGTCCCGTACAGCCGTACAAAGCCGATTGAGCGGGTACGCTTTCCTTACTTTGCTCTCTGCATACTCTTTCCGAGTAGATAGCTTCTCCTTCTTGCATCAACTAGCAATTGCCTTGCGTTCCGAGTAGTACATCTAGCCGAATCGCCTTAGGCTTAGTATGCTTTGTGTTTGCACGCCTTGCCGGATAGCCTACTCGGGAACGATTCTCAGGCTTGATGTGCTTTATACCTGCACGCCCTTCCGAGTAATACCTTTCGGCAAACATGCTTAGGCTTAGTATGCTTTGTGTTTGCACGCATATCCGGGTAGAATGCTTAGTAAACTGCCTAGGCTTTGTGTGCTTTGTACCTGCACGCCTATCCGGGTAGAATTCCTTCCTGGTACTCGGCTAGTCAGTGATCCTTCTCTGCTTTTCAGGTCCTCACTCGCCAGATAATTGAGAGCTGCGAGGTTTTTGAGGGCAACTGGTCTCCTGACCGTGAGGAGGACGATGTGCCCTCTTTCGATGCCGCGGAGCAGCCCAACCTTTCTCGCTCCCCCACTACCGACAAGCGCGATGCTCTCCGCACCTGGTCTGATGAAGACTTTGACGGTAACTACACTTTCACTCTGTTTGTTTCCGAGAAGCATCAATCCCTCGCTTGCTGTTTCTGATTCTTTCCTCTTTTCTCTTGGATTCTCAGATGAAGTTGCCGCGGATAAGGACGACGAGGACGAAGACGAGAACGAAGGCGATGCGCCCCTAGTCGTCAAGCCCCTGTCCGTCGCCGCTCCTGAGACCCGCAAACGGGCTGGTAGCGGAGCACCAGCGCCTCCTGCCAAGAAGAAGAAGCCCGCCGAGAAGAAGGTGGTCGTGAAGAGATCCAGACGAGAGCTCAAATGCACCACCGCGTAAGCCCTCTTCTCGGTCGTTTCCCTTCTCGCACTGTGCTATTTTCCCCAATCTCCTTCTAATTTGTGATTTCCCTTTCTCTGCAGACCTCCTATGGACGCAAATGCAGCTCTCGCGTCTGACCCTACTAAGGAAAAACCAGTACCTCTGGTCAATCTGGACGATGATGATGAGGACCACACCGCCAATGCTGCTGCTGCCAATCCAGCACAAGGAGCAGCGTCAGAACCAGCAGCACAGGACACTGCCGTCCACGATGAGAGACCCCCTTCTCCTCCGGCTAGCAATGCCGAGGAGAACCAAGATCAAGAGATGCAAGACAACGCCGCCGCCGAGCGGCCTGAAGCAGAGCAAGAGCAGCCCGCCACAGGGGCTGCTGCACAAGAGAGCCTCGATGCCGAGCAGCGAGTAGAAGACACCACCGCCACGGACGCCACCAAGAAAGATGCCTATCCACTGAGCAGCGTGCAGCCGGGTGGCGCACCAAGTAGCGCCCAGCCAGGAGCTGCACAGGGCGACGGATCTGCGGCGCCACCAACTGCGCAAGGCCCTACACCACCAACTGCGCAAGGCCCTACACCACCAACTGCGCAAGGCCCTACACCGCCAACTTCCTCCTCGTCGCCGCAGAGTAAGGACGCATCCAGCCCTCCTGCCGGGCGAGTAACCAGGCAGCGAGCCTTGGATGCTCTGAAGGATGAGGTTGCCAGAAGGGCATCCGAGAAGGAAGCTGCTGAGAAGGCCAAGGCCGAGAAGGAAACTGCTGATAAGGAAGCTGCTGAGAAGGCCAAGGCTGAGCAGAAGAAAGCCAGGGCTGAGCAGAAGAAGGCCGAGAAGCAAGCTGCCGAGAAGGCAGTCGCCGAGAAGGCGAAGGCCAAGACTGACGGGAAGGCGACTGAGGATCCCGAGAAGCAGAAGGTTTAGAAGGAGCAAACGAAGAAGCGGGCCAGAGACCAGAGTACATCCTCAGGCGGAGCGCTCGTGATCCACGAGTCCGGCCCGATTCCTGCTGCGCTCTCTGCAGACGCTCGCGCTGCTGGCCAGCCTTGCTACCCGGAGTATATGATTGAGGTTAGCCAACAGCACTCAATCGGCTTCCCTCCCAAGGACAAAGCTTTAGCTATCCAGAGGGGAAGGAAGGTTGTAGCCATGAACTCCCCTCCTCCAGATCCAAGCCAACCCCAGTCTGTCAACATCGCTTCTCGTGGAGTCCAAGACAAACCAATAACTTCCAAGGGTCTTGAACAGGTATTGGACACCGTTGGCTTCATCGACGCCAAATGGGATAGCAAGGTTCTTGGCGTGGATAAATGGCACGGTCTTAGCCTTGGCGGCATCGACCACATGCGCGTGGACTGGAACAAGGTTGACCTGGGACGCAATCCCATGTCCGTCTCCACCGAGACCGCGACACTCGCAGCCAAGATGTTCTTGCATCGCAAGAATGCCGAGGACATCGAGCAGTCCTACGCGGTAAGTTTTCCTTATCTTTTTCGAGTTGAATTTTCTTTTCTTCTATTCGCCTTTCTGCTCCTTTCCATCACTCCCAGTCCCCGAGATTCTAGCCGAGTAGGTGGATACTCTCCGAGTAGCCTCCTACTCGGGTTGAATCTACTCTGCTTTGCCTAACTCATTTCTTCTCGCTTCTCAGGATAGCGTCCTGAAGCGGACCAATCTATACCGCCATCTTCTCTGGAACCACTCTATCGCCAGGAGGCGAATTGCTGCTTTAGAGAAGGAAAAGGCAGCTGCGGAGGCAGCCAGCAAGAACGCCAAGGACAGCACCCAGCAGCTGACTGAAGTGCAAGGTACGCTTTTAGCTGTGCGATTCATGCGTTTTTTGTTTACGCTCGCTTATGCTTTCTTTTGCGCTAACCTTTCCTTCTCTGCAGAAAAACTGAAGGCCTTGGCAGACGAACATGAGAAGTGCCGCAGCTTCGTGGAGAACTCCGAGGCCACCATCAAAAGGCTAGAAGGTAAGTTTGTTGTTTACTCGGTTTGACTTTGAATTTGTTTCTTCTCTGCTCCTCTGCTAACCTCATCTATCTCTTCGCAGAAGATTACAAGTTGTTTGCTGAGGCACATCAAGATTGCGTCAAGCCTGCAGAGGTGCAGAAGCAGCTGTCCGATCAGGCCGTTGAGCTGTTGAAGGACCACACCACGGAGACCGAGAAGCTGCAACTCCAGTTGCAAAAGGCACTCCAGGATGCCGTCAAGATTGGCGCCGAGAGGGACAAGGCAATCGCCGAGAAGGCCAAGGCCGAGACCACTTTCAAAGCCAAGGAGAGGGCCCTTGAGCAGGAATGCGAAACCTTGAAGAAGACCAACGCTGATCTCTTCGCTCAGATGGATAGCTTGCGCCTGATCCAAGAAAAGCACATTTCCAACGAGGAGTCCTGGAGGACCCAGCTGCAGCGGCTGCGCAATGAACTGTCCGGTAAGTCTTTTCTTCGCTGCTTCTTTTCTTCTCGGTCGTATTTCTTCTCGGTTTTCTTCTACTCGGTTCTTCTCTTCTCGGTTCTGAAGTTACCACATGTTATTTCAGAGATCTGGCCTCATCTTGATTCCCCTTCTGTGCCTATGGTGGCCAAGGCCCAAGCAGCTCGCCTTGCAAAAGGTGAGGCAGCAGATACCAGAGCCGGGATCGAGGACAGCTTGCTGGTGCTCAAAAGCTATTTCGAACAGCTGGCTGGTATCGGAACTGACTTGGTGCACGAGGGCTTTGAGCTCCACAGGCTGTTTTGGCCTCATGATGATCGGCCAACCACCATGAAGGGCCTAGCCTTCAAGCTGAAGAATGTGAAGAAAGAATTGAAGAAATGGCGTGCTTCGGGAGCCCGGGCCGGTGCGGACGTGATGCTTCTCTGCATAGCATCTTGGTATGAAAACCTCAACATGCAGCTCATCCGCGGGAAGCGCAACAATTCCAGGTGGGAGGCAGATCCCGACTGCGTGGCCACACGCAAGCAGATCGCCTACGAGGTGGCGGAGTGCGCTGAGACGGAGACCTTCATCGATGGCCTCCCCGAGCCCGACACCGAGTACGAAGAGGAAGAGGGAGAGGAGGACGAAGCAGAATCCGACTTGGAAGGCTTCTTCGAATCTCCCGAGGGCAAGGCCGGGAAGGGGAAGAACGTCGCCGTCGCGAGTAGCGATGAGGACGAGTACGCCCACATCGACACCGCCGCACTCGACTTTGGCACCTCCTCAGGTGCTGCTCTCGACGACACGGTGCCCCCTCCTGGCCAAGCTTCAGGCTCCTCTTCGGCTCCAGGACCCGTCTCGGTGGCCACGGCCACTTCTGAGCAGGCGGCCACCCAAGATGATGCCGAGATGAAGGAACCCGCCACCGTCCAGACGGAAGCGGGTGCCACCCATGCCAGCACCGAAGGAACAGCTGCCACGACCGCCACCGAAGAAACTGCTGCCAAGACCGCCGCCGAGGAAACATCAGCCAAGGCCAGCGCCGAGAACACTGCCTCCTCATCTTGAAGCAACCTGCACTCTCTTTCAAACTCGAACACTTATCAGATCCCCGGGATGCCGGGAGCAGATGTAATAGACTATCTTTATTTTGCTTGCTACACAGTTTTTTATGCCCACTTTGTTTATTTCGACATTAATCAAGTTGAACGACACTGGCTCAATGCCGAGTTGCGTTTCCATGCGAGTCCCCGAGTTGCATTTCTTATTCACCCTATCTTTTCATCTCTGCTCTACCCGCGACTTGTCGCTTTTTTGGTATTCGAGTCACAAGAATCAAGTAGTAGGGCTGCAAATACTTAGCCGCTAGAAACAATCATGGTAACGCAGCCCACCACTTAGCCGAGAAGACGAAAACAGGGAACAAAAGTAACAAACGATCTACTCGGTTCCCGCACTCTTTCTCCCTTAGCGATTTTCGTGTGCTCATTGACCTTTTGCTTGTTCTCTTGCTTGCCATGAAGCCGGGTTTCGGACAGCAGCAGAGTCGAAGAGTTGGCATATAGGTTTAAACACAGTACTCAATGCACTTATGAGTTCTGAAGTGGAGCAACCGAATAGACAAAGGACCAAGCCGAGTAAAAACACTTAGAGCAAATTTGGACGAGGGCAGTCCCCGAGAACAATTTCAGATTGCAGAGTAGAATTTCAACTCGGATAAGAGGGTACATACACATCTTTGCTTACGAATGAAAACGACGAAGTAGAGCTACATTCCAGGGACGCTTGGTTTCCTCTCCAGCTTTATCTGCCCTGTTCGCCTGCGATGGGCGCACATCTACAAGATAGTACGCGTCATTGTGCAGCGCTTTGCTGACAATGAAAGGCCCTTCCCATGGAGGAGACAACTTGTGCATCCCGGCTGTGCGCTGCACAAGCCTAAGGACCATGTCTCCTTCTCGGAAAACCCTTGGGTTCACCTTTCGGCTATGATAGCGCCGCAGGTTTTGCTGGTAGATAGCCGAACGTGACAGAGTCAGCTCTCTTGCTTCTTCAAGCAGGTCAACGTCGTCTTCTCGAGCTTCTCTCGCCTCCACCTCAGTGTAGAGGGCTACTCGGGGGGAGTCATGCTCTAAGTCTATTGGCAACACGGCCTCAGCCCCGTATACCAAGAAGAATGGCGTGTAGCCGGTTGACCGGTTAGGGGTAGTCCTTAGACTCCACAACACCGCTGGCAACTCTTCTAGCCAACACCCAGGTGTTTTCAGCAAAGGCTCAATCAGCCTTGGCTTTATGCCTGCCAGTACCATCCCATTTGCTCTCTCAACTTGCCCATTGGAGGCAGGGTGCGCGACTGACGCAACGTCTAGTCGGATATGCTTATCTCTGCAGAATCGCACCATTGCCCCCTCTGCAAAGTTGGTGCCGTTGTCGGTGATGATACTGTGCGGGTAGCCGTATCTCATGATCACATCCTTCACAAACTTCACAGCTGTGACCCCATCGCACTTCCGAATGGGTTTCACCTCAATCCACTTGGTGAACTTGTCCACCATGACCAAGATATGTGTCATATTGCCTTTAGCCGGCTTGAAGGGGCCAACCATATCCAAGCACCAGACAGCAAATGGCCATGTGATAGGAATTGTTTTCAACTCGGAAGCTGGCATGTGAATCTTACTTGCGAACATCTGGCAGCCGGTGCACTTCCTCACAATATCTTCAGCTTGCTGCAGTGCAGTGAGCCAGTAGAAGCCATGCCGAAAAGCTTTCTTGACCAAAGCCCGAGATGAGGCGTGATGCCCACATTCCCCTTGATGTATCTCCACCAGGATTTCTTCTCCCTCTTCCAGGCTCACACAGCGTTGCAGCACGCCGGTGGCACTTCTCTTGTGCAGCACATCTCGGACTATGGTGTAGCCCTTGGATCTTCTCTGAATCTGCCTCGCAGTCACCTCATCTTCAGGTAAAGTACCGTCCCTTAGAAAGGATAATATGGGCATTGCCCAACTCGGTGTCTCCCGCACGGGAAACACTGGTTCGTCCATTTCCATTGGGGCAGGCTCTTGTGGTTGCACAGGAGGAGTAGGAGCGCTTCTCTGCAGCCCAGACCGATTGGCGAGAACTTCTTTAATGAATGCGACAGCTTCTGGGTTGAGGGCGGCAGTCCCCGAGTACGGAGTGGCAGTCCCCGAGTAAGGAGTGGCAGTCCCCGAGTAGGGAACGGCAGTCCCCGAGTAGGGAACGGCAGTCCCCGAGTAGGGAATGGCAGTCCCCGAGTAGGGAATGGCAGTCCCCGAGTAGAGGACGGCAGTCCCCGGGTTCTCTGCAGCACTCTCCCAGTCAATCTCCATTGGGTCAGATTCTTCACTTGGCAGAGAAGGAACAAAGATAGATTCCGAGTTGGGGGAAGGCTTGATGGATGGCTTCCTCAAATGCTCCAAGGCAATCCCTGCCGGGATGGACTGCCGAGAAGATCCCAACTTGGATAGCTCGTCTGCTGCTTCGTTCTCTGCTCGGTGAATATGCTGGAACTCACAACCTTCGAAAAACCCAGTCATTGACTGCACCAGGAAGCGATACGATGCCATGTTGGCATCCAAAGCATCCCAGGTACCTGAGACTTGCTGCACCACTAGATCCGAATCACCATAGCATATAATGCGCTGCACACCAACCTCCTTTGCTACTCGCAAACCATGCACCACTGCCTCGTACTCGGCTACATTGTTGGATGCCTTGAAATGAATCTGCAACACATACTTGAGCTGATCCCGCTTGGGCGATGTAAGCACAACGCCAGCACCAAGGCCTTCTTTCACCTTTGAGCCATCAAAGTGCATTTTCCAATAGTTGGAAACTGGAGCAGGGGGTTCGTACTGCATCTCGGCCCAGTCCACAAGAAATTCCGCCAGGACCTGAGACTTGATTGCTTCTCTTCTCGCATACGCGGGAGCGTACGCGGCTAGCTCGATTGCCCACTTGGCTACTCTGCCACTCGCCTCCTTGTTTCCCATGATATCCGAGATGGGAGCAGAGCTTACAACCGTGATGGGGTGCTCCTGGAAGTAATGTTTCAGCTTCCTGGCGCCCAGGTACACACCATATGTCATCTTCTGGTAGTGCGGATAGTTTTGCTTGGAACTGGATAGCACTTCACTGAGATAATAGACTGGGCGCTGCACACTCTTGCCTTCTTCTTCTCGCTCCACCACTATCACCACGCTGACTACTCGGTTAGTCGCAGCAATGTACAGCAGCATAGGCTCCTTGGGTAGCGGACTAGCCAAGACGGGAGCGCTAGCCAGCATTGCTTTTAGCTCATTGAATGCCACGTCCGCTTGCGGAGTCCAGACAAACTTGTCGCTTTTCTTCATCAGCTGGTACAGAGGCAAGGCCTTCTCGCCCATTCGGCCCAGAAAACGGCTCAGAGATGCCAGACAACCCGTGAACTTCTGCACATCCTTCAATGATCTCGGCAAAGACATGCTCTCAATAGCTTTTATCTTAGAAGGATTGGCTTCAATGCCCCGACTAGAAACCAGAAAACCGAGTAGCTTTCCAGCTGGTACACCAAAGGTGCACTTACTCGGATTCAGTTTCATTTTGTACTTGCGTAGGTTAGCAAAGGTTTCCTCCAGGTCGGCAAGCAGAGTATGTGTTTTATTCGTTTTGATGACAATGTCATCTACGTACACCTGCACATTCTTGCCGAGCTGGTCGTGCAAGCATTTCTGCATGCATCTCTGATAGGTTGCACCCGCATTCCTCAAGCCAAAACACATGACACGATAGCAATAAGCCCCGTACGGGGTAATGAAAGCAGTCTTTATTTGATCAGCAGGGTTGAGTGCAATCTGGTGGAAACCAGAGTAGGCATCTATGAAAGACAACAGTTCACAGCCGGCAGTGGAATCGATCACCTGATCGATGTGGGGTAGCGGGAAAGGATCCTTGGGGCATGCCTTGTTCAAGTCAGTGTAGTCAACACACATGCGCCATGCAGTGGCGGCCTTGGGATCTTCCTTTTTCTTCTCGACCATGACCGGGTTGGCTAACCAATCCGGATGCAGCACTTCCATGATGAAGTTACTTATCAGCAGCTTGGTGATCTGATCACCGATGGCCTTCCTTCTCTCATCTCCGAAGCGGCGCAAAGCCTGCTTCACGGGCTTGGCGTCAGGACGCACATGCAAAGAGTGCTCAACCAACTCCCTCGGGACTCCTGGTAGATCTTCATTGGTCCAGGCGAACACATCCCGATTCTCACGGAGGAAGTGGATGAGCGCGCTTTCCTATTTCTCCGCCAACCCGGAACCAATGATGGCCACGCGCTCCGGGAACTCGGGGTCAACCTGGACTGTCTTGGTCTCCTTGGCAGCTTGGAAAGCTGTACCATGCTGGGTACTCGGCACACCTTGTGCGCCAGCTTGTGCGGACTGAGCCATGGCCACCACCTCGTACATCTTCTTCTTCTCGGCGGCAATCACCATCGATTCCGCCAGCTGGGAGCTAGCGGAGGCACACTCCATGGACTTCTTGTAATCTCCCGAGATGGTGATGATGCCATTGGGACCGGGGATCTTCATCTTCAGATAAGCCACATGTGTAGAGGCCATGAACTTGCTCAGAGCAGGCCTGCCGAGTAGAGCATGATAGGGGCTCTGATGATCCACCACTTCAAACTGCAGGCGCTCTGTGCGGCAGTTCTCCCGAGTACCGAATAGCACATCAATCCACACTCGGCCAATCGGATTGCACGAGATCCCGGGCACAATGCCATGGAAGGTGGTCTTGCTAGGCAGCATCATGTTCTCGGCCAGGCCAAGCTTCTCGAGTGTGTCCTTGTACACAATGTTGATGCTGCTGCCGTTGTCGATTAGCACCTTGCTGAACCTCACATTCTTCTCGGGGCCCAGGAAGGTAGGATCCAACACCAAGGCATAGGTACCCGGATTGGGCATCACCTTGGGATGATCTGCCCGAGTCCACCTGATCTCCTGGTCACACCAATACATGTAGTGAGGGACAGCCGGAATCACCGCATTGACCTCCATGGCCCGCCTGTGCTGTGATTGCTTGTCGACTGCCTCAGAAGTGAAGATCATATAGCTCTCATGGTGCTCTTGGTACTGGTTGGAGCCATTGCCCCCATTGTTGCCATTGTTGCCATTGTTGTTGCCCTGATAGTTGTTGTTGCCCCTGTTGTTGTTGTTGCGGTTGTAGTTGTTGTTGTTGTTGCGGTATCTCTCGTTGTTGAAATTCCGGTTGGCTCCTAAAGCCACCTGGTTGACATTCTCTCTTCTCGGGTACACTGGCGGCCGAGCTGCGGGTGCGCGAGTAGGCTGAACAGTAGCATTGGCGGCTGGCAGGGGAGGAGGAGGAGGCAAGCCATCACTCTTGATCACATCCCACCACTCGCACTGCCGAGTAGTGTGATTAGCGGGCCTCGAGGGATGATGAGTGTGAAAGCTGCATGGGCCATCCTTCATGTCGTCAAAGACAAACTTCTTCGGCTGCTCGGAGTTCCCGCTGCCCGACTGCGCAGTGCGGAACGGTTTCTTGTTGCCCTGGCCCTGGTTCTGGTTCTGCCCGTAGGCTCCAGCAGGTTTCTGCCTTTGGCCACCACCGCCTCCAACATTCACTGCATTCACCTCTTCGGGATCATACCGAGTATCTACTCGGCGCTTGTTGCGGAACTCGTTGCGCTTGCTGCTGTTGAAGTTTCTTCTCGGCTCAGAGGAGTCCATCAGTGGCTGAGTAGGATCACCGAGTGCGTACTGATCCGCAATCTTGATGGTCTCGGCCAGGGTGTTCGGCATCTCTCTCTGCAATCTCTGCCAAAGCATCCTGCCATGTCGGCAACCTTGCGCAAACCAAGTGATGGCCTGTGCTTCATTCACACCCTCACAAGTGTTCCTCAAGGTGCTCCACCGAGTAAGGTACTCGCGGTCCGTCTCATCTTCTCGCTGCCTGCAAGCCGACAGCTGCTGGGGCCTATTCGGCCTCTTGTAGGTGCTGGTGAAGTTGCTGACGAAGGCGTCCGAGAAGTCCAGCCAGCAATTTATGCTGTGCTTGGGCAAGTTGTTGAGCCAAGTGCGAGCTGGACCCTCTAGCATCTGCGGGACGTACCGCACTGCCCATCTCCTATTGCCACCCGCAATGTGGACCGCGGTGACGTAGTCATTGAGCCAATCTTCAGGCTTGGTGCTACCATTGTAGCTCTTGGTGCCTCTTGCGAGCTGGAAACCCTTCACGGACGGCTCGTTCATGATGCGCGGGCCAAAGCACTCGGGGCCAGGAGGACCCGTGCTCTCAAGCCGCGCCGACAAGCTGATACGGTCTAACTGGTGCCTTGCATCTCCAGGCGCCAACACACGCTCACCAACACGGTCATGAATATCATAACCAGCCATCTCCATAGCCGAGTAGCCATCATCATACCTATCCACCTGCATGGCTGCGGGCTGCTCCACCGGGTTGGCGACTGGTGCCACTGGACGCGGCTGCTGCCTCTGCCGAGTAGGCTGAGCTGCAGGTTGCCGAGAAGTACCCGGACGCGCGGCTTCTCGGGCACGGCTTTGAGCTTGATGGGCTTGAGAGCCTGCTCTTGCATCGTTGTGTTCCTGCCCGGGCTGCTGCGGCACAGCAACCTGTTTCGCGGCAGCAGCCGGGTCATACACCTGCATTTGCCTGTCTCTACCCGAACGCCCGCTGCGGCTCTTCTCGCGGCTGGGATGCGGCGACGAGGCCTGATCGTTAGATCTAGCCGCGTGCGAGTGAACCACCTGCGAAGCCCCAGCTCCCGGGTTGGCCTTCCGGAACTCCTCGTTCTGCCTAGCGGCCTCCAACACCAACTCGTTGAGCCTCTCCTGCTGCCTGAGACGCGCCTCTCCATCTAGGCGCGGCAACTCGGCAGCGACGGCCTGTGCAGCTCTGAGCGTCTTGGCGGGTGTGCTGTACCTTGGCCTCGTGTAGGTGTTCGCGGTGGCGGACTGCGCGGGCACCTCCGCAACTGTCGCCATCTCGGCACCCAGGTTGCGCCGCGTAGCGCCTACCCTGCCGGGCCTCCTGGCGACCGGCGTGAAGCCGTGAGCCTTGTTGTACTCGAGCTGGTCCAAACTCAGCTCAAGCCTGATCTTCTCCAACTCCGCCTGCTCGGCAAGCAGCTCCTGGCGTTGCCGCTCGAGCTGCTCCCTCGCGGCTAGGAGCTCGACGTTGGTGGGAGTGGGCATGCCGGTTCGTGCAGCAGACGCGGGGATGACCGTAGACGTGGAAGGCGGCAAGTTGCTCTCCTTCTCGTAGGGCCGGTGGTTCCTGCCACCAGCAGGCGGGTCGTCAACCTCCTCGACGACGGCCGCAGCGCCAGTAGCAGCTGCGCCAGTGTTTGCCGCCAAACCCGTCACCATCACCTCAGCGCAGCATGCAGAGCTGCATGCAGGCCTTCCGCGAGCAGCAACCACCGCGGGAGGATCCTCCGCGTCATGCACCAGCTCGGGGTAGGCGCTGTTGGCGACGGTGGCGACGTAGACGAGGTGAGAGCCGAAGGAGATCACCGAGCCGCCCTCGGGCATGGCCATGCCGCCGAAACAGCCGGCGTTGTCGATGACGAAGTCGAAGGAGCCGAATCTGTGGACAAGGCCACAAACTACGCGCTCCGCTGATGAAGATCCCGTCCGAACAGAAACTCCAGCCAGCGCCGCTGGTTGCCCCACGGTGGGCGCCAACTGTCGTGGTGGTGACACGGCAGATGCCATGGGATGGCTAAAGATGTGGGGACGATGGACGCTGGAGGTGTCCGGGGAGGGATCACGCGACTAATAGCCGCGTGAGGTAAGATCCACACAACACAAACAACACGATGTACCCAGGTTCAGGGCCCTCGTGAGGAGGTAAAACCCCTACTCCTGCCTTTCTCTATGTATTATGATGTCTCTCCGAGTAGCCACAGTGCAAATGGTATCTCTACCGAGTAGCCTTTCTCTCCTCTCCGAGTAGAGCTAGGTCAAGAACTTAGGGTTTCTAGGGTTCCCAGTGAGCAACTGTAGGCGTCTACCAGAGCGTGCCTCGCGCAGGAGGCGGCGGGGCACCTTATATACATGGTGCCCAGCCGGATACGTCCAAATCTAGACAAGTGTCGACATAGTGTGCACATCGTCCTTTCTCCGAGTACCCGCTGACAGCTTTGGTTCCTAATCTTGGCTGCTTCTGTAAAGTCGTTGGGCAAAACTAGGGGACAGACTGGTATCACTGTACCTAGGCACAGAGTATGCCCCCCTTATCCTGCCACGGCCTGCTTCCATGCTGTCACTGTCAGGCAGGCCGGTCCCAGGTGAACAGTAGTTCGAATGCTGCCAAGTACGGACCCAGGATACGCGGGATCCTGTGTCAGAACGGCTCCTTTGACTTTCTGGCCCGAGTAGGTTCCCGCCAATTGTTCCCGCCAATTGTACTCGGGCCAACCCTTCTACTCGAAAGGATAGAACTTGATTGATATCTCCTTCTGGTCATCTTGAGGTGAGACCGAGTAGCAGTCGACCGGGTAGCGAGTACCAGGTAGTCGGCTACTCGACCAAACCTCTCTTCTGTAAGCTGCCTTTACCACCTTTCTTTACCCTACTCGGGGGTAACCCCCCGACACACTAGCAGCCGCCACATACTCATCTTCGGTGGTGGAAAAAGATATGCAATTTCGCTTCTTTGAAGACCAACTCACCAAAGACCTACCAAGAAATTGGCAAGCCCCGGAAGTAGATTTCCTATCATCTTGATCACTGGCCCAATCCGAGTCCGCATACCCCTTTAGATAAAATTGTGCCCCCTTTGGGTACCATAAACCAAATCTCGAGGTGTGAACCAAATACTGAAAGATCCTACGGACGCCACCAAGTGACTTTCCTTAGGAGCCGCTTGATACCTTGCACACACTGCTACACTCAACACAATATCGGGCCTAGACGCACAAAGGTAAAGAAAAGAACCAATCATAAAATGATATAAATTTTGGTCCACATCTTTACCGTCCGGATTGCGCTTGAGATGACATTTGGTTTGCATGGGAGAGACCTTCTATTTAGCACCTTGGAAGTTGAACCTCTTGAGCATGTCTTGGGTATACTTGGCTTGAGAAAGGAAAGTCCTACGAGCCAATTGCTTGATCTTAAAGCCAAGGAAGAATTTGAGCTCTCCCATCATAGACATCTCAAACCTGTTAGTCGTAAGATTTGAGAACTCATCATTGAAAGCTTTGTTAGTTGAGCCAAACATAATATCGTCCATGTAGAGTTGACATATGAAAATCTCTCTTTTTACCCTCTTTGTGAAAAGGGTGGGGTCGATTTTCCCAACTTCGAACCCACGGTCTTGTAACAACTCTCTAAGGTGCTCATACCACACACGTGGAGCTTGTCCATAGAGTGCCTTAGAGGCCTTGTAGACATGGTTAGGGAAGTTGGGGTTCTCAAACCCCAGAGGTTTCTTAACATATACCTCCTCTTTCAATGGACCATTTAGAAAAGCACTTTTTACATCCATTTATTGCAATTTACAGTTATGTGAATATGCATATGCAAGAAGGATACAGATGGACTCAAGACGAGCCACAGGAGCATAGGTTTCATCAAAGTCAATGCCTTCCACTTGAGTGTAGCCTTGAGCCACCAATCTTGGCTTGTTACTCACAACAATGCCATGCTCATCTTACTTGTTCTTGAATATCCACTTGATGACAATAACATTGTGGCAATATTTTGGCTTCTCAACTAGCTTCCAAACTTTATTGCACTCAAAGTTGTTGATCTCACCATGCATAGCTTCCAACCAATCCAAATCTTCAAGAGCCTCAAACAATTTCTTTGGTTCCACCATGGATATGTGAGCTTGATGCTCACTAAAGCTTGATAATTGAGCTCTTGTGGACCTCTTGTTTTGCACATCACTCAAAACCTTATCATTGAACGCATGAATTTGCTTCAAGGATCTAACAATCCCTTTAGCATGATGGGATTCGATCTCCTCATCATTGCGAGGAGGAATCACTTGATCATCTTGATCATTTGGGTTCGCGCCCTGACTGGAATGTTGGCCTTGATCATCATCTTGACTTGCTTCAAAAATAGTAGAAGAAGATGAATAAGGTTGATCTTGGCCTTAACCTTGTCTAGCTTGAATAATAGGAGTGCTTTGTTCTTGCGTAGCAAGTTGGTCAACAAGAGGAGGATCTTGAACTTGTTCTTGGGTTGGTGCATCACTTGCTCCCTTGGCATGATCTTCCAATGTAGAGGAGGTCTCCACTTGAGTAGAGAATAGTCCTTTTCGAGTCGCCACAAGGTGTCCCTGAATGGGACAGAAAAATCCCACGCCCGTTCTTCCTATGGCTTCTTGAGGAATTTCAACATCTACATCAGAAACACGAAATTGCCCAACTTGGGAGCCATCATTTTCTTTGAACACCACACTACTAGATTCAATGACAATCCGTGAGGCCTTGTCAAAGACTCTATAAGTGTGGGATTCGGCACCATAACCAACAAATGTACCCTCAATAGTTTTAGCTTGGAATTTAGATAAACGAACACCTTTGATCAAATAGAAACACTTACAACCGAAGACCAGAAAGTAGGAGATGTTGGTTTTGTTGCCGATAAGAATCTAATACGGAGTCTTCATTAAGCCCTTGCAAATGAAGAGTCGGTTAGATGAGTGAAAAGCGGTGTAGATGGCTTCGGCCCAAAGATATTGGGGGAGAGTTAAACTCATCCAACATGGTCCTAACAATATCCAAGAGTGTCCAGTTCTTCCTCTCAGCTACACCATTTTGTTGAGGGGTATATGCAGCAGAATATTGATGACAAATACCCTCTTACTAAGAACTCATTAAGGGTGTAGTTCTTGAAGTCGGAGCCAATATCACTCCGAATAGCCAAGATAGTAATATTGTATTGACGTTGCACTTGATTGGAGAAGTCGATGACGGTTTGTTGAGTCTCACTCTTCAACTTGAAGAAATTAGCCCATGTTTATCTTGAGTAGTCATCCACAATCACCAAGAAATACTTTTGCCTCGGGCATGTCACCAAAGAGATCAACATGGAGAAGCTCCAAGATCCTCTTTGATGAAATAATTGTCTTGCTTGGATGCGAAGAATCATGCATCTTGCCTTCAACACAAGCCCTACACACACATATTTTTCAAAGTAAACATTTTCTTTTAGTCCGAGGATGTAGCCACCCTTGTGAGGGCTTTGCAAAGTTCTCATGTTGACATGGGATAAGAGGCAATGCCACAACCACCCCACGTAGGCCTTACCGAAAAGACACATCATTTGAGTGTTGGTTGACCCCAAAAAGTCTATCACATACAACTCATTTTCGACATGACCGACGTAAGAAACATCGAGAGACTTGCTCCAAATGATGACAACCTTGTTAGGATCAAAGTAGACGGAGAAACCCATCTTTCCTAAAGGATGAACTGAATTAAAATTGAAACCAAGGGATTCGACAAGCATGACATTTTGAAGGGTGATATTAGGAGCAACAACCACCTTTCTGAAACTCTTTATCTCATATTTTGGATTATCTCCATAACTGACGTTTGCTTGATTTATATTTGGTTCAACTCCGTCATAGTTGATGACAGGATATGGTAATTGATGACTTTTTGCTCTTTGACAAGAATCACAAATGGTTTCAACACTAGAATCCTTGGAATATGGAAGACAAAATTTATTGATAATATGTTGAACTACTACTTAATTTGGATGACCTAGACGACTATGCCACCTTGAAGAGGTGGGCTTTGTGGAAGCACAAACTTGCTTGATCTTGGATGATGATGAGATGATAGGATAGAGGCCACCCTCACATTTTCCTCTAAGAAGAGTTCTCTTCGTGTCCTGATCCTTAATCAAAAAATACCAAGGATGAAATTCAAGAAACACATTATTATCTAAAGCAAGTTTGTGAATAGAGAGTAGATTCTTTGTCGCACTAGGAACATGAAGGATGTTGATAAGTTGAAGATTATTAATGGGGGTTTGAACAAATTAATCACCAATATGACTAATGTGCATACCTTCACCGTTTGCGGTATGGATCTTGTCGTTGCCGCGGTATTTGTCATGGGTCATGAACCTCTCCAGGTTGGCGGTGATGTGTGATACGTCTCAAACATATCTATAATTTTTGATGTTCCATGTTGATATTATGCCAATTGCTACATGTTTTCCGCTTGTTTTCCTACGTTTTCTTATGTTTTCCGGAACTAACCTATTAACAAGATGCTACAGAGCCAGTTCCCTGTTTTCTACTGTTTTTAGTTTCAGAAAAGTTGTTCTGAAAATATTCTCAGAACTGGAAAATTCGAAAGCCAAAAGTCCTAAAAGTCCCGGAAGTATCCAGAAGTCTCGAAGAGCCCCGGAGGGGGGCCACACCATGGGGTGGCGCGGTCCCCCTAGCCGCGCCACCTAGGGGTGTGGGCCCCCTGGCCACCTCCCGGCATCGCCCTTTCGCCCATATATACTCCCCGATGCATAAACCCTAGGTGAATTGACCTTTTCCGCAAAATACATTCGTAGCTCCGCCGCCGTCGCCGACAAGTTTCGGGGAACATATCTCTATTTTGGCACCCTGCCGAGACGGGGAAGTTCCCCCAAAAGTCATCTCCATCGACTCCACCGCCATATCAATCGCCGCTGGTGTCTCCTATGATGAGGAGGAAGTAATTCTACCCCGAGGTTGAGGGCTCTACCGGTAGCTATGTGGTTCATCTCTCTCTCCATGGTGTGATCTTTATGTGATCATGAGCTTTGTAATCTAGTTGAATATGAAGATGGATCTTCATCTGTTATGCTACTCAAGTGGTTTTGTTATCTCTGTAAACACTTTGATCACGGGGTAAAGGTGACAGTGTGTGCTCCGTGTGGTTTAGCATGATATTTATATCTTGTGTTGGAAGGTGAACCTATGAAATTGTGGCGTTTGTTTAGTACTAATTTATGGCGCTCGTAGTGACATTGGGGTGCCCTAGAGATGGAATATAGACTTGAGGAGTGTTGTTAAAGACCTACGCAATGATTAGTGTTTGTTATTCGACCGGAGAGTGGTTCAGAGTAGCATAGTGAAGAAATGATATTTATGCATTCAATTATATTTTCATTGTTGAGAGTGTCCACTAGTGAAAGTAGGAGCCCTAGGCCTTATTTCCAAGCATTGAAACACCGTTTTCCGCATGTTCTGCTACATGTTTGCTTGCTGCCATATTTATTTCAGATTGCTATTATTACTTATAACCATCCATATTACTCGCATTTCACTATCTCTTCGCCGAACTAGTGCACCTATATACCTGACAAGTATATTGGGTGTGTTGGGGACACAAGATACTTCTTGTATCTTAATTGCAGGGTTGCTTGAGAGGGATATCTTTGACCTCTAACTCCCTGAGTTCGATAAACCTTGGGTGATCCACTTAAGGGAAACTTGCTGTTGTTCTACAAACCTCTGCACTTGGAGGCCCAACATTGTCTACAATACACAATCAAGATCGCAGGCTTTCTTTGCTTCTAAATCGATAAGGATTCGAGACCAGGACTCGAGTAGGAGAAATTCCCTCCTGTGGGCACTCAAAGTAGAAAAAAGTCGAAAGAAAATCCATTCAAGTGGGGAGAAGGCATTCCAGGAGCCGAAGGCGTCATATGAATTAGTTGACAACCGTATCAATACCCAAGGCCCCGTCTTCTTCATTCAAATGCTTTTATCCTAATTCCCAATGGACATATCGGTATCTTCCGGAATGAAAGTATGGTCCGAATAATTTCGATAGTAGTTCCATGAACAATCCTTTGTGGGATTGGATTAGTTTGCTCGTTGAAATGCCATAAAGCGCGAACCAACATCCGTGATACGAAAACCAAAATAAGAATGAGGAAGAAAAAGATATCGTGATGTAAGTCAATGATTCCTTGCATCATAGGTGTTGCTGCATAGAAGCATGCGTAGACATCAATGTGATCGGTTGCTCCGGTGTCCGGATTCCAGTTGGTGACATACCGTAGGCGGCGTTGGTACTCTTGCCGTGATCACCGTGGTCACCAGTGCGGTCACGGTTGCCGTCTCCATTTTCTCTTCTTTCCCCGTAGCGCCACCAGCACTCATTTGCTGGATGGCCGTGTTTCTTGCAGATATGGTAGTCGACGTCTTGGTAGCGTGACGGTGATCGTCCTCCAGGGCCGTGTCCTTGTCCGCCACGGTGACCACCATCACGATCATAGTCGCGGCGCCCACCGGTGAATCCGTGATCTTGGAAACGACAACAAAAACCGCCATCATCTTGGCGATCTTGACGACCACGGTACTCCTCGTAGTCATGACAATCATGGTCGCGGTTGTTTTTCTTGTAGTAGTTTTTTTGTAGATGTCATGCCGGTCTCGGCGCGCGATGTTTGCGGAGCTGTCAAACCCCTTATGTTCGCCGCCAGCCAGACGTGCTTGGCGCATGTCGTAGGCCGAGAGCATGGCATGAGCTCGCTGACAGAACAGTTGGCCATGAAATTTACCGACGACACCAGGGAGGTGTACTCGTTATCGAGCCCGTTGAGGATGAATTCCACTAGTTCGTCTTCGTCGATGGTGCACCCTGCAACCACCAACTCGGTGCCGAATCCTCTCATCTTGCCGGTGTACTGATCGGCAAACAGGTTTTCCTTCTTGGTGTTTGCGATCTCACCATGAAGATGCATGACGTTGGTGTTGGAGTGCGAGGAGAATATGGAGGTGATCAACGCCCAGACCTCCGACACGTGATACAACCCAACGGTTTGGGCCAGAATCTCCACCGACAGAGAGTTGAGCAAATAGCTCAAAACTTGTTGGTCCCTCAGGAGCTAGCTGTCGTAGGCCGATTTGGGAACGGTGGTGTCCTTGTCGTCCTTCTTCTCGGTTATGAATTCTGGTGGTGCCGGCTCCTTCCCTTCTAGCAAGCCAAGCGCCCACGCACTGCACAGGGTGACCTGAGCCTTCCATAGGAGGTAGTTTGTCCTCTTGAGCTTCTCCGTAGGGGGAGTTCCGAGGGATTGTGATGCGCTGGAGGTGGATGATACCATGGCCATGGTGAGCATGATGTAGGTTCTTGGGTTTTGGGTTTTTGGTAGATGGTAGATTGGTTTTTTGGTAGGTTGGTTTTCTGGGTATTTGGGTGTTTCAGTGTCGGTGTTTTACGCTTTGATGTCAAGGAAGAGATCGTGGCTCTGATACCATATCAAAGAATGGCAGGGAACGATGCTTGGAACTTGCATCGGTTGCGTGTTAATACAGGGGCATAAGCCCAACCGATTACATGGAGATTAGGAGGTGATGTCTATCTAACCAAACCACTTTATATTTTAGTGCATCCGGTTTACATGGATAAGCACAATTCCTAACACACTTGAGTTAAAGACCATATACATATGTACCTACTTGTTAATTTGATTTTGCCTCAGATGTTGGACCATGACACCAATCTCAGTTGGTACAAGCAAAGAGTAGTCAACTGACAAGACGGAAGAAAAGGAGGAAAGATGCAAAGTATTCATGATGAGATGCAATTTGAGAAGGTGGTCAATGAGATAAAGAAGATAAGAATTGATAAGGATAAGGTGACCATTGATGTAAACGGATGGATACTGAGTCTGCACAGGTTTCCCTTGCGAGGTTCAGGGTGATGTTTTCGTGAATACAAATATCATGAGTGAGAAGCAACAAAACTTGTTTGACATGATGCATGCCAAGATCTTGGGCCGCAATTCCAATGGTGGGGCATTTGATATCGGTGTCTCTGAACAATGGTCCATGTATCATGATATAATTTCTCAAGAACTATATTTGAAATATTCTTACTTGGATTATAGTCTTGGTAAAAAAAACTAGCATCCTTAAACAATAGAAAACGTCGGTAAGAGAAGAACAAATAGGAAGACCAAGGGGGCGAACCATTGGGTGACATGGAACTTATTGTTCCCCTATGTTTGGGAAAGGCCCCATATGCACCAATAGGGGAAACTAGAGAAGAAGGTGTGTGTAGGGTGTTAGAGGGATAGACGAAGGTGTCGAGGCAGCATGGGCCAATGTCGATGGGGGGAGAGAGAGAGGGAGGGGGCGCTGCTGGGGGTGACGCATCACTGTGGTGGCAGCGTTCTTCCTCCTCCCTCTAAGAGCATCTCCAACCAGAGCCCCCAAACCACCCCAAAACATCCGTATGGATAGCCCGGTCATTGTTTGGGCCAAAAACACCCACACGACCGTTTTCCCCAAATCCAACCCAAATGTTGGAACTGACAGGCGAACCCCAAAGCCAGCCCACATATGGGGAGGATTTGGGGCCGCCCGGGTGCGTCTTCCACATCGGACCTAGCAATGTGGACCCACCTCAATTGCACCAAAAAACCTATTTGAAGCACTTGCCAATCCACTTCTTGTCTCCTGCGATACGCCGACGAAAGTCCTCACCTTCTTCTGGTATGTTGCTTTGATGCGGCTCCGTGTTCTCCGTTCATGTACAAAGAATTCATTGAGGAGTCTGATGAAACCGACATTGACGATGGCAGGGACGAGAAGCCGCACTATCAATGATGTGCATTCAAGAGGAATTGGAAAAGCAAGAGGAACACGTTCTCAACTTCCGGGGGTCGGTGAAGGGAAGGATTGTTGTGCCCCATGATAGGCTCAAAGGTCAACATGATCTCTATCTGGTGGAACACATGTATCAATTCAATTCAATGAGAATCGGTGAATTTTCAATTTAAATTATTATGTACAAAACAACTTGTTAATCTGCCCAGTTTGTGGTTTGTATGTGACTATATGCATTATTATCATGATTCTAACTATTTTATTTCTGTTGTATGATCTAAGTGCATGGCTTGCATGTGTTTACCTATACTATTTGTTGTGTATGGTTGGTTGAAAATTTTTTTGGGTTGCTCGGTGAAAGTGCACTATGGTCAACTAGAGGGGGGGGTGAATAGGTTGACTACCAATTTTTCTTATCTTTTCCTTTTAGTGGGGCTAGACAAGATAAGATAAGGTTCTCTAGATGTGCATCTAGGTGAGCAACCTATGTGTACAAGATAATATGCGCAACGGAAGTAAAGCATAAGGTAACAAGATAAACAACAAGTGTAAACAAGGAGACAAGGATATGATTCCCGTAGTTTCTTCTCAAAGAGAAGTACGTCTACGTTGGAGAGGTGGGGAGCCACCTAGGCACTCCTCAATAGCACGGTTGTGCACACCTTTTTCTCTTTGAGCTTCTCCGGTGAGGGAGATTCTCGTTTCCACTATGAGGTCGACTTGAAGGCGTTGACCAAACCTTTACAAGGGCTCGAGGTCACTCCACAAGATGGATGGAGCCTCTCAAGCAATCCGTAGCTTCTTGATGTGTAAGCTACAAGCACAAGATCTACTAAGGTTTCTAGGCCTCAAGTAGGATTCTATATCTACTAGGTTGTGGTGGATGAATTTGAAATTCCTTTAGTGAAAGTGTGGATCTAGGTCTCCTCTAGCTCTCCACCAAGTATGAGAGTGATTGGGTGGACGGAGTGGGAGATCTAGGAGGATGAAGCTTTCATTAATGGCTAGGAGAGAGAGTGGTAAAATATTGGAATTTATGAGGAAGGGGAAGGGGTATTTATACCCCTTCATTAAGTGGCCGTTGCAGTCCAGGAGCACCGGAGGCTCCGGTGGGCTTCTATCATTTGCGCAGCAGCGCAGCGCACCAGCTCCCTTTTGGATGACCACGGGGCGGAGGCTCCGGTGGATATAGCGGAGGCTCCGCCCACCGGAGCTGCACCGGAGGCTCCGATGAACCTCCGCTCGTATGCAACAGAACCAGTTTTTGGCGGAGCCCCCACCGGATGCCCACCGGATGCTATTTGTACATGGGCCAGTTGGGGCCACCGGACCTCCACCGGAGGCTCCGGTCGAGCCTCCGCCCTTGCCCAACAGAACAAGGTTTTGGCGGAGCCTCCACCGGAGGCGCACAGGCCCAGCTTTGGAAATGGCGGAGGGTCCGGTGGAAGTGGCGGAGGTTCCGCCCCACTGGAGCTCCACCGGATGTTCCGCCCTTGCCTCCGCTCGTGCGCTCCAGAGGGGGATTTGGGCGGAGCCCGCACCGGATCCGCACCGGAGCCTAGACGGAGCCTCCAGTGGATTCACCGGAGCCTCCGCTCCTGTGCAAAAATAGCTTCCTTGGTTTCTTTCTCCTTGCTCTTTTCATTTAAACCAAACACTCGCCCCAAATAGTTAGTGAACTTGATTAACCTGGGCATTTTCATATATTGAACAAACATTAGATCAAATAGATATGTTGTCATATAATTACCAAAACGGACGATGATCTTTCACTCGGCCACTATCTTCCACATGGTTGGAGATGCTCTAAGATAGACGCATATTGTAGCCCGGTCGGGTTCGACCCGGGGGCACAGTGGCCATGACAGAACTGCTACTATACCAACATATGCTCGTCGCAGAGACTTCAAGTTTTCGTATCTTCCTTATCTGTAATTCGTCTACATAGCTTATAAGGGCAACCATAAGCGTTGAGTTGGCCAAATTTGACATCTAGAAAATTTGACATCAAATACAAATTTGGCAAGAGCTCCACAATGTAGCCAGTTCCAAATATATGTAAAGTGGGTTCCACTACCAAATAGAATATGGTGCCCTCTCTCTACCCATGTCACATACACGATGAACTCGTATAATTAGCATTGGAAGATATACACTAATTTATTAGAAGGAGAGAATTTGGCATCATAGCATCTACTTGCTCCGGTTCCCAGTTTTTTCTGGTTTTGGAAACACCTCCAAAACGTAGGGAACTTGTTTCAAAAGTCAAAAAGGTGAATTGAAACTACCTTTGGCTATACACGTTGTGGGTGCCCTAAGTTTCCGTATTTTCCTTATATGTATTTCATCTGTATATAAGTTTCCGCTAGATCATGACAATATTTTCAGATTTATTTTCTCAAAAGGAGTGTATCCCTCCCTCCCGCGAGTCCGTCGCGGGGGGAGGCGGCGTGATTCCATCCCTCTCCCGCGCCTAGCCTCCCTCCCACCCCTCTCTCCCATCGCCACCGCCGGCAGGGGCGGCCAGGCAAGGCCCGGGTTGTGCCGACAGTGGCGGCGTTATGTCTCTACTCGCGCTGATTTTGGTGGAGGCAGGGCTCTCCAAGGTTGGCGGCGGTGCTCCTTGGGCGGCGGCAGTCCAGCTTCGGCCGGGTGGTGGCGGAACGGCAGCGACGCACGCGTGCATGCGGGATGGCACAGTGCAGCGGTGTTGTCGTGCAGCGGAGATGGCTGGCAGAGCCTTGAGGCTTAGATCTAGGCCCGCGTGGCCCATCTGGGTTTGGGCGGGATGGCCTGAACGGTGGCACGCTCTGTAAATGGCGATGGCGGTGAGGATACGGCGGACATCAGTGACGGTGGCCGACCTGTTGCAGCCTGGCCGCAAGCTTCACGGGCCCGACCTGGGCTCGGCCGAACCCTATTCCCCGTTGGGGCTTCACGGGACCGTTGGGACCAAACGGACCTGACGGGGGCTGGTGTGCCTTGCGGCCACGTCCGGTTGACTATCTTCTTCGGCGGTGGAGGTTGGCCCCTCTCGTCGACTGCAGTACCGATGACCCCATGTTACTCTTCTCCACAACATTGGATTGCAGTCCTCTTGTCGGCTACTTTTGTGAGACGACGATGGTGGCCTCGGGATCGTGTTATTTTTTGGTGATCCAAATTCAATCATTCTGATAAAATTCCAAACTTCCACACCCCATCGCGTTTGCACGACAAACATGGCCAGCACGGAGGGGGTGATGGAGTGTAGACACACGCTCGTTGGGAGACCCCAAGCGCAAGGTGTGAAGAGTGCAGCAGCAAGTTTTCCCTCTGAAAAGAAACCAATGTTGAATCGACTAGTAGGAGGAAGAAGCACTTAGGAAGGTTGATGCAGCTGAGATGGTAGGGCGCACTACCGGTTCCGCAGCAACGTGGAACCTACACAACACAATCAAATAACTTTGCACCCAACGAAGCAGTGAGGTTGTCAATCTCACCGATTTTGCTGAACACAAAGAGGTTAAACGTATGGTGAGGAAAATAGTAGAAACAGTATGAGAATGGTATGAAAGCAGTTGGTGTTTTATCAGTATGAGGAAAATGGACCAGGGTCCACAGTTCACTAGTGGTGTCTCTCCGTGAAATATAAATAACATGTGTGGTGAACAAATTACATTTGGGCAATTGACAGAAATGAAGGCTGCACCGTAGTGCATATGCAAGACATAAAGATTACTATGTGATTCATCCGAGCATTACAACAAAATACATAGATCGTCATCCAACTGCATCTATGACTAATAATCCACCCTCCGAATATCATCCGAACAAACGTAGGGTATTAAGTTGCAAGCAATAGATAATCGCGGGAAGCAAAGTGTGTAATGCAAACAATAACATCATCCTTAGATAAAGAATTGTTGTTTCCTCCCTAATGTCAACAGCACATCCTCCATCCGTCACGTTTGTGTCACTCGGGCACAGATGAAAAGGAGGCATGAACCCACTATCGAGCATAAATACTCCCTCTTGGAGTTACTAGCATCTACTTGGCCAGAGAATCTACTAATAACGGAGAGCATGCAAGATCATAAATAACATATGCATGAAGATAACATGATAGATTGATAATCATAAGACATAGCATTCAACATTCATCAGACCCCAACAAACACAACATGTAGCATTACATAAAGTTGATCTTGATCATGATAGGCAGCTCACAAGATCTAAACATAGGGTACAAAGTGGAGAGTACAACCATCTAGCTACTGCTATGGACCCGTAGTCCAGGGATGAACTACTCATGCATCACTTCGGAGGAGGGCATGGTGGTGTAGATCCCTCCGGTGATGACTTCCCCCTCCGGCAGGGTGCCGGGGAGAGCTCAAGAACCCTCCTGATCTCGGGATGACGATGACGGCGGGCTCGTGTGTTTTTTGGGACGAAATGGAATATATATAGGGTTTACGTCTTGGGGGGATTAAATAGGCGAAAGGGCAAAGGCGGTGGAGGCCTGGGGGCCCCACACCACCCCTCGGCGCGGCCAAGGGGGAGGGGTGCCGCCCTATGGTGTGGGCTCCCTGAGGCCCCCTCCGGGTCTCTTCAGGACTCCGTGGAACTTTCGGGAATTGTAAGACTTCCGGGCTTCGAATTTTCCGATTCCGAGAATATTTGCAGAACAACTTTTCTGAAACCAAAAACATCAGAAAACAGGGAACTGGCTCTATGGCATCTTGTCAATAGGTTAGTCCGGAAAATCGATAAAAATGGCATAAAGTGTATAACAAACATGTGGGAAACAATAAGAAAACAATATGGAATATCAGAAATTAAGGATACGTTTATGACGTATCAACATCCCCAAGCTTAGTTCATACTCTTCCTCGAGTAGGTAAACGATAAAAACACAATAATTTCTAAGGTGACATGCTACCAACATAAACTTGATCATCAATAATGTAAAAGCATAAGTAAGCTAAGATCATAGAACTTTAACACAAGCATGATAAATATAACTTTAATAATAAATCATAGCAATCACCTTGCATCATGAGAAGTAACTCAAATAAAAGATCATGAATAACAATGCAACGAAAGATACACGTTTTTTCAAGTATAGAGAAAGCATGTCAAAGTGATATTTCGCTAGTCCTTAAGAGTGGGCCAAAACATAAATGTCAGGACACCTTCAAAGTTCATGAGGAATACTAGAACAAATAATTAGAGAACAAGCAATAAAACATCATGAATCAATTAATAATGTTTCTGGGAAAAATGCACATAAAACTCAGAATGGCAACTATGCTCTCTCAACCGTGCATAAAGTTAGAAGATGGAGACTCAACATAAAGTAAAAGAAGGGCCCTTCGCAGAGGGAAGCATGGACCACTCATGTGCTAGAGCTTTTATTTTATTAAACAGAGGTATAAAAACTTGACACTCCTCCCAACCATCTTTCACAAACCATGGCTAACCGAATCCTTGGGTGCATGCCAACAATCACATACCATGGAGAAGTGTCTATATTTTAAGAGAGGTGTATGCTTATGTCAACGAATGGTAAACAGAAAATACAGTATGTCACAAGCCAACTAGACTTCACAAGAGCAGCTCCCATAGAAGGACACATCTGGGTAGAAGGTCATCCCTCTTTCTTTTTTGTTTACACAATTATGCTTTGACTAATAAATTAGGGGCAAAAATAGTGAAGAGAATTTGTGTTATTAATTTGGGGCTGGGCACCCCACTGCCAGCTCTTCTATCATTGGATAAGCGGATGAAGCCACTAGTCCAGGGTGTGAAAGTCCAATCAACAAGTGAGATAAAGATTCTCTATTTACGTCCTCATGAGCTAAAACAGGAGCACAAAACAGGAGTAATTTTGAAAGTTTTAAAGGTAACACATGAGCAATTTACTTTCGAGTGGCGGTTAAATACCTTATGTAGGTAGGTATGGTGGACACAATGGGAAAACTTTGATTTTTGGGAGTTGGATGCACGAGTAGAGCTCATACTCAGTACAGGTGGAGGCTAGCAAAAGACTGGGAGCGACAAATCAAGAGAGCGTAAGAGCCATAATCATGCATAGCGACATAAACATCATTAATCAAAGCATAAGTGGTACCACAAGTTCAAACACTAAATGATCATGGAGGCTATTCATGACTGGTTCATAGTCATAAACATAGTGTGATCATGCGCCAAGTCAACCAAATAAAACATTCAAAGGAGAACACTACAAATTTATGCTTCAATATGACAAGAACAACTCATGATTTTTTCAATGGCACATTAAACACTCTCAGCTATTTGGGGCTAATCATGCTACTAAATAACCACAAGGCTTTAAAACTAAAATAACATCTAGCATGATATGAAAAAGTCTAGCCACGATCTATACAGGCTTCTACTTGCACCATTAAAAATTCTACCTCAAGCAGCAGTTTCTTTTCCCAACAAGCACCATACAAAACATGCTTTACCAAAAACTCTCTAAATTCTACAGCAAGCAAACATGAGAGGAATCACAAAAAACTACTAAAACTAACAGCTCTGAATAAGAGATGCAATGAAAACAAGAGCTAAACAGGAATTTTTATAGCAACTAGAAGAAAAAATAAGAATACTAGCATAGCAAGTATTCAAACGAAAAAAACGGAACGTGTCTCTCTCCCAAAAAAAGAATGCTAGGATCCAACTATATTATTGAAGCAAGGAAAACAAAATGAGATAAAGGAAAACAAAGAGACGCTCCAAGTAAACTTCATATGATGTGACCGAATAAAAATATAGTTTCACGAGAAGTGACCTGATAGATAGTTGATGAAGAAGGGGATGCCTTGGGCATCCCCAGATTAGATGCTTGAGTATTCTAAAAATATTCTTGAATGAACCACGGGGGAATCCCCAAGCTTTGACCTTGCACTCTTCTTGATCACATATATCACCTCTTCTCTTGACCCTTGAAAACTTCCTTCACACCACACTCAAATAGTAATTCGCATTAGAGGGTTAGTGCAACAATTAAAAATCCATTGGTTCTGTATGGCACAAGTTCTATTGATACTTTTAAACATTATCTATATCCACCGATGTTTCGTGAAGCATATAAATCCACTTGACATCGCAAAAGAGCAAATGCAAGAAAAATGGCAGAATCTATCAAAACCAGAACAATCTGTAAAGACGAATTTTTCGAGGCACTTACGTTGCTCAAATATAAAAACTTAAAGAACTAATAAGTTGCGCAATTAGCCGAAGAATAAGCGCAATTTTTTTTAGATCTTCCTGGATTTTATACGATTTTTTACGATGGACAGCAGAAATCTGTTTCCTGCGCAGAAATCCGAAAACCAACTCCAACTCTCTTCAGAAACCTTACTTGGCGCTACTAAAACATGAAAAGAGAGATACAAAGGAGTTGCTACAGAATTATACAACCCCTTGACTCAAAGAACACAGAGAAAAACAAAGCAAAAATAAAACCATGGGTTATCTCCCAAGAAGTGTTTTTTTAACGCCTTTTAGCTAGGCCCAGAAAAGTGGAATCAGGTATTTTCAAGTGAAGAAGCATCCAAATTAAGATTTGGCAATTCCTTAATAATGCATTGTATTTTATCTAAGTGAGTTTCAGAGGCTCCTCTCTTAGAACTTTTAGGCTTACTATCTTCATCAAATAAATACTCAGGAACAATCCAATAAAAATTCTTTTCTTGGGCTTCATGCCGTGCTATCAATTTAAAGGGAATTAGTATTTTATCCTCCTTTTCATCATTGGATTCAGATTTCTCTAGATCACCAAAAATGTCTACACATGAGCCAAGCATACTGAAACGATTAAAGACTTTTATAGCTTCTATAGCAACATCTCCAAATTCTTTAAGCATGGTTTCAAAGATAAAGTTCCTTTTTTCAACATCTTCAATGTTATTCAGGTTGAGGAACATATGTTGTAATATGGGATGGAGGTTAACAAACCTAGCTTCTAACATCTGAACTAAAGAAGTTGCAGCAGTCTCATAATTGGGAGCAAGTTCTAGTATGGATTTTTTCCTCAAAGTTATTATGCTTACTACCATGATCAAAGAATTCTTTAATAGTGTCCTTTCCGAGTATAGAACCACTTCCTACCGGCAAATATTTCAGGGCAAACTTAGGGAACAACATGATGAAAAATAACAACAAAGTAACAAAAATAACAAGTAGAATAAGAACTATTTTTTGTGTGTTTTTGATAAAGAGAAGAAAACAAGACAAAATAAAGTAAACTAAGAAAAATAAACAAAAGCAAAGAAAAGAGATTGGAAGTGAGAGACTCCCCTTGCAGAATTCTCTTTCTCCTCGGCAACGGCGCCATAAAAGCTTTGATGGAGTGTAGGCACACGCTAGTTGGGAGACCCCAAGCGCAAGGTGTAAAGAGTGCAGCAGCAAGTTTTCCCTCAGAAAAGAAACCAAGGTTTAATCGACCAGTAGGAGGAAGAAGAACTTCTGAAGGTTGAGGAAGCTGAGATGGCAGGGCGCACTACCGGTTCAGCAGAAACGTGGAACCTACACAACACAATCAAATCATTTTGCCCCAACGAAGCAGTGAGGTTGTCAATCTCACCGATTTTGCTGAACACAAAGAGCTTAATGTATGGTGAGGAAAAAAGTAGGAAAATAGTAGGAACAGTATGAGATAGTATGAAAACAGTTGGTGTTTTATCAGTATGAGGAAAATGGATCAGGGTCCACAGTTCACTAGTGGTGTCTCTCCGTGAAAGATAAATAACATGTGTGGTGAACAAATTACATTTGGGCAATTGAAAAAAATGAAAGCTGCACCGTAGTGCATATGCAAGACATAAAGATTACTATGTGATTCATGCGGGCATTACAACAAAATACATAGACCGTCATCCAACTGCATCTATGACTAATAACCCACCCTCCGAATATCATCCGAACAAACGTTGCGTATTAAGTTTCAAGCAATAGATAATCGCAGTAAGCAAAGTGTGTAATGCAAACAATAACATCATCCTTAGATAAAGCATTGTTGTTTTCTCCCTAATGTCAACAGCACATCCTCCATCCTTCACGTTTCTGTCACTCGGGCACAGATGAAAAGGAGGCATGAACCCACTATCGAGCATAAATACTCCCTCTTGGAGTTACTAGCATCTACTTGGCCAGAGAATCTACTAATAACGGATAGCATGCAAGATCATAAATAACATATGCATGAAGATAACATGATAGATTGATAATCAGAAGACATAGCATTCAACATTCATCATATCCCAGCAAACACAACATGTAGCACTACATAAAGATGATCCTGATCGTCATAGGATGCTCACAAGATCTAAACATGAGGTAAAAAGTGGAGAGAACAACCATCTATCTACTGCTATGGACCCGTAGTCCAAGGATGAACTACTCACGCATCACTTCGGAGGAGGGAATGGTGGTGTAGACCCCTCCGGTGATGATTTCCCCATCCGGCAGGGTACCGGGGAGAGCTCCAGAACCCTCCCGGTCTCGGGATGACGATGACGGCGGCCTCGGGTGTTTTTGAGGACGAAGTGGAATATATTTAGGGTTTATGTCTCGGGGGGATTAAATAGGCGAAAGGGCAAAGGCGGTGGAAGCCTAGGGCCCCACACCACCCCCCGGCGCAGCCAAGGGTGGGCGCCGCCCTATGGTGTGGGCCCCCTGAGGCTCCCCTCCGGGTCTCTTCGGGACTCCGTGGAACCTTCGGAAATTGTAAGAATTCCAGGCTTTGAATTTTCCAATTCCGAGAATATTTCCGGAACAACTTTTCTGAAACCAAAAACATCAGAAAACAGGGAACTGGCTCTGTGGCATGTTGTCAATAGGTTAGTCCGGAAAATCGATAAAAATGGCATAAAGCGTATATCAAACATGTGGGAAACAATAAGAAAACAACATGGAGCATCATAAATTAAGCATACGTTTATGACATATCAGGGGGTGCGGGGGACGGCAGCCCCCCGTAGTACGATACGAGTTGTTATTGAGTTGGAGTTGGATTCACCGTTACCGACCTAGTTAGGCCAGGACCGCCTTTATATACCTCTTGTAAGCCACTGCACGGGATAAGCCTCAAATTGTAAATCCCGACGTATTTGTAACCTCACCCGAAATAGTGAAGTATTGCTGGCTGGCGCCCGTGGTTTTTTCTCTTCCTCGTTGGAAGGGTTTTCCACGTTAAAATCTCGTGTACCCGTTGGTTCGATCTTGCTTACTTTATTGTTGTTTTGCTACTACCTGTAACAAGCGGTATCAGAGCCATGTTTCAGATTTGGATTTCGTGATGGCATCGATGAAGTTTGATCTACCGTTGCTGGACTACAAGACGAGGTTTTCTCTGTGGCAATTAAAGATGTGTGTGGTTCTATCGCAAGCATCAGATCTTGATGAGGCGCTGGATGTGTTCGGGAATAAGAACGGGAAGGAGTCGACTCATGAGGAGAAGCGCAAAGATTATAAGGCTTTTTCGTTGATTCAACTTCATTTATCTAATGATATCTTTCAAGAGGTGCTGCATGATTAATCCGCGGCAGCGTTGTGGCTCAAGCTGGAATTGATCTGTATGTCAAAGGATCTAACCAGCAAAATGCACGTAAAGATGAAGTTGTTCTCGCTCAAGATGCAAGATGATGGTTCTATGATGAACCACTTGTCGATCTTTAAGGAGATCGTGGCTGACCTAGTGAATAAGAGGATGAAGATTTAGCTCTTCTGTTGTTATGTTCGCTGCCTAGTTCTTTTACAAAGCTGCGGGTACCATACTATTAAGCCGCGATGAACTAATCCTCGCGGAAGTTTGTGAGGCCCTGCAGACCAGGGAAAAGATGAAAGTTATGGTGCATTCTAACGCATCGTCCTCCAAACGCGATGCATTGCAGGTACGAGGCAGGCCTGAGCAGGGAGACAACAGCAACAACAAAGATAAGGGCAGGGACCGTTCAAAGTCCAAAGGACGAGATAAGTTTTGGAGGTACTGTAAAAAAATCAATCACACTATTGAGGATTGCTGGAAGGTGCAGAACAAGGAGAAAAGGAACGGTACTTACCAACCAAAGAATAAATCTGAAGGTAATGGTAATGGTAATGGTAAGGCTGTTGTTGTTGCTGGTGATAATAGTTCGGATGGTGAATGCTTAGCTGTTTTTGCTGTATGTGTTACCCGTGATGATGAGTGGATTCTTTATACTGCTTGTTCGTTTCATACTTTTTGTAACAAAGATTGGTCCAGTTCTTATGAGGTTGTGCAGACTGGAGATTTTGTGCGTGCGGGGAACCACAAAAAATATCACATTGTTGGCGTTATATATGTTCAGATCAAGACCCATGGTGGGATGACACGCACGCTGACGGGAGTGAAACACATACCATCCATGACGAGAAATTTCATCTCGTTGAGTACCCTTGACAGTGACGGGTACAAGTATGTCAGAGGGGATAAACGCCTGAAGGTATCTAAAGGTTCTCTCATTGTTATGATTGGTGATATGAATTCTACCAAGTTATTTATTCTTAGAAGTAGCACTTTGTGTGGTACTGCTGTTGTTATTACTAATGATGATCTAAGTACAACTAACCTTTGGCATAAACGACTTGGACACATGAGTGAACATGGTATGGCAGAATTAGTGAAGATAAAATTTCTAAAGAACACCAATATGAGTAAGTTGTCGTTGTGTGAACAGTGCGTGTTTGGTAAGCATAAGAGAGTTAAGTTCAATGCTTCTGTTCATATCACTAAAGGTACATTGGACTATGTACATGCTGATTTGTGGGGGCCTTCACGTAAGCCCTCTTATGGTGGTGCTCGTTATATGCTTACTATCATTGATGATTACTCTAGAAGAGTTTGGCATTATTTCCTGAAAACCAAGGATGATACTTTTGCTGCTTTTAAAGAGTGGAAAATTATGATTGAAAAGCAAACTGAGAGGAGGGTGAAGTTGCTTCGTAGTGACAATGGTGGCGAATTTTTTCGCATGCTTTGGATGATTATTGTGTGAAGGAATGCATTGTAAGGCATCACACCATCCTGTATACACCTCAACAAAATGGTGTAGCCAAGCGGACGAATAAGACAATCATATCCAAGGCTCTCTGCATCTTATCTAACGCCCGTATGAACAGGCGTTTTGGGGCTGAGGCTGCCAACACTGCCTGCTACTTGATCAATAGGTCACCGTCCATCCCACTTAACAAGAAAACTCCTATTGTGGTATGGTCCGGTGAGCCAGCTGATTATTCACAACTTAAAGTTTTTTGTTGCACTGCCTATGTTCATGTTGATAATGGAAATTTAGAGCCTAGAGCCATTAAGTGTTTGTTTCTTGGTTATGGTTCCGGAGTGAAAGGATATAAGTTGTGGAATCTGGAAACCAAGAAGACTTTATTTAGCACGAGTGTTGTGTTTAATGAATTTGTTATGTATGAGGACAGTTTGTCAACTGATGTTGTGCCAGATTCTTCTGATGCGGACGAACGACGAGTTTGTTTGCAGGTGGAGCACCTGAATGAGGAGGAAACTGAAATTGATGATGAGGATATTGTGCCACCCCCACCTCCTGTTTTGCAGCAACCATCCATTGTTGTTGATCGTCCAAAGAGAAAATTGTTCGTCCTAATCATTTAATTGAGGAATGTGATGGTTTCTATTTTGCTCTAAGTTGTGTTGAACAGGTGGAGCATGATGTTGAACCAGCTACATACAACAAAGCTATTGTTTCGGTTGACCGTGACAAATGGATTGGTGCAATGCACGAGGAGATGCAATCACTTAATAAGAATGACACATGGGATGTTGTGCGATTGCCTAAACAAAAGAAGGCTATCCGCTACAAGTGGATCTTTAAAAGAAAGGAAGGTTTATCTCCTAATGAGCCTCCAAGGTTTAAGACAAGTTTAGTAGCAAAACGTTTCAGCCAGATTCCAGGAGTGGATTATAATGATGTGTTCTCCCCAGCTGTCAAGCATAGGTCTATTCGTACTTTCTTTAGTACTGTTGCTATGCATGATCTTGAGCTTGATCACTTAGATGTGAAGGTTGCGTTTTTGCATGGAGAACTTGAGGAGGAGTATACATGGACCAACCTGAAGGGTTCATAGTGCCTGGTAAAGAGGATTTCGTGTGCAAGATAAAGAAGTCCCTTTACGGTTTGAAACAGTCTCCTCGGCAGTGGTATAAATGGTTTGGTTCTTTTATGATGTCGCACGACTTTAAGATGTCTGAATATGATAGTTGTGTGTACATTAAATTTGTTGATGAATCGCCTATATACTTGTTGCTATATATTGATGATATGTTAATTTCTTCCAAGAGCATGCAAGAAATCACTACATTGAAGAAATAGTTGCGTAGCGAGTTTGAGATGAATGATCTTTGTCCTGCTAAAAAAAATCTAGGTATGGAAATTTCAAGAGACGGAAAATCTAGATTGCTATTTTTTAGTCAGGAGAATTACATTAAGAAAGTTCTTCATCGTTTTAATATGCATGATGCAAAGTCTGTTAGTACTCCTATCGCTTCTCACTTCAAATTGTCGGCATTGCAATGTCCTAGTACTGACAAAGATATTGAGTACATGTCACATGTTCCATATTCTAGTGTTGTTGGTTCTTTAATGTATGTCATGGTGTGTTCTCGACCTGATCTGTCTTATGCTATGAGTTTGGTCAATCGATACATGGCTAATCCTGGTAAAGAACATTGGAAAGTTGTTTCGTGGATTTTTAGGTACCTTCGCGGCACATCCAAAACTTGATTGAAGTTTGGCAAGACTGGTGAGGGACTCGAAGTCTATGTAGATTCATATTTTGCTGCCGACTTGTAAGAGGAGATCCCTCACAGGTTATATGTTTACTATTAGTAGATGTGCTGTTAGCTGGAAGGTTACCTTGCAGGATGTTGTTGCACAATCTACTACTGAGGCTGAGTACATGGCTATTGTTGAAGCATGCAAAGAGTCGGTTTGGTTGAAAGGTCTGTTTGCTGAGTTTTGTGGAGATGATACTTGCATTATCTTGTTTTGTGACAGTCAGAGTGTTATTTACCTTACCAAGGACCAGATGTTTTATGAGAGAACAAAGCACATTGATGTCAAGTACCATTATGTGTGTGATGTTGTTGCATAAGGTAAGTTGAAGTTATGTAAGATTAGTACTCATGATAATCCTGTTGATATGATGACAAAGTCAGTTCCCGTTACTAAGTTTGAGTTTTGCTCAAGCTTAGTTGCTATCACTGTTTAGCCCAAGAGGCTATTTGGCGCCGAAGGTATTTACTTTATGTGTTTCAGGGTGAAGGTTCGTTTATGCTACATGAAGGATTTTGTCTCAAGGTGGAGTGTTATTTTTGGGTGATCCAAATTCACTTATGATGATAAAAGGCCGAACTTCCACACCCCATCGCGTTTGCACAACAAGTGTGGCCTGCACGGAGGGGGTGTGGGGGCAGCAGGGTACGAGTTGTTACCGAGTTGGAGTTGGATTCACTGTTACCGACCTAGATAGGTCAGGCCGCCTTTATATACTTCTTGTAAGCCGCCGCGCGGATGAAGCTTATATTGTAAATCCCGGTGCGTTTGTAACCTTATCCGAAATAGTGAAGTATTGTTGGCTGGCGTCTATGGTTTTTTCTCTTCCTTGTTGGAAGGGTTTTCCACGTTAAAATCTCGTGTCCCCGTTGGTTCGATATTGCTTACTTTATCGTTGTTTTGCCATTGCCTGTAACACATCGTGTTGGTGCATGTTCGTGGGCAGCTAGTCTGATGGTGCCAAGGCTCGTCCTCGTGGGGCTCTTGTGCTACGGATCGTCCAAGAGTGTGGATGCTATTTTTTCGGGACAAATGCTCGTCGGTTCGTCCGACACCGACGCTGGTGTCGCCCCCGGGTTACATCTTCCTTCCTGAAGGGCGTCGTGGCTACCATTCGTCTGCCTCCCGTTGTGCCAGGGGAAGCCCTAGGACCAGGTCCGGGCAGCAGCAAGGCAGTACTCGTCGATTTTGTGCTAGGAACATGGTGGTACTTTGTCGGAGAGGGGGCAACAGTTGCGGTCCATTGTCGTTTAGTCAATCCTCTTATGTCTCCATTTTCGTTTCTTCTAGCGTGACGCCCCTTTTCTTAGAGCGTATGTTTGCTGACGCCCCAGCATTACAAGTCATTGTACCGGATGTTCGCTATATTTATGGACGTGTTTGGTTCAATTCTGCTAAGGTAAACGGTATTGGAATCGGTTTACGCAGGATAAGGTTAACGTAATGGGAAAATTCCAAATTTGTTTGGTTACTGCGGGTAACGTAAACGGATTGCCGATTGCCCAAACTATGAGATGGAAGCGGAGGAGTAATCAACCGGGAGAGAGAAAAAAACAATGATTGGAGAAGCATAGGACGTGAAGCAAGGAAGGCGATAGATGGCCGCCGGGCGCCGGCCCGCTGCCGCAGAAGCATGACTTCGCTGCCGGCACGTCAAGGAGGGACGGGAATTCGCCGCTGCCTAAGACGGATCGAAGCAGGCACAGGAGAGACGGATCGAAGCCGCTACCGAAGACGGATCCGACGTGTTGGAGGAAACTTCACGGAGGAGTGGAGGCACGAGAGATCCGAAGACGGATCGAAGCAGAAAATGTTGCGCGCTCGCTCGCGGGTAACGCGATCCGTTTTCGGTGGGGTCTGGCCGGTAACAGAAAAGAGCCAGGACGTAATTCGTTTACGCGGTACTCGTTAACAGGGAAAGTGAACCAAACGAAATTATCGGCAGGGAAAGTGAACCAGACGAAATTATCGGCAGGGAAAGTGAAGCAAACGAAATTATCGGTAACAAATTGCGGTGTAGTATATAGCGCTACGGCTATTCTGAGCTAGTGGGTGCAACATGCAGGCCTTAACCAGAGGGCACAGGTCGTGTTTGCTATGTTAAGTTCCGAATGGTTTCTCGTTGGAGAGTAATTCTCGGTCAAAGTGCTATGGCTCACTTAGTCAAAACAGTGGTCTAAACAAGCCAGCTGAAAAATGGTGAAGAAAATGGCAAAGTTTCATACTGGACCAACAGAAAACATTGTGAAAGAATATGAACTTACGCGCCTCGTTTCAACTACTGTCTACTGGTCAAGACTCGGAAATAAATTGATAGATTTTCAGTCAGCAATAGCATCTCAGGGCACACTTCTACATAGGCTGCATGAAATCCAAGCACATGCCAAATTTTGATCTCACAAGAAGCATCACCAAGAAGAGGAGTCCGGAGACTATTCTGCTGCACACAATGAAGGCATCAATCCAAGTCACAGAACAAGATATAAACCACACAACATGGAAAAACAAACATACTTCATTTATTTATTCTGATAAGGTTGCAAAGATTACAGTCCTCAACAATCTGCCGGTAAAATTGGGGATCTGGAAAAAAACAACCATACAAGGCTGTAGTCGCAAAGGCTCTAGTATGCGCCTTGCGACGGCCAGATCCCCACAAAGACCAGGCATTCCAAAGAGAAGCTGCAAAAAAACGGCAACCTTACATGACACCCACACACACACTACAGAGAACAGCACACAGCACCTCAAGACACTGACAGACCCAAACTCAATAACGATACCAACCAGACAAGTTAACAGACCCTCCAGCATCAGCAACCCCGGAGACCAACGTAGAACCGCCAGCAAATGCCAGCAGTATGGTGCTGGCGCCTGCAACCTCTCAACCATGAAGCAGTAAGAAAATGACACTGGACACTAGAGCAACCTAAAAACCAGTATGGTGTGACTTATAATGGCAAGGACCGGTGCCTGGACGGAGGGGCAGGATGCCACTGATGGCAGCCAGATGCTCAAAAAACAGATCACCTCCTGAGGTGTGATCTGTGAAAAAACGAGCACTTGGCTAAAGTCGCCCTCCAAAAAATGCCCGGTCCCTGAAAAGTTCAGAAGCCCACCACGGCTCATCCATGAGCCGAAAAACTGACTAATACGGTGACGGTTGCGCTACTGCTGCTACGGACGTATATCTGCATATGCAGGCGGCTGACCCAGTACACGAGCCCCGCCAGCAATGAACCATCTTGTCTGACTAAGCGAGAATGTCGCACCACCAGAGCTGCTTCTCCAGCGATGCAATGTTGTGGTCACCGATCATGTTGCAGAACTGAAGATTGAGGCCCTCCAGCTTGCCCATGTTGCCCAGGAACGGCACGCTCTTCTGAGTGACATTTGTGCAGCCGAACAGTGAGAGGACACGAAGGTTGAAGTGCTTTGCACACGCCAGGCTTTCAACACCCGAGTCACTAACCACACAGTTAGAGAGATCAAGCTCTGCAAGCTCAGTGCAGTTCTCGGAAATGGAGAAGATGCTTGCATCTGTTATCTTGCTGCAGCCCTCAAGACTAACTTGCTTAATAGATTTCCCATGTGCCTTCATCAGGGCAGAAACAGCAACATCGGTGATGTTCTTGCAACCACTTAAGTCGACCTTAACAATAGCACTCTCTGAGGATTTTATCAACGGAAGAAGTCCATTGTCAGTGACCTCACCAAGACCACTGAGGTCCACCTGCTCTAGCTGAGGGCAAATCATTCCAACCACAGCCAAACTTGCATCAGTGAAACCCGGGCAATCCTTAATGGTCAAGAAACGAAGCGATTTGCAGATAGGAAGCTGTGCAGGAGCAGAGCAGATATCCTTGACACCCGTGCATTTCACCAAAGAGAGAGCCCTGAGCTTCTGGCTGCAGTTGATGAGGCAGGTAAGAACACCAACAAGAGTAACCCTGTTGCATTCTTCAAGCTGCAGGTTTTCCAACGCCTTTGCTGATTCTGAGAATGCCTTAAGACCGGCATCGGACACATGTTCGCACTTTTTGAGGCAAATCTGTTTCAGGCTTGAGCAGAACTTGGCAATAGAAACAATCGCAAGATCAGTGACCCCAGGGCAAGAGGTGACACTCATGCACCTCAACTTCTGCAGGCCATTGGCATTGGCCATCACCCAAAATCCCCTCTCTCCAACAGCAGCAAGGCGAGCAAGTGTAAGATCCGTGACAGCCTTCCCATAGTACCCAATCACGGCAAGCGAAGCATCAGTGATGTTCAATCCCTGCAGACGGATCTTGGCCAGTGAGGCAGAAGCCGAGCACACGAGGCTAGAGATGCCTTGGTCACCAATAAGCACACAGTTCTTGATGTTCACAGCCTCGAGCTTGGAGCAGCAGCGGCCGATCGCCCTGAGGCCATCGTTGCCAACACCAGAGCACGCCTCGATGGTCAGAGACACCAAGTTGGGGCACCCCTGAGCAACAGCAGCGAGGCCCTTGTCTGTGACAAGGGGGCAAAAGCTGATATCCAGACGCTCCAGCAAGGGGCACCCGACAGCGATCTCGGCGAGGCCAGCGTCGGTGAGAAGCGGAACACCCCAGAGGGTGAGCGAGCGGAGGTTGGGACTGCCGCGGGCAACAGCCAGGAGACCCTGGTCCGTGACGCCCCGCGTCGGGTGGCTCCCGCGGATGGCGAGCTTCTCCAGCCCGCCACGGGATCCGGCAACGACGGCCATGGCGGCGAGGCGGACATCAGTGGCCTCCTTGCCCTCGAGCACCCTCTCGACGCAGGGATCTACGGGGGAGGAGTCGTCCGTGTCCTCGTCCATGACGAACTCCTCGTTGAGATCGGGCAGGGACGGGGCGGCCCCCGCGGCATGGCCGAGCTCGGAGGCCCGGATGGTGGCGAGGAGCGCGAGCCAGCGGCGGGAGACGCAGGCGGAGTCGGCGCGCTCGCGGCCGCCCGGCAGGCGGCGCAGGACCTCGAAGAGGCACTCGTCCGGGAGCGCGTCGAGGGACGGCTGCGGGGGCTGCCTGGGCTTCTTGCTGGCCCTCACGTACTCCGCCGCCGCGGCGGCGACCGCGGACGCGGCCACGAGAGAGCGCTTCCGCTGCTGAACCACCACAGCGCCGCCGCCGCGGCAGAACATCCCGGAGAGCTCCGCCGGGGCAGAGACGAGGCACCCACCATCTGAGCAAATCGAAGAACACGTCATCAGGCAAGCACACGCGTGAACAGACCCTTTCCTTCCAAGGAAACCCAACTACTCCTAAAACTAAAACTAAAACAAACTCGAAAAAAATGACATGATAATATTTCTCTATCGCTTACCACCGTATGCGCGGAAGGCAGGCATGGCGAATCGCCGGAGAAGGAAGAGATCCCTCGGAGGAAGAAGAAGAGCACGACCGAGAGCAGAGCCGCCGCCGCCGTCGCAGGATCCGAGCCGCCGGAGGAGGCCTTAAGCATTTACAGGCGAGCACCACCGGAGGAGGGAGAGAAGACGGGAGCCGAACCCTATCGCCGCCGCGACAGGGAAAAAAAGGGGGACGGGAGGAAGAGGGGAGAAACTCTGTGTGGAGAACACAGGATGGAGGGGGAAAGCGCGAGCCGGGGCGGAGGGTATAGGGAAGAAAGAAAGGGAGGGAGGAGAGAGACGGTGGGAATTTAATAATCGGGGGTCCCTCTTGGTGCTCCCAAGGGGCACAGCCAACTTGCGCTGGATGCACTGAACCTGTGCCTGTGTGCGGTGGATTGAGATGGGGATGGATGAGCACTCGTTCGTGGTACATACGTTGCACGTGGACCCGTCCTCTTCGTTCCGTTTCGGTGGTATGGACCTGCTGCCTCTTCTCCCCTAGACTTTTCAATTCCTTTTCACCCTGGCTCTTGGAGGGTGGATTTGCCGCCAAAAAAAAATTCGGAGAATAATTGCTGCAAAATTCCTATTCCAGAGTGTCGACACGTGGAAATATTCGATCCAGAGCTCCCACTCTTTCAACAAAATGGCAAATTTGGCTTTGTAACATGGAAGTTTGGCATTTTGAGACTCATCAGGAAAATGTGATAACGTTAGGGTAGATGGAAGACTAAAAGATGTTACTTCTGATTTTACGAGCTTTTAGCGGGCGGCGATAAATTCTATCCCCTCCGTCCCAAAAAAGATGTTTCGACTCTGTCTAAATTTGGATTTATCTACGTAGAAAAATATGTCTAGATACATTCAAATTTGGACAAAGTTGAGACATCATTTCTGTAACGGAGGGAGTATGCGTGAACCGCAAGCGCATAGAATGTGCAGAATCGACAAGAATGAGCACCGAATAGATCCAAACAGATAAACTTGGGACTTTATTGTCTAAAACAAAGAAAACACTTAGCAAAAACTTTTCTAGCTGCACGAACAGACTAAACAAAAATACAAAGAAAGACAACTATGGTTTCTATAAATCTTCATCAAGAATGTGGTAATAAAACTAAACGCATAGCTTCAATATTATCAAACGGAAATAACTTGAAAAAAGATGGCGGGATGCGGGCAGTATATGGTTTTACGATTCTTGTTCTCTTCTCGTTCCTCGTCATCTTCATGTTTCATTGCCTAGGAAATATTTTTATCTGCATACAAGATTTCGTTTCCTATAAAATGGTTAGCTCTTCTTGAAGAAGATAATAGTTTCAAGTGTTGATGAATGTTCATTCGTGGTATAGATGTTGTACTACATGGACGCTCCTTCTTTGTTCCAATTTGGTGTCATGGAGCTGCCGATTCTTCTCCTCTTGCATTTCATTTCCTTTTCATGTTGCTCTTGGAGGGTGTATTTGCTGAGGTCCTACCCTTGTTTTCGGCTGTGGTCATAGCATTGTCAGATTTATTGCATTGTCTTTGGCGACAATCATTTAATAACCTTTATTTGCATAGATAGTTTTAGCATCTATCAATGTGGAAATAAGATCATCAATCCTCAAGAGCAAGAAGGTAAATCTAAATATTCTAGGAAACTAGATTGTTACGGTTCTAGTTTTGTATTTTTACACTGAACGAAGTAAAAGAAAAGGTTAAGATGATTTTTATGGGGTCTAAAATAACAAGCAAGAAACAACTAGCAATATGTAACAAAGAAAATCCGAAGAAAAGTTTGAAAGTATGAAAAAAAAAGATTTGGTTTCATCGGTTCAGTTGATCACTCTCATAAATATGGTGTCGCAAAATAAATCATTGATAACATAATAAATACAAGATGTAATTTTATGTTTGTCAACTCATTGGTAGCATTCATCTAGAAATCACGTGCTTGTGCCTAGTATCGAGATAAAATGGTATTTTCTCATTTTGCTAATAATCCCTGAGCAAATGGTTGTTTTCATGTATAGAAATGAGTATAAGACATGGTAGTGCCTAAAGTTTCATGACATGATGTTGGGGGATCAAATGCACCAATAAATTCACACTTTCTGTCACTGGGCCTATAGTTCATGACATCCCTTTAACCCCAATATGGTGGCACAAGAAATGTCAACACCATCGCAGTCTAATCATACCGTTAACAACCTAGAACACACCACAAATTTCACTCCATCCGGTGCACATAATTTTCTCTACTCTTATATCCACTAGGTGACCAATCTTAACATCAATACATACAATAATATGCATTTCCAGTTACAACAAGAACAAACATAAAAAATAGTGTATCTAAATAAATCATCTCATAAGCAAATGATCCACCATAGACATTACATAAAACAGTATTGTAATCGCGTATGGAAGCTCATATGGTCTAAAAGAGGGATAACACATCAACCCATTGTCTGCCTTGAAACGCCGCCCCTACATGCAATAAAATCACCGAGGGGTATATAGGGAAAAAATAAGATGGCGTAAGAATCGACATGATCCAACGAACGAGGGCCAAAAAATCCACTAGGTGCGGCTATCCCTAGGCCGCACCACTAGGCTTCATGGTCCGCCATTTGGCCCCTTAGGTTGCTCCGGCCTTAGGGTATATTTGTCTCTAAACTCAAAATTACGAAAAATGGTTGTTCTACCTTCGAGTGTTAGATAAAAATAAATGATACTTTGCTAGAAAATTCCAATAATCATGTAAAATATCAAAGGAAACACTATAACAACGACTAATATTAAGAAAACAACACAAGAAACTTCAATAGTCATTGATACGTTCTTGGCGTATCAACATCGAAGAGGGTTGCCAACTTGAAGAGTTTTAGCATAGACATCTTGTTATGCATGAAATAATTCTTCTATGTTTGTATAAACTTCAATAGCCATTGATACTTTTTTACGTATCAACATCGAAGAGGGTTACCAACTTGAAGGGTTTTAGCATAGGCATCTTGTTATGCATGAAACAATTATTCTATTTTCGTATTTGTTGCATGCATTTTGCATGTTTAATTATTATTGTAATAATTTGATTGCGTGCATCCTACTTTTTCTTTGAGATATAATCCAAATTATATTATTTATTAAAGATACTACACGCCATATTGAAGAAACTACAACACCACCAACAAATATCTGTGGCATGACTAGAGTTAGGTCAAAGTCCGAAACTGTTTCATCGATCTCCATGTTTGTATCTCGACGCTTTCACCCATAAAAAAACAATCATGCACTAACACTATTAACCTCGTTGGTTATGGAAATCCGCATGAGCCACATACGCCACTTGGTTAGACTCTGAGGTTATTAAGTGGCACAGTGCCCGTGGACACACCTTGCCAGGCATGTTGCCGAGCCAGTGATTTGCATTGCTAGGAAAAAGACCATGATAAAAATGTCACTGATAAAAAGATGGTGCTACTCAAAATTGTGTAGATGGGAACTCCTATTTCTCAATTTCAAAAGAAACCTTTTTTTAGCAGGGAATGGCCCCGAAGGACCCAGAACTGCATTACTCAGGCGGTAAAATTACGTAGAGAGCCTTAACAGAAAATGTCGAGACATCGTAGTAGTTTTCATAGACGGGGGTGCCATGAGACTACGGTAGAGACGTGGGGTGACGGGATAGCGTAGTAACACAGAACACGGGATTTTACCCAGGTTCGGTACGTCGCGACAGTACGGCGTACCTACTCCTGCACTTCTCACTAATTGGGACTAAAACCCGTATAACAGGGTTACAATGTGAGGGAATAGATCTAGCTACTCGACGAGGATGAACTTCTCGGCGAGTTGCGTAGAGCTTGAACTTGTGTCTAACTTGTGCTTATTTTATCTATCTCCCGTCCGGCTTTATATAATAGCCGGATTAGGGCTTACAGAGCAGGAAACCTAGAAGACTACGTTTAACTTGTAACTTGGAAAGTAAGGAATCCGTCTTCTCCTCCAAGCCAGATCACATGGCCCGTGATCCGGGTTCTTCTAGAATCCGGCTTCTGCGCGTCGGACTACTGGGCCGCCCAATGGACCTAAGCCCATTACCATGTAGGCCACCCTGGCAGTCCGGCTCTTTGTCTACCATCTTCTATACCCCTATTCAGTATATATCCGACAGTAGCCCCCAGAAAGGATCAAAACTCTGATTCTCCGTCTTTCGTCAAATACATTTTGTCCGGGAAATCTTGATTCAGCAGTCTTGATTCTTTCTACTTTCCTTTTGAAGGAGATGGTATCATAAAACTCGGAACTATGAAAGTCCGGCTTTTCTTCTCGCGATCCTTCGCGGGAAAGGAACTTCTAACGTCAGCGCTTTAATCATGCTGACGTAGGCGACGCTTGGTTTCACGCGGGAAACCCTGCAACGTATCTCTGACAGATTCTCACGGGAAACGAGGAGATAGCCATCATTCCCCTGTCGTTATATTTCCCGTAGTTTCCGGCGAGCGACACGCGTCGAACATCCAATGGTCGAAAGAGCCGTTGGCACGTATCTAAACGGATTCCTGGCTATAAATAGCCGTCATCGTCCTCCTCCGAAACTTTCCTCACTCCCTCACTGCCTACGCCATTGCCACGCACGCGAGCTCGAGAGCAAGTCCTTGTCCCAGGCGCGCTTTAGCATCAAACGCACCGAAACGCAAAGCACCACCAAAAGATGGCCTCTTCGCTGCCGTCACCGACCCGCGCCGCCATCGACGAGCTCGTCAGCGACCTGGATCCGCAACCAGGATCGCCTAAGCATGCCGGCGGCAAGCCGGAGAAGACTGCTGCTTCCGCGGCGGGTGGAGAAAACACTTCCACCGCCGCGGACATTGCGGGATCGAGCTCCGCAGCACCTCCTCCGTTCATCCCAACGACGGAGAGGGTCAAGATCCATTCCCGTGGCGATGAGCGCTTTGCCACCGGAGCCAATAACGGAACAGAAATTGTCGGCAATTGGAGTCCGAGTAATACTTCTCTCGTCCTTCTTCGTCGGATGTCAAAGGAGGGATACATAGTTAAGGGCAAATGGCGAATCTCGAAAGATGAACCCGAGCCCAAGCCAGAAGTCGGAGAACGCGTCATCCTTACCTCTCATGTTGCGAGAGGTATGGGTTTTCCTCCTTCCGCCTTTTTTCTAGATGTCCTTAACTTTTATGGCGTTCAGCCACACAATATTTCTCCGAATTCCATCCTCCACTTAGCCAGTTTCCAAGCCCTTTTCGAAGGATATCTCGGGATAACACCTGACCTAAATTTCTGGCACTATTGCTTTGAGGTAAAGCATAATATCACAAATGGCGTTTCGCCCATCTGCGGTACCATATCTTTCATCCTCAGAAAATTTAGGGAGGAATGGTACCCAAAAATAGAAATGCCGGAACCTAACCAATCTTGGCTAGGTTCTTTCTTTTATCACCAAGACATTCCATTCCCAGGCAGAGCAACCGGTGTTCCTCCCTTTGTTAATTCTGCCGCTACTCCTCGCGAGAGTTGGACAGCCGCAGTAGGGGAAAATTTGCCAGAAAATTTGATGAAGATAAAGCGACGCATCGCCAAACTCTCTTCCTCTCAACCTTCTTTGGTTGGGAAGGATACCGTTATGTGCTGGTTTGGACGCCGTATCCAACCTCTCTCTTTTCGTTCTCGGCTTCTTTGCGAATACCAAGGGCCAGAAGATAGCATGAGAGGAACAGATAAGGCTTTTACCAGAAAGGATTTTATAGGACGACTTCACGAACTGGTCGCCGTCAGTAGTCAGATCGAGGAAAGTCTGGCAATTTATCACGTGGAAAATCTGGTCCCTAAGGTATTTATCTTTCCTTGTTTCCACGTTTTTCTTCAGATTATCTTCTCTCTCCGCTTTTTAACATATTGTTAACTCCTTCACAGTTTGATGAACTTGGAGAAAATGATCTTGCTTCCGACGCTGAACTTAACAAATTACATGCCGAGTTTCACAACAATCGGAAGCGCAAAAGGCAATCAGCTACCAAAGAGGAATCTATTCCCATCCTGGACGATATCCGGATAAAAGAAGAGCCATTCGACGAACTCGGATATATTCGTCCGGAGGCCAAGAAATTCTTTGTTCCTGCGCCTCTGATTCGTCCTTGGCCGCAAAATGGATTAGTTATTCGCAATGATATCGCATTTTCGCCTCGTCAGGTTATACACGATGGCCTTCATCACGTTGGAATCCTCTTCACGGAATATGCCAAAGAATTCAACGAGGTTTTGATCGATTTGCGAGAAATGAGCCAGGTAATACTTCTAGCCCCCAAGCATTAAGTTGAAATATGAATTCTTCTTAATGTTTTCTCATATGCCTGTTCAAACTTAAGCATCTGGCTTTCATTTCCATGTTTTAGCATTCCGCAGACGCCATAAACTTGGAAGTTTTTAAGAAGCTTAGTCTCAAGAGCAGAGAAGTAAAAACCCTTCAATCTGTTATTGAGTCTAAAAGCAACGAACTAGCGTCATCTCAGCGGCAACTATCAAAAGCCACCGGTATTTTATTTTGTACCATTTGTTTTCTCTGGAGAATTATTCGGAATTGTTTTGTAAACTCGAATTAATTTCTGCCTTCCAGCTGCTTTAAACAAAGCCAATAAATTAGCAGAAAACGTTGTCCATGTTTCTAAGCTTCGTGAGGAAAACTCAAATCTCCGAAAGGAACTTCTGAAAGCTCAAGAAGACCTAGAAGCCAGTAATCTGGCCCTTGGGATTGCTCAATCCAAGGCCTCTTTACAGGCAGCAGAAGACAAATCTGTTATCAACGACTTGGAGAGTATGCTACTTCCGCGCATGAAAGAAAGTGACGAAATTGACAAGGTTCTTGGTAAGTTAACTTCTTTTTACCAATGTCTTCATGTCTTATTTCTTATATCTTTCCATGTAACCTTTACTTTTGTCGACAAAGCAGGAAATTTTCCACGAATTTCTCGGACTGAAAAGATCCGGGCTTTTGGGGAAGTGTGGAATTCAATCAGGAATGCAGGAATGCAGCTTATTAATAAATTCCTTCCCACAAGTACTATATGCTTTTCGGAAGTCTACCGGCTTCCGGGTGCCATCACAGAAGTAGCAGAATCGAAAGAGTCCCTCCTTCGTTCTGCCGCACGAGGTGGTGCACGCATGGCACTTGGCCTTATGCGTCTTCATTACCCTAATGCCAGATCTTGGCGCGTAGCATCCGGTATCCCTCAAGGATACACAGAAGCACAACGAAATGCGATTTTTGATGAGGTTAAAGGGCACGCTTCCAAGATTGCCTCTATGGTCAACCTGTCCATTACTTATCCGGAAGAAGAAATGCCTGCAGCCCCCGAGAATGATAGCAGTGATGAAGACTCGGATGCTTGAGGGAATACACTCGACCCGAATGATGGATGTGTATAAGAGCATTTTTACAATGTAATTCATATTGTAATGCTTCGATATCTTTTGTCGAAACAAGAACTCCGCCTTTTGCAATTTAAAGTTTCTTGCAAAGTTTTTCCGGGTTTGATTGTTCCTTTATCTTCTAAGTAATCTGGCATCTGTGTTTTAACTGCTCTAGTGTTAAAAATGGCTCAACTAGCAATATGTATCATCATGTCGAGTAACTGGGGACGAACCAAACAGTTTTTTAAAACTCAGAAACATGGATCATGCTAGAAGCATTTTTACTGACTAGTTTCAGTAACCCAACACATACTCAATCAGATAAAATTTAGAGAAAACAAGGAACGACTCTGAAACTTGGGCACGCAGGCACAATCCGAGTTTCCTTTAACCGTTAACAGGCCGAATCATTCAGCTTTTAAACACCGAGCACGCAGGCACAATTCGGGTTAACATTGAGTATTTGTAAGATCATTGGGAAATAGATGAGGCGGAAATATTTTGTACTTATAATGAAATATGAATGACAACATTCCGACAACTTTATTTCATGATCTAAAAGATGTTTACATAGAAATTGAACTAAGTATAGAAGGGACGTAATTGCTGGATACTCCAAGGCCTCTTTGTCTCTCCTAGTTCATCATCTATTTTTCTCTTTCTTTTGCGATTCGGCTTCTCGGGATCATCCTCCGTATCTCGAATGTCGACAAGATAGTATGATCCATTCTTCATGGCTTTACTGATGACAAATGGTCCTTCCCATACTGGGGCCAATTTGTGCTTCCTTTGCTGCACCAATATCAGCACTAAGTCACCTTCTTTAAAAGAACGATGCCTGATTTTCCGACTATGATAACGTCGTAAACCTTGCTGGTAGATGGCAGATCTTTGAAGCACAAGTTCTCGTTCCTCTTCTAAGAGATCGACGGCATCCTGTCGTGCTTCTTCGGCATCTGAGTCGTCAAAATTCTGCACTCTTGGGCTATCATGGATCATGTCCATTGGAAGAATAGCTTCCGCACCATAAACTAGGAAAAACGGGGTTTGCTCAGTTGACCTATTTGGCGTCGTTCGAATACTCCACAACACGGAAGGTAGCTCTTCTACCCACGCTCCAGCTGCTCTATGGAGAGGAGTTTCGAGTCTTGGGCGTATTCCTTGCAGGATTGAACTGTTCATTCTTTCAACCTGTCCATTAGACTGCGGGTGTGCCACAGATGCAAGATCTAAGCGGATTCCCGTTTGCTGGCAGTATTTTGCCAACTCCCCAATGGAGAAATTTGTCCCGTTATCAGTTATTATGCTATGTGGGACGCCATACCTCATTACTAAATCAATAATGAAATTTCTGGCAGTTGCACTATCCAGCTTTTTGATGGGTTTAGCCTCCACCCATTTTGTATACTTATCCACCGCTACGAGTAGATGTGTAAGTCCACCTCTTGCAGTTTTGAACGGTCCCATCATATCTAGCCCCCAGACCGCAAACGGCCATGTGATAGGGATAGTTTTAAGTGCTTGGGCCGGCAAATTGGTCTGCTTGGCGTAATATTGACATCCTTCGCATGTATTCACTATGCGTTCGGCGTCTGTCTTGGCTGTTAGCCAGAAAAACCCCGCCCGGAATGCTTTTTTGAGTATGCTTTTTGATTGAGCATGATGTCCGCAATCGCCGGCGTGGATTTCTTCCAGTATTTCTCTTCCTTCTTCTGGTGAAATACACCGCTGAAAAATTCCGGAAGTACTGCGTTTATACAAGTGGTCATTGATCAGCACGTATCCTTTGCACCGACGCTGTATTTGCCTTTGCAAGACTTCGTCTGCTCCTTCCGGGTACTTCTGATTGACTAAGAAGTTTAAGTATGGAATTGTCCAATCCGGTTTAACGAGCAAGACCTCGATTGTTTCAGATGCCAGAGGGTAATCAACGTCTCCACCTTTTATGGATGGTTCATACAAGTGCTGGACGAACACCCCTGGTGGTAAAGTTTTTACTCTCTCTGATCCCATGCGGGCTAATGCATCCGCGTTCCAGTTTTCCTCCCTTTTTATGTGAAGGACTTCGAACCCGAAGAAACAAATGGCAAACTCATCCACCGTCCTCCGATATTCGGCCATTATAGGGCTTTTCGCGTCCCAGGTTTGATTGAGCTGATGCTGTACCAAATCCGAGTCTCCGTAGCATAAGATGCGTTTTACCCCTATTTCTTTTGCAATATGCAAGCCATGAAGCAGAGCTTCGTATTCTGCCACGTTGTTACTGGCGTTGAAGTGTATTTGTAATACGTACTCCATTGTGTCTCCCTTGGGAGATTTTAGGACTACACCAGCCCCAGCTCCTTCCTTCATCTTGGATCCATCAAAGTGCATGATCCAGTACTCGGATTCTGGCATCGGTGTATTTTCCATTGCTTCTGTCCAGTCTGCGACGAAATCTGCCAAAACTTGGGATTTTATTGCCGTCCTTGGCTGGTACTTAATGTCGAAGGCTGCCAGCTCGATGCCCCATTTAGCTACTCGGCCGGTTGCCTCCGCATTGTTTATAATATCCCCTAGTGGTGCTTTACATACCACTGTTATGGAATGCCCTTGTAAGTAATGGCGCAGTTTTCTGGATGCAAAAAATACGCCATATGCCAGTTTCTGGTAGTGCGGATACCTTTGTTTGGATTCGGAAAAAACTTCGCTTATGTAATATACCGGATGTTGATCTGGTATGCTTTGTTCTTCTTTTGTCCGTTCCATAACGATTACCGCACTAATAACCCGACTTGTAGCCGTAAGGTATAATAACATGGGTTCTTCGTCTTTTGGAGATGCCAAGATGGGAGCGTTCATCAAGGTTTCCTTCAACTGGGCTAACGCTGCATCAGCCTCTTCTGTCCATTCGAACTTGTCGGATTTCTTCAGCAGTTTATATAGTGGTAAGGCTTTATCCCCCAGCCGACTGATAAATCTGCTGACGGCTGCAGCAGAACCCGTCAATCTTTGTACATCTTTTACACATGTAGGTTTTGAGATGTTCAAGATTGCCTTGATCTTTTCCGGGTTAACTTCTATTCCTCCGTGGGAAACAATGAAACCCAGAAGTTTTCCTGAGGGAACCCCGAATACGCACTTAGATGGATTCAACTTCATCTTGTAAGTGCGCAAGTTTTCGAAAGTTTCTCGCAAATCCTCAAGGAGTGTATCTTTTTCCTTGGTTACGACGGCAATATCGTCCACGTAAACATGGACGTTTCTGCCAATTTGACTATGCAAACAACGTTGCATGCAACGCTGGTAGGTTGCACCTGCGTTCTTCATGCCAAAAGGCATGGTTATGTAATAGTACGTCCCATACGGGGTTATAAAAGAAGTCTTGATTTGATCTTCCTTTTTCATGCGTATTTGGTGGTACCCGGAGTATGCATCCAAAAAGCATAAAAGCTCGGAGCCTGCAGTGGCATCTATTATTTGATCGATTCGCGGCAATGCGAACCTGTCTTTCGGACACAACTTGTTCAATCCTGTGTAATCTATACACATTCTAAGAGCAGTGGTGTCTTTCTTCGGCACTAATACCGGATTTGCGGACCAATCAGTATGGATTACTTCCTTGATGAAATCCGCTGCTAAAAGCCGGATAATTTCCTTGCCAATAGCCTTCCGTCTTCTTCCGTCAAATCGACGGAGACCTTGTTTGACGGGTTTTGATCCGGGAATAACCTTGAGTTGGTGCTCAGCAAGTTCCCTGGGTACGCCTGGCATGTCAGCTGGACACCAGGCAAAAATATCCCAGTTCTCACGGAGGAACTTGATGAGCTCGCCTTCCTATTTGTCAGTCATCCCAGTCCCTACGACGACGAATTTTGTCGGATCTTTGGGATCTAGGATTACCTGTCTTGTATTCTCGGACGCCTTGAAGCTATCTGTTGGCTTCCGAGTTTCTTTTCCTGCCGGCATTTCTTTCGGCGATACCTCCTTGGCCAATTCCTTCAGTTCCTCCTTCGCTATAACTCTCTGAGCGCAAAGGGCATTTTCTTTTTCCAACTCGTTTGCCAGCTTGAAATCACCGGCAACGGTGATTACTCCTCCTTTGGGTCCTGGCATCTTCAGCTTGTTGTAGATATAGCAAGATCTTGCCATAAATTTGGCGAAAGCCGGACGTCCGAGTATTGCGTGATACACGCTCTCGAACGGCACTACTTCGAAGGATACTTTTTCCTGCCGGAAGTGATCTTTATCTCCGAAGGTGACATCTAGGGAAATTTCTCCTAGGGATCGTGCTTGCCTGCCAGGAACAATGCCATGGAAGCGTATATTGTTGTAGTTGAGCTGGGACTCGGAGATCTTCAAGTGCTTCAGCGTATCCAGATATATTATATTGATGCTGGATCCTCCATCCATCAGCACTCTTCTTAGCCTAGTGTTTTGAACAATAGGGCTTACAACGAGAGCCTGTGTGCCGGGTTCAGGGATATTTCCGGGATGATCAGACTGATCCCAGATTATCGGTGTGTTGGAGTACTTCAAGAATTTCGGGGTTGCCGGAACAACCGCGTTTATTTCTCGAAGTGTTCTTTTGGCCACCTTTGCTGACGGGGTTGCTAGGAAAGTTAACATTGCTTCTCCGTCAACTCTCGGAAATTTGGGTTCGCCTTTTCGCTGCTGTTCCTGGATTTTGTCATCAGTGTCCGATTCACTGTCTTCTTTTTCAGCTTCTGGCTTTTGTTTGGCAGATTTCCTCTTGGAACCCTTCCCTTTATTTCCGGATCCTGCATTGCCTTTCATATGCTTGTTTAGCCGGCATTGCGCGTTTGTGTGGGTTGGTTTCCCAAATTACGAGTGGTGGACGCAGGGTTCCGACTTAATTCTCTCCCATTCTTCGGGAGTGTAATTGATTGGATATGGGCTGCGGCCTTTCCACTTGTTCACCTTTTCTCCTCCAAAGGCTATGTTGACCTCCTTGGGCTTTGTTGTTGACTCCGGAGTTCCTTTTTTATCAGAACGAGGGGTTTTCTTGGCCAGTATCAGTGACTCAATATTGCCTCCTCTTGCTCTGATATCATCTTCGGCTGCAGCATGCTCATTAGCGGTTGTAAGCATAGATCCGAGATCTTTGTGCTTTTTAGAGCCAACCATGAACGGTACCAGTCCGGGTTTTAGGCCATTGACGAAAGCATGCATTGCTTGTACGTCAGTTACTCCAGAGCAACTATTCTTCATTGCAGTCCATCTGGAGATGAAATCCACGTATGGTTCGTCTTCAAATTGGGTGCAACGGTTCAGCTGGTTGATGCTATTTGGGCGTTTGTATGTTCCCCGAAAATGCTGAGTAAATACTCTCGCCATATCATCCCAACTGTCGACAGTTCTTGATGGTAAACCATTGATCCAATCTCTGGCTCCGTCTAGCAACATTAGGGGAAGAAACTTGACAGCTTCCAGGTCTGTCCCATTGTTGATTTGGACGGCTGTGTAATAATCTGAGAGCCAGGTATCCGGGTTTGTACTGCCGGTATACTTTTGCTAGGTTGGACCAACTTTGGCGAAGCCAGAATGCAGGGTTATCCTTCGGATCCTGTCAGTAAAACACTTAGGACCAAAGTATAGATCATCCTTTTCTGCTCTATCAATATGTGCAGAATATCTCCCGGCTGAATGGACAGAAGGGGATCTGCTCCTTTCTTTTCCATTGTTGCGCGGACGCGCTTTTCCGAGGTTATCTCTATCTCTTCCGTTGTCACGCTCCCTGGGATTAGGTGGAGTCCTGCTCCTGTACCTTTCCTTATCCTTAGGCGGTGTCCGAGATCTTTCACGTCTGTGAGGTATACCGTATCTTCCAGCTTTTTCAGCTGGGTTTCTCGGAGGTGGCATTATTTTGCCGTCATTCCGGAGTTTGTCTTCCCGATCGTGTGGTTTATATCCATCTTTCGGGAGATGAGGTCCGGTTCTAGACGCTGCATCCCGGTTGTCGGGGTTTTTCTTGTCTTTTCTCGGATCCTCTTTTTTGTCCGAATCTCCGGGTTCTTCCGGTCCAGGTGCTCCAGCAGTGCAAGTAACTGTTTTGCAGAGGGCGGAATTATCATGCAGCCTCCCTGATCGCTCTTGGCCTCGCTGCTGCTCCTGTAATGCTTTTCCTAGGAAAGCATACACCCCTTGGAGTTTTTCCCCGCTGGAGTACAGATCGTTGTTTAGGATGGCGAACGCTGCTTCCGCGTTTTCCGCTGCGGTTTTGTATATTGGTTCGCCCTTGGCATCTTTGCCGTTTAACTGCTTTTGCCAAGATGGGTTATAAAACCTTTCTTTTGGCGGCAGTTCTTCCGGTTTTGCGATTCCGGGTAACCTAGTAGGTTTCAAGGCAGATCTATGCTTTCTCTCGTACTCCTCTATTTCTTCCTTCATGACTTTGATGTCATTATGGGTTTGTTGGAGATGTTGCCGAGATCTAAGCAGATGTTGCTGTTGCCGTTGGAAAGCTTGTCTCCGGGCTTCCAGCATCTCAGGGGGTTCATCTGGTCCCACTGGTGTTTGTAATAGCTCTTGCTCTTCCAGTTCTGTCATTGGCGGAGCAGTGATTTCCTTAGATTTCTTTTCCGCGGGCTTTGTGCCGCTAATATCTCCAACTTCCAGGTTTTCATCAGCGAGATCGGCTGATTTTTTCTTCCGGAGTTTGTATTGGAGTTTTTTAGAAGCACGGTGCTTTTTCTTGTAAGAGGGAGGTTTTTTGACAGGCTCATCTTCTGTTATCTCCTTAACATTGGGGAATATCGGAGAAGTTTCTCCGTCTTCTCTTTCTTCCACTGGCGGAGGGGTTTTAGGGCTTTCCTGGCTGTCGGCACCCGTTGTATCAGCTGGTTTTGCCATTAGCACTTCGTGGAATCCCTCTTGAAAGGACTTAACCTTTCTTACGAAGGCATCCTCGTCTTCGTCTTCGGAGTCGAAGTTATCCGATCCGGTTTCCGACTCCAATCTCGCCTCAATGGCGGCAAGCACGGACTCTGCTTCCGAGTTCATCGTCTGGTTGACGGATGTCGGATCTTCCGTCTCTGTGACGGGTATTTGTTCTTCCGTCTCTACGACGGGTAGGTTGTTATCTGCCTCTTGCACGGGATTTCCGTCATCCGTGTTTTCAGCGATTTCGGATTGCACCATGCCGATAAAGTGTGTATCACTGTTTTGTCGGCGATCTGAGCAGAATCCGAGATCATAGTCGTCTTCGACTGGGTATAGGGCGGGTGGGATAAATTTGCTTCCACCGCAAAACCCCATTGCTTCTGCAGTTAGTCCGATAAAGATGTTAGCGGATCCAATCGGTAACACGCAGGCACTTACCAGGTGGTTTTGCGCCGGTATGTAGGATCCGTTGTCGAGGAAGCGCCCGACGTCGTCGTCGAATTCCAAGCTTCCGACAGTGATCGTTCTTCCAATTCCGCCGAGTATCCCAGATCGGAATTTCACGCCCGACAATTGAGCCCTCAGAGATTACAACCGGGACCTTACAAAGATTGCCAGAAAAGCAATCCGGTCCTCCACCATTACCGCTGCTAGAACCTGACCTCCAGACGCAGGCGGAGACGACATCGCCGGGGACTTCACCACTTGGGACAGCACCTCCGTTGTTCCCCACGCCGAGATCACCCAAGATCTTCCAGTTAAGGAAGACGAAGCTCGGCGATCTGAAGAATCCGAGCGCGGAGTGGCCTCCTTGGCCGAGCATAGCCTCATCGCTTGACAGCTTGGGCTTGGAATCTCCGCAGGAATTCGCAGCTTGTGAAGCAGGCAACGCATCACCCAATCCACCTTCGCTCAACGGCCGAGCTGGAAGAAACAGAATCATACCTTCATCTTCAATCCCCCCACCGTGAGGGCACCTGAGAGGAAGAATACTCTCCGAATATTGAAGACAACGGCCGCAAGCGAGCTTATTGGAGAAGGCGCCGCCAGCTCCATCCTGCCTCTCGTAACTCCCGCCATGGGAGGAGATCCGCAGAGACAGAGTGGAGATCTAGGCCATGGCTCGGGGACAGCCTAGATGAACGACGCAGCGGCAAAAAGCCAAACACCACGAAGAAAAAACACACGAAGCATCTACTAGATCCTACTGCTAACACTCTGTACACGGGGAACGGCATCCCAGCCCTTCTCGACACCTACCAGCAAGAGCGCCGGGCGGCGGGAGAGGCCGGAGACGGGAGCTCTCTGCTGACTCTCAAAGCGGCGTGGGCGGAAAAGAGCAGGCGTGTTAACTATTCGCATATGTGCATTTCAAAAGAAACTGAGCATTTACTTCAACCTCTTAAAAAAAAGGCTCGCTCGCGATAGGATCAAAAAATAATACATGCGTCCCATCGAAACAATTGTGTTTGTGTAGTAGCAAAATTGTCATGTTCATATTCTCATGTTCTTCAGTTCTACTCTCTTCATTCAAAAATACATGACTTTCATTTGTCTAAATATAGATGTCATTATTTTGACAAACAGAAGTCATGTATTTTTTGAAGTGAGGGAGAATAAAATAAGCCTTAGATGAGTACGGACACCTAAAAGTTCTCTTATTACAGTTTCATAGTATAAGGCTGGTGCCAATGCATCACTCCCTCTCACGGGCTATAGCCCCGCCACGTCATCTTTTTTCACCACTCTCACGCCACTCTCACAGCACGGTGCCAGTGCACGGGCTATAGCCCACACTATCACACTCCTCTCCCCACTATCGCCCGGCCTATCGCCCCCATTGGCACCGCGTCGCCCCGCTCTCGCCCCTCACTCTCGCCCGTCGCGGGCGCTATCGCCTCGCTAGCGCGGGCGGTAGGCCGCGTTACAGCCCCATCTCGCCGGGCGAGCTGGCTGGCGCCCGGGCGGGCCTTCTCGCCTCCCTCCTCGCCTGCTCTCGCCCCGCCTCCTCGCCCCGGTTGGCACCAGCCTAATATATTGTTACTTGGACGAAATAATGCGCATTTAGAACCCACTAAAAAATAGCACTGACCACCCAAAAAACGTGGAGAAGGCCACTGATAACAGGCGCAACAAATCGCAATAGCAAAGCCGCTTTCTCACGTAGAGGCGACTCCACCCATTCTTCCGGAATAAACAAGAGTACAGTAGTACAGCACGGAGAGACGGGACTCCCTTCCCCTTTCTTTTCTCCACGACACCAAAAAACAGCTAATCTTCTCGTGCATGCACCTCGATGTGCAAAGATCCAGCAGCGGGGCCGGCCTCCGCCTACCGTGAGAATCTTACAGGAGAACCTTGCGAAACAAAGAAATTGCAAATTTTCATTCTTTTTTCTGCAGAAAGGTCTTTCAGGCCGCGGTATAAGTTGGGTTACAATTATTCCGTCCAAGGTTTGCAAAGATAATTTCGCGAAAGACCATCCCATCAATATAAGTTGTGACATTTCCAAATAACAACCCCCCCCCCCCCCTTCTCCTCCTCCTGCCCAGTGGGCTACAGACGTGCACATCGATTATCCTGCAAGCCGATTAGCGAGATAAAGTAAGCACGAGTCGTTGAGCAACTTGGTCATTAGAGAAAACCAGCTTTGGTGGTATGCGAGATTAACAATCCGGAGGAGCCACAAGTGGAGCCTTGTGATAAGAGCATCTCCAGTGGCTCCTCTAAATTTGGTCCTCTATATCTTCATATAGAGGATCATCTAAAAATATTTCTATTTAGAGGTTCCTAGTTTTTCAGTGGATCCTCTATATTTAAAACGGCTATATTATCTCTCGTATTTTTTAATAATATCTTATAACTACCTTTTTTATCGCAGTATCAGTACAAACAAGGTATAAAAAATATTTAGCTAGCTACTACATCTAACACATTCGGTGCAAATTCAGCTATCTACTGCATCTAGCACAGTTCAGTTTATACACGTTCACCTAGCTAGATGAAGATCTCACCAAATAAATCACATTCATCTAGCAGTTTCAGCTATCTACTGCATCGAACAGGCTCTATCTACTGCATTGTGGCCAGAAAAAAAAACAAAGAACATGCTCTATCTACTGCTTGTGGCCAAAATAAACAAAGCACAGGCAAAGCCCGAGCACCACACGAGCACACAACTGAACTCCACACGAGCACGGGAGCCATCGAGCAGGGGGCAGGGGCGGCACATGGCCATGTCCGCTGCGCGCGGAAGCCACCTCGAGCAGGGGGCATGTGCAGCTGCGTGGCCATGGCCGCTCCATCTGCTGCTCCCACACCGAGTCAACCGCCGCCGGCTGTCTCCCAACTCCGAGCTCCACCCCCCGCCGGCCGCCGGCCGCTTCCCAACCCCGCGTTCTCACCTCTGCCTGCCGCCTCCCACCCGAGCTCCACCCGCCGTTGGCCGCCTCCCAGCCAGAGCTCGACCTCTGCAGGCCGCCTCCCAGCCCGAGCTCCACCGGCCGACACGAATCCGGCCTAAATCAAGCGGCGGCGGCCGGATTTGGCCAGGACGCTCCCGACCCAATCCCCTCCGTCTCTCACAAAATTTCTCGATTTGGTGCAGGCTGGCGCAGGGAGGAGGTCGGGGGGAGAGCTCCGGACGGGCGCGGGAGGGATTCTCGGGAGAGCAGTTGACACTAGAGGATCCTCTATTCGTCGTCCAGGGCTGGAGGACGCGAACTGGTCCTCTAGGGCGTCCAAATCTTCGACGCCCCTTTGGACGAGTCACTGGGAGGCGTTTTTTGGCCCAGCGTCCTCTATATGGCTTTGGACGCCCAGATAGAGGATCCACTGGAGATGCTCGCATGAGCACTGGCAAGTCACCATATTATATCGGCAAAACGACAAAGAGCGCGATCCTTTGCCTGCTGAATCTGATCCGGCTGCTAAGTCTAGACTATTTTAGCCATTTTCATTTCCATCCGTCCTCCTATAAAACTTACTTGAAAGCAGGGTCTCTTTGAATTCAAGCAACTTTTATTTTTTTGCTTCTTGTTTCTGCGTTCTAAAATCCAGCTAACCGGAGAGGCATTAACAGCGCGCGGGAGGGTGTGAGTACGTGGCCCGGATCAAATTCCAGCGGGCAGAGGATCGCTTCCCCTCGTCGTCTTGCCGATAAAAAACAGCCACTCGCGGATTGATCAGGCAAAGCTGCCAGACTGCGATCTTCTCTAATGGCCAACTTGACCAATGATCCGTGCTTGTTTAAGTTTAACCACCTCGCTGGTAGCTGGCGGGATAATCAATGGCAAAAGCGGAACCGATGCGCACTGCTCGTAGCCGGATGAAGTGCACCTGGTCATGCATCCGTCGGGAATCTCCAGATGGATAGCAGCGTGTTTGGCGAGGGAGCGCCCACGTCCTGCTCGATCTGGTGAACGTGAACGTGGCGTTGACGTCCAGATGAGCCGCATCAGGCGCACGCATGACAGCCGCTCTATCGGAACGTGTTCCCACGCTTGGAAGATTTTATTACAAATATAACCCCCTATCCAATAAAAATGCTAGATCTTACCGAACGAAAATGCCAAGTCTACCCTGACGGAAATCTAGCTAAGCGACACGTGTATATTCCGCCAACTGGGTTGGCGGGAAGTACAATCCACCAATTTGGTGGCACGAGACCTCCCGCCGATCCGGTTGGCGGAATGTACTTTCCGTTAACCCAGTTGGCGGAATGTACACGTGTCGCTTAGCTAGCTTTCCGCCAGGGTAGAGTTGGCATTTTCGTTCGATAAGGGGTATTTCTAGCATTTTTATTCGGCGGAGGGTTATATTTGTAATAAAATCCGCTTGAAACGCAACCCTACGGCTCGCCAAAAGTTCCATATTTGCACCCCGCTAGCTTTCATGAAAGCGTTTGCCCGATTCATAACAATTCAGCGCATGTGCTGAAGGCGATCGGCTGAGATGACGATCAGCGGTTACTAAAACTTTGGTTGGACACCGATCTGTGTTGATGCGCGGTGGCCGGCGATTTCAATATTTATTTTTTGAGAAACATAGTACAAGCGCAAGCGCTCATATACTGTACACTTTTCGTATTCTCCATTTCTAAAATGAACGGGAAGCGTGAAACATGTGCCTTACAAATCCTCCTACTGTCTCCACGGGTGCTCTCTTCGAATCGAGTTTGGTATCCCGTATTTTAGAACAAGGCAAAAGATTTGTCTGTTTCATTGATTACGAAGAGTTTGCGCGACAACTAAATCAAGCCGAAACTTTAAAACAGAGGACTACTCTCTTGCGGCATAATACTGCACATATGTCCGGCCCCCGCCGTGCCCCAGAGGGCGGCGTTTTCCTTAATGACGCCAATAACTCAATTAGGCATAGATGCCACTTATGGAACCCCTGTGCATTCCTTCCATTACAAATCTCACAAGCGGTGAGGAGGATCAAGGAGGACCGACCTTGATGCCAACGCCAATAGCTCCTGTTGAATATATGGGCAATTTTTCAAATGATTTAATCCATGAAAAAGATAGATAACATATGGCTAGAATAACTGAATATAAACTAGTCATGCGATTTGCATGAAAGCGCGAAACAAACAAGTCCAAATAGATTGGTAGTAGAAAAACATGTATTGAGACATGAAACAGAAACATGAACACATACGGTGCAAAGGAAGAACCGTTCACGTTGGACGAGGTAGACATGTCACCGAAGAGGTTGTCGACGTCTAGGAAGAAGTTGTCGTTCGGGAAGTAGTCGTCGGCGTCCGTGGTGACGATGATGTCAGTAGTCGCGCAGCAGCGCTCCCCCAAAAACCGTGTCGCCCTTCTCGCATACATGATCCGAAGAGACGCGGTTTTGGAGGCATACCGTCCCGTTCCGCGGTGCACGCCGCGGCACGGGATGGAGATGTCCCGATCGGTGGCGCAGTGCTCGGAAAGTATGAAGCATAGGTGTGGATGTGTTGTGTGTCTACGGAGAGGAGCGGCCTCTCTTAAATGGCCGAAGCAACAGGAGGCGAACGGGTAGCGAGGAAGTTGAAACGAACAAGCAAGCGGCGAAATAAATAGGCGGCGGCCGAAGCCGAACAGTCATCCACTCACGCGTAGTAATTTCCCACTGATGCAAAATACGTTTAACTTTCACTTAACTGTTCATATTTCTTCATTCGTGTGTGACAAAAAGAAGACAAGGCGTACACGCAGCATAGGTCCTAGCTCGGCTCGGCTTATTCCCGCAACCCGCGGCGCGCGCGTCATGACGAGGCGAGGCGAGGCGTCGCGAGGCGGAGGAGGAGCGTGCGTGTAGTCCTCTCCTCATCATGCTCATACATCAAGTGGAAAGGTCTCCCTTATAAACAGGTAAAACTTCCACTCAACTAGTAATGTGAGACTAAACATTTGTCCCACCTCTTGCCATACACGGATGGGCCACATGGGCCTCTAAGAATTTCAGAAATTTGTGGAGTACTAAAATAGGCTGGGCCAAAATTCCAACAATCCCCCACAGGATCCTAGAGGCACACAAATTTGTCTTAGGTTCGAAAACACTGTTTATATACGGTTCTACAGTGGAGACTGTTAAGTTGAACTTCACCTAGAAATCTGTGTTACACTGTTTTGCAACTTGAACAGTGGACTATGCCTTGAATTGCAAGTTTTTTGCGAATCTAGCTTCACACAAAGTCTTGACCGATACTTGACTACCGTGGGACTTCCCCGCGAGTGGAGCTTATACGTCATACTCCAAGATCTTTCATGAGTTTACTAGGGAGAACCAAACTCTCATAGACTGCGACGTTTAACAGTCGAACGCATATAGGTGAATTCCTAAAAAGATGTCATGCAGGTCAACATCTCTGCTTACAATGAAGCCTCTTGGAAAATATTAAGATTTATATAAGCCTACCTTGCAATATAGGAGAGTACTGCATCGTCGAGGAGTGGTATTAAATAAACACAAGGATACTCTCCTCTAAATTGATCAACAGTTTTGTCTCCCAATTCTATTTCACGGGATTTCCGATCATGTAGAGTGGGTTGCCGCTGTGAACAACTCATGCGGTGGGTCTCATTCACATCTCGTTCGATGCATTATCGGTCACATTACGTGAAATACCCTTTGTGAAGGGATCTGCCAAGTTCATAGATGTTTAGATATAATCCAACGCGATAACTCCGGACTTTTTCAATTTGCTGACAGATTTTAATCTCCTCTTCACATGTCTTGATGACTTCATATATCTTTGGAACTGTTCACCTTGATGATCACAGTCTGATTATCATAGTTCATTAGAATAGCGAGTATTGGTTTTTCAACCACAATAAGTCCATCAAAAGCTCATGAAGCCACTCTGCTTCAACGGTGGCTGTGTCTAATACTGCGAGTTCTGCTTTCATAGTTGACCTCGTTAAGATGGTGTGCTTGCAAGACTTCCAAGAAACAGCGCCACCACCAAGTGTAAAAACATAACCACTCGTGGCATTAATCTCATCAGCGTCAAAAATATAATTTGAATCACTATATCCCTCAAGTACCCTCGGGTCCCCGGTATAATGAATTTCATAGCTCATAATGCCTTTTAAATAGCACAAAACTCTTTCAATCGCATGCCAGTGATCATTTCCCGGATTTGAAAAAATCGACTCAATTTGCTCACAACAAACGAAATGTCAGGCCTCGTGGCACTAGCTAGATACATACGCGAGCCAATAATATGAGAATATCTCAACTGATCTCTAGTAATCCGTCGGTTCTAAGTAAAACACTAGGATCATACGGCGTTGGAGAAGGCTTGCAGTCGCTATACCCAAAACGACTCAAGATCTTTTCCACATAGTGGGATTGAAGCGGGGTGATCCCACAATTGTCGTATCTCAGCAGTTTGATGTTTAATATAACATCAGCTACTCCAAGATCCTTCATCTCAAAGGATCGAGATAAGAAATCCTTGACCTCCTTAATCACGTCAAGGTTGTCATCGACGTACAAACACAGAATAACTCCCTTGCCCCCACCATAAGCATTTGTTGCTTTCTTGGAATTTGAGAGTGAAGGATTTGAGCACTTGTGCTCTTGCCATTTGCATTGGTTGCATCGCTTTGGTCTCTCCACGAGGATTCGTGGAAGTGAAAGTTTGTGAGCTTGTTACTCTTGGGTCTCGGACCCTAGACAACTTGTGGTGTTCTTGGGAGTCTCCAATTGAGTTGTGGGTGTGTGCCCCAAGATTGTGGTGACATCAAGAGCCTCCAATTAAGTTGTGGATGTGTTGCTCGATCGAAGGTTGCCAATAGTGGAAGGTGAACTAGGCCTTTGTGGCGGGGTTCATCGGAGAATAGGGTGAGGACTTTGTGGCGTTGAGTAGGCCTTTGTGGAGAGCTCACACCCCTCCAACGAGACGTACTCCCCTTGTGGGAGGAACTCGGGAATACATCATTGTGTCTGTGTGCCTCGGTTATTTCTATACCCGAGCTTTCTACTTATGCTATTTACGTTGTGATAGCCTTCGTGCTTGAAGTTATATATCTTGGTATCACCTTGTTACTTGTATTGTTTAGCATAAGTTGTTGGTGCACCTATTGACCCTAGAATATTTAGGTTGTATGCTTGTTAATTTAAACACCTAGTTTATTTCCGCATTTAGCAAGCCTTAACCGGAAAAGTTTTAATCGCCTATTCATCCCCCCTCTAGGCGACATTGCTACACGTTCAATTAGTATCAGAGCCTCGTCTCTCTTATTAGGCTTTACATCCTAGAGAGTATGATGTCGTTTAGGGAAATAGAGCATGATCCCGCTTTTATATTCTATGGTAGAAATTATGATGTTTGGAAAATTCGGATTCTTAATTTTCTTACGGACATGGGTCCAAAGTATGCAAGGAGAATTGTAGATATGGATTTTCCTCCTCCAAAAAATTCTCAGGATTTATCTTTAGAGGATGAGGAAAACTCTTATCTCGATACTCTTGTATCTAATGGTCTCTTGTGTGTTTTGAGCGATGTAGTTATTGATTCAATCATGCCTTTTCGGAACGCTCATGAGCTATGGACAAAAATTCAAGATATATATGATGTGTCCAACATTATTGAGGATGATTGTTCTCCATCCACTTCCGGACGTGATGAGTTCACATCTTTCTTCACTCCACCAACATGTGATTTGTCACAAGGTAATGATATGGTGAGTGGTGATAGAAATTGCATTTTGGATAGTGAATTTGCTATTGACTATACTTCATCTCTATCCCATTACAATGATATATCTTTGGACTTAATATATTCTAGCACTCAAAGTTCCATACATGCTAGTTTTGATAGTCCTTGCATATCATGTAATAGTTGTTTAACTAAATCTCATGATGATATGCTTCCTATGTCTTGTTTTCATAAAACAATGCTTCCATTTCTTCTAGTACTTGTGTGGCTAACAATGTAGAGGAATCCCATATTTTGGTGGAACAAGACATGTATCTTATTTGTGCTTCAAGTCAATCTTCATCATCGTTATCCATTTCTCATGTGTGCCTTATGGCTAAGGATTCAAAGATATCTCCACCTTTGGAACCCACTACATGTTATGATGACGAGGATGAGGATTTATTTTGTGCAGAGTATGAGGATGAGTTCTCTTTAATGGAGAAGCGTGAGTTGGTTCTTCTTGATCTCCCTAAAGGTAGTAAAGCTATCACTCCTTTGGGTGAAATTTTAGCTTTTGCTATTAATAGCACTAAAATAATTGAGAAGAAAGGTGAGATTGAAAGAAGTGATGCCGATGAGAAGGCATCCCTCACTATGTCTCCTGAGGAAGAGTATGAGCTCCGAGTTACTCTTGAGGAGAAACTTGAATCTATTGAGAGCTCTATAATGAACAAATATCCTATCTCACTAAAGCACGTGACCATACTAATGCTAAATATAAAGTGCTTAAAAAGGAAAAGGTTGAATTTGTTGTTGGCAATCCTAAACTAATTGAGGAAAACTCTAGGTTTAATAGTGAGCTTGCCAAGTTGTCTTCTTCTATTACTAATGATGCTTGTGCTACTAACTCCACATCTTGTGAAGCATCTATTTTGAAGGATAATGTTGAGGTAAGGGCTAAACTTGAGTTGATGACTAGAAAGTGTGGTAAATTGGAAGAAAGTCATGAAAAGCTATCTAGCTCTCATGATGATCTTCTAGCATCCCATACTAAGCTAAAATTATCTCTTGAGGCTATCACTAGAAATGTAAGATCTTGTGAGCCTCATGTGGTTACTAGCACAACCTCTTCTAATAATGCTATATTTCCTTGTGCTAGTATTAGTAATTCATCCTCTCATAATGTTTCTACATCTTGTGATGAATTGCTTTCCTTTCCTTGTTGCTCTAACAATGAAGCATCTACTTCCTCTAACTCTTGTGGTGATTCTAACCATGTAGAGGAAATTAAAGAGCTCAAGGACCAAGTCACTTATTTTAATAAAGACTTGTAAAAGTGTCATGAAGGGAGTTCCACCATCGACAAGATGTTGATGGTGAGAAGACTTCCCAATGACAAGAGTGGACTTGGATTCAACTCCAATATCAAGAACAAGTCCAAGGTTGACAAGAAGAAGGGCCAAGAACAAGTAAAAGATCCGTCCAAGATTATTTGCTTCAAGTGCAAGATTGACGGGCACCATGTTAGATCTTGCCCTTTGAAGAAGAAGTCTCTAAGTGAGAAGCAACTAGGGAAGCGGCCTCTTGTTCAATCTCATGCTCAACCACGAGTTGAACAACGACCACCTCCTAAGAAGACTAAAGCCAATCCTCCTCAAGTTGAGGAGCCTATTAAGAAGAAAGAGAAGAGTCGATGTTGCTACCTTTGTCGTGAGAAGGGACACCTTGCTTCTTCATGCACTAATGGTACATTATCCAACCATATCCTTGTTGATGATGTGTATTCCATTCGGAAGGATAATATGGGCAATGTGTTTGCCAAGTTTATTGGTACTCAAACTGGTGTCAAGAAAAGAACCATTTGGGTTGCCAAACTTTTGTGACTAACCTCTTAGGACCCAACTTGGTTGGGGACCAACAAGCTCAAACTTGATCAATAGGTATTGTTGGAGGGCGTTGGAGACTTGGATATCTCATGAAGAATTAAGGGATCTTCATCAATTATATTTCCTCAAGCCAAGTCATTTGGATTTTATATATCTCATATCCAATGTGCCTCCTTGAGGTAACTTGTAGCTAAATCATATATTCATTGAAAGTTTCATGCTCCCTTGCATATGTCAGTTTTGTTTCTAGCATGTGTTTGTATATGTTGTGCTTACTACTTACCTATCTTGAGTAATCTAGTTATGTTTGTTGGTTTGCACTCCATGTACTTGTGTGCTTTGTGTTTAGCCCTCATTGCAATTCTTGTTTGTTTTTAGTTGGCTCTTTGGGAGATTAATGGACTATCCCATTTTGGGGGAGTAATATTCTCTTGGCACTTTAATATCCTAAAATGTGTGCACATGAGGAATACCACTTAGTGTTGATATATCAATATTATATTGTCCTACATGGTATGTCTTTCTCATGAGAAATTCAAATTCTAATGTCCTTTAACTTTCTCTAGTTGGATTTATTTTATTTACCTCGTGTTGAAAAAAATGGATTATCACATTATGGGGGAGTAATAAGCTATGTGCATACTACAAGCCTATAAAATGTGAACATGTGAGGTATGGCCACCTAGAATTGATATTATTAGTTATCTTGTTCCTATGTGGCATGTTGCTCAAACAAGTTCCATATTTGCTTCAATATGTTTTTTTTATCTCTTTTCTGTTGGTATCTTGTTTGTGAGAGTTTCTTTGGTGCTTTGCATTTTTCGGTTATTATTAGAAGCCTTCAAGAATCTCTATCTAAGCATGTTTTTCTATTCCTATCTGTTGTCACATGCTTATGTTTTGTGAATATGATTGTGAACGAAACTACCACCGAGAAATATCTCCATACATCTCTTGTCTTTGACAAGTGATAATAACTTGTGGTAAGTTTATTGATCATATTTTCTTTGGCCTTTGCTCTAAAATTGCCTTGTTTGTTGCCAAAGATTTGTTTTGGTTCAAACTACTTTGTGTCTTCCTTTTGTTCTACTCAAAATTTGTTTTGTGCTTTCTTGTGGTAGGAAAATAAATGATCCCATTCTTGTGCACTTACATTCAAAGCCATACTTCTTTGAGTTGCACTATTCTTAGGGAAGCTATCCTACATTGAGTAGATCACCATTATTTAAATTGGTATTGCATCTTATTGCTTTTCTTGTGTTCGACTAGTGTTTGAATAATATATATGGAGAGTAATGATTCCATTGTGTGCATTTTGTGTTCAAATAAAATATCATAAATAGTGCACTATTCTTGGAAGAGCTATCCTATATGCGGTTGAACACTTGTTGTCTTTAAATTTGTATTTCATCCCAATGAATTGTCTCTTTGAAAGACGAACATTTTTCGTCTTGGAACTTTGCGTGCCATCATGAAAAGTGTAGAGGGTTTGTTTATTCTTTAATTTTTTTTGGTATCTTCTCTATTTTGGTTTCCTCAATCATGTGTTGATTTGGGTTTTTGATAAAATTTGGAAAACTCTCTTGCTTTTCACTCGTGTGAGTGCCTTCTTGGTTTAATTGGTGTTTTTGTCCAAACTGTATCTCGTTTGGTTCTTGAAAGTTTTGTGCATGTATATTTACTATATGTATATCGTATGGCATGCTTACTTTCGTTGATCCAATATATAGTATAAACTCCATCAAACCCTAAATGTCTAAGATGTGCATGAAATTCAAATTCATATTAATATGCACATATTTCTATGGAGTTTGTCCTATGTATTGTAGTTTCTCTAACTACTTTGGACTCAATGAGTTTGGGTACCATGTTGTACTTGAATTTTGTTTTTAGGTACAGTGGAGATGCATTGTGTGCTTGCCTCATTCATAAGGAAGGTGTTTTCACCATTGGATTATAGGAGCCAAGCTATGATGATTATCAAACTCGCATCCTCTTCATCACCAATGTCTTCTCTGTAACAATTATCTATCTCATGCACACATTTCTAGCTCTCAACCTTGTGTAGGTTGTGTCTTGGCATGAATTCCTTTTGTTGCATTTCATTTGGTTCTTGCAAGTGTATTATCAAAACATATTTATTTCAAGTATGAGTAAGACGGGATGATTACATATCTAGGGGATATTTATAATCATTTTTATGATTCACCAATCCCAAGTATATTAATCTAGCAACTTCTACTCGAAGTCTCACACGTGCAATATTGATGAATTCTCAAAAACCATTTGCTTTTTTGTGACACGTGTTACCTTTCTCAAAGCATTCCAACTATAACTTTTCCCTTGTTATATTTGTGATGCTTTGATGAGTTTGTTGATTGTTCATCTATATCCCTTTAAGATAAAATTGAGATTTGTGCTTTGCTTTCAAGAAAAAAAATCTTATTGGTGTATTTATGACTCTCTTTTGGATATCATGTTCCTCTCCTTCGTACCTATTTTGTGTGTGCACAATTCTTTGTGGACTTATATCTTTGTGATTGGTGTCCACTTAGAAACTTATACACATGAGAATAGTTACATATTTAATTGGTATTCTATTTCTTTAGTGACCATTTTTTAGTGATTTTTATTCTTTGGTGGTTCCTAGAAGGCACAAGCTTGGCTTTTCATTTGGTACTTCTTTTGCATCTTAATAAGCTTGTGGACCTACTTGTTTGTTGCAAGTTGCATTGCTTCATTTACCATCTATTCTCTTGCACTTCTTGCGGGTTGTAGATGATTATGGGGAGTGATGATTCCATATTTGTGCACTCATCAATAGTGCATAGACACTGGGGAGCTTATCTATTTTGTTCTAGAACTCTCTTGTTGGATCTCTTCGGTTGCTTGCTCCTTGTGGGGAGATGTTTAGAGGAATATTTTTCATTTCCAATCTTAGGATCCTCAATATAGTTTCATCTCCCTCCATCTATTCATTGTTGGATATATGCACTTGATTTCATTTATATCATGAGGAATGCATACATTCTCAGGGAGATCTTATTATATTAACCTTCTAAGTTTTTCCTCCCATTTCGGAAATGGATGCCAATGGGGGAGAAGTTTAGAGGGTTTAAGGGAATTTGGTTTTATGCTTTAGGTTTGTTCTTAAGCATTTGTCTTCCATTCTCTTGCATCCTTTCTCTTTGTGTTGCATGGTTGATTTATTCGTTATATAAACCCTCGTAAAAAGGGATTGTCGTCAATTACCAAAACGGGGGAGATTGAAAGCGCATGGTGCCCCCATATGTGGTTTTGGTAATTAATGACAATCCTTAAGGACTAATGTTTGCATTGAGATATTCTTTCAGGACTTGTCCATAAGAATAGTTTGGAGTACTTGTGTGATTCGAAGATGATCTTTTGATGTCCAAGAATGGCCAAGAAGTTTTCTCTCTGTCCAGCGGTAGTACCGCTCCCCGTGAAGTTGTACTGCTGCGACACACCTGGTACACTCTAGACAGCGGTAGTACCGCGGTTTGTACTGTCTCCTCCCAGGAGCGGTACTACCGCTGGTGATACCGCTGGAGGTACCGCTAGCAAAGAAAAGGCCACTGATATCCACGATACCCAGGCGGTACCGACATAGTACTACCGCTAGTACTTAGTCACTTTCGGAGCAACAATCCCCACGGCGGTAGTACCGCTACCGTCAGCGGTAGTACCGCTCCTTCCAGGACGCGGTAGTACTGCTGGCAGTACCGGTCAAAATACCGCCAGGGAAGTTTCACTCACGGTAATGATTACGGTACTAGGGCGGTAGTGGCCTAGTACTACCGCCAGCCATCTCGATTTATATCGAGTTTAGGGCCAACGGTAGTACCAGTGCCGCTTATGGTAGTACAGCTACTGGAGCTTCACGGTACTTCCCGTGGTACCGCTTAGCACTAGTGTGCAGTACACTGGGTACCTGTGATGTCAGTCGGCGGTAGTACTGTTGTGTGCAACGGTAGTACCGCTGTGCTGTTAAGCTTATTTGCTTGATGTCTTGAAGAACAAAATGGACTGGTCATTCGTGTCTACCTTCAAGACATCAACTTTTTGGACGAAGAAATAAGAAAAGATACAAGGTTGATCATGCGTATGATCAACACATAAAGCTGCAAGATGTATCTAGTGGGATTATGTATCTCGTGGTAATGGTAAGCAATTGTCCATATAGCTTTGTGAACTAACCCATGATATATGTGTGTGTGCTATCTCTATGTTTGATTAGGTATCTTTCCATGGGCATGCTTCACAAGAAAGATTTCATATAGCCCATGGTCTATGTCGTCAAGCGGTGTTTGTCATCGAGCTTGATGTGGAAGCTCAAGTGAAGCATATCGAAGAAATCCTATGCTTGATGCTTTCCACCCATTTGGATATTGTGGCCTTATGAAGATGTGCCGAAGGGTATCTCCCATAATGGTGTATGGGGAAGTAACTTGCAAGTGTTCATCAAGCAGAGTAAGTGCTAGCTAGCACGATCAAGAAACAAGATCCACCTTGAGAGAGTCAATAGCGTCATCATCTAGATCAATTGGAATGCCCAAGGCAAAGATATAATATTGATAGATTTTCTATTTTACCGATCTCATACTTTTGGGAGACCGGGTTATAGGATCGATAGTCGTACTATCAAGAGGGGTTATCAAGTGAGTAACTTGATCGAATCGTTGGAGAGAGCTCAAACCTTTGCACTCTTGCATATCATCTTTCTTGATTCTTCTTTGGATTTTATCTCTATGTATTTTGGTGCTTGTTGTGATCTTCATGACAAGCCCAAGTTCATCAAAAAGGGTTTTCACATGAAACACTTATTGAGTTTTTGATGTTGAAGGTTTTTCCGGTTGGTGATGGCTAGGTTGAGACTCCAAGTGCAGAGTGTGTAGCTAGTGGCAAGCCTTCTTCCCCACGAGGGTGACTCGAGGGTTTATATCGAACACTTGGGGAGCCAGTATTTCAGCAGTAGTCTTCCAAGCTTCCTCCAGGATCCTGCAAACAAGTAGAGAATTTTGTGCCCTCAACCTCACCAAGTGGTTGTCAAGCACAAGGTGTGAGACTTCTAAATTGCAATGCAAAACTGAAAGTAAATGTGCAATAATTAAATCTACTACTAAATGCAAATGAGAAAATAAATATGCAATGGATTGTTTTTGTATTTTTGTGATGCAAGTGGTGATGGAGATAATGTAAATTCGAATTGGAGATGCAAGTAAAGTAAAGTGCAAGTAAAGTAAATTGCAGCAAAGTAACTAGAGTGTTTTCTTATAATTAAAATAGGACCGGGGTTCATGGTTTCACACTTGCATTCTCTCAAATAAAGTGGTAGACGGTGGACATAAATAATTACATGTGAGATTACAATAACATGTTTAACATTGAGTACTTTCATATGGGCATCACGTCCTAGCATAGAGATCTCTACGGTCATATTGATCCCTCTTATACTCCACCAAGATGCGAAATAAATCATAACACCTCGATAATTAAGGAAAAACCAGAGTATAGCTTTAAGCAATGTGACATGAAGTTGAAGTAAGAACTTGCTAGATCTAGTCATGGAGATTGATTAGTGTCACTTCAAATACCCGGTAACAAGGTACTCCTTTTTATCCCTAGTGAGGTAACTAAGAAAGGTTTAACAAAACCTAAGTGGATCGCTGAACTTCTGTCACTTTCACAGCACTAGCCACCCCCCCGTTACTCCAACTAATGCACCCATCACCCCACACACGCTCTCAAGAACTAGATTGATCAAAGCTAGCAAATAAGAACGGGGTACATAAGATACATCTACTCAAATAACTCAAGAGAAACAATTGCAATCTCAGATTCAATAACTCATAGAAAAGATCCACCACATAGGAATTACAACGGTGCCCGTAATCATGTGAGGCAGCTCATACGGATCTAATTAGTGAAGCACATAGAGAGAGAGATACAAGTGCTACTTCCACAAACCCATAGCCCTGGGGTGGACTACTCCCTCTTGATGGAGATGTCGATGGAGATGACGTTGGAGGGGTAGGAGATCACACCGGCGGCACCCCGCCGGAGTTTTCCCCCTCCAATCTGGAACTTCTGGTCTCTGTTTCGGTGTTTCGGCCGCGCTCCCCTCCGTAAGGGTACGGGGGACCCTTTTTATAGTCGGTTTTGGGTCAAGACGGAGTCGGTAAGTCGAAGATGGAAGGAATTGGGGCCACAGGGGCCAAAAGGGGGCCTCTCACGCGGCCAAGGAATCTGGCCGTGTGGAGGGTCCTCTTTTGGGCCTCCTTGCCCAATTCTCGTGGATCCTTCGCCCGCAAGTCTTCTCCTTCCAAGAAAATGACCCCCGCAGATTTTCAGGTGATTTCGCGGAAGTTTGCCCCCTGAAACGTCAAAAATATAGAAAACGGGGTTTCTGACAGGCAGGGTTAATTCCATAAAAGTTGGGGGACTTTGTAATTTAACCCCAAAATACTATAAAACATTGAATTATACCCTTATATGATGCAATATGTAATAGAAAACCATGTGAAAATATGCAAAATTCATCTATGCATTTTACATGCATCAACATCCCCAAGCTTAACCCATGCTCGTCCTCGAGTATGAAGGTGATAAAACTAAGATGGGTTTTGCATATTGAAACAATTATGGGATATCAAGGAGGATTATTCATGCTACATATAATCAAATGATTAATATTAGAAATGAGTAGCAATATACAATTCATGTTGTAAGAAATATCAAATATGCAAGCAAAGATGCTTCATGAAAGTTCACAAAGTGTATAATGAAATAAAAGCACTATGGACCAAATGCATACACAAAATGAAAAATAAAATCCTATATTGGTCAAAGAATAGCATAATGGAGAATAGAAAATATAGTGGACACTTTGGAGAAAATTGAGTAGAGGTAAAACATGATCAAGTCTTATTTAGCCTCTAAATTATTCAACTAAAATTACTAATTGAAATGTGGTATCCATTGATCTAGGACTCTCATTTCCCCTTTATCACTAGCATCTTAAAATTGTTAGTATTGAAGTAATGAGAATGACAAGGTGGTTTAAAGCCTCATGCCCCGTGAGTGTGAAAACCTACTCCATGATTACTCAACTTAAGATTCCTAATAAGCTTTGTACAATCATAATAAGTATTAATGACATCATAGAGAACCGCAAAGAGGTACCTCTTGCCTCATGACATGGAAACAAGCCCATGTTACAATGACAAGATGAACAAACGGAGTAGACTCATCATCCTTTTTATTTTCATTCACTATTATGCATAGCTTCTTATTTTATTATAGGATGTGTTGTAGAGTCACTCAAGCTGTAAGTAAATTTCCACCATGATAAAGCATGGCTTGGGTTAGCGGCCCAATGCGTTTCTCTAGTCATATAGATACTTACTCATCAAAACTTACTATTCCTCTATTTCATTTCGGCATGGCAGGAGTCCAAAAACAAAAGTACATGATATCAACCAAATGTAATTTTTTTTGTGCAATGTTGAAAGCTTTCCGATAATACACGTTTATAGATAGCTCCCAACCACACACTTGTCAAACACAAAACTTGTGGCTCCCATTATTGGGTCATGTTTATTAGATGCATAAAAAGTAAAGTGTGCCTTCAAAAGTTCGTGAGTGTCCTATCCCAAGTTCAACCCATGACAATTAATAAAATGAATATCTTAATTTAGAACATAAATAACACAATAACATGGTGAACATACTCGGAATAGCAATGAAGCTAATGGGAAGATATGGTGGACTCACTGGAAATACTTGGCTAAGGAGTGTTGGAAACAAGTTTTTACTTGTTGGGATTTTTAAATTTTTGGGCTAGCAAGAGGGAGATAGTTGACCAGCTACTATGCATTAATATGTCCATAGAACTAATCATTTCATGACAAACTAAATAAACCAGCAATTAACATCAAGGACATGAATAAGAGATAGCTCAAGACAACATTATTGCAAATTTCTACACATAAAAAGCCTATAAATCATGCAAACATATGTAGCTCTTCAAATCAACCATGACATCCCTATTACAAGTCATAATACTAGCATCCAATACATTCCAACCCCAAACTCCAGTAGCTCAATCTCATATAAAATGATGGTGGTGGTCTTATCAAAACAAAAATAAAAATAAAAACTAGACGCTTCAAGTCTCTACGATAAATGCTTTGCTTAGAAAAACAGAAAGTAGACGTGTGCTAACCAAAAGAGTGTAGCTCCAGTGGGGTGTTCATCACATCCTCAAGCTTATGGCTTTCACCATTCTTGGATGTCTTGAGGCGCAACTCCTCTATTCCATGTGAAAAACTTCACAAAACATGTTTCTCTCATTCTTTTTCTGTGGGGTGAGATTAGCAAGGACAAACAAATCACATGCTTGCTATGCAAAATTCCAAATCAAATGCTCCTGTAGATAGAGAATAAGGTTAATTATGTTGTATGTTCACTCTCTTGCTTGAAAGAATCATGGAAATTCGATTCCCAAGCCCAAAAAGTGCATAAAACAAAAGAAGGCAAAATCTGTCCAGAAAAGCAGCAGCAGCAAAACGAACGTTTTTCCCTAAGCTAGACTCGTCAAAAAATTAAGCCAGTTTTTTTGCTTACAGAGGATTAAAAGTTTCAGAACATACTAAAAAATTAGCTCAATCCGACATACCAATAAAAAACGTAAAATCATACGGTGAGCAGACTCGTGCTGAAACAGAAATTTCATGCACTAGGATAGCAACTTATAAGTCCAAATGGGTTTGACTTGACTCTTTATTGAAAACTCCAGAATTAAAACAAAAAAACTAATCTCTTGAGATAGCAAGAGGACACTAGGAAAATCCAAACAAAAACAACCGGGTTGCCTCCCGTAAAGCGCTTTCTTTATAGCCATATAGCTAGGCTTTACTTACTTGATAATCAAGAGGGATAAAGCTCATGAGGGAGCTTGTTCTTCAGCGTGCCCCACTTCCTTGGGAAGTGCTCCATGCTTTTCTTGTGAGGGAACTGAAACTTGACATTCCCTTTCTTGGAGTCTATGATTGCACCTGTAGTACGAAGAAAAGGTCTACCCAAAATAATAGGACTAGGGGATTTATCCCCCATATCCATAATAATGAAATCAACGGGTACGAAAGTCATGTGCAATTCAATCATAACATCTTTTACTTGTCCTACAGCATGTTTAGTAGAGTTATCATCAAGGACAAATTCACTTGAGCACTTTTCTAAATTTTCTAGTTCTAGCAATTCATATAATTCTTTAGAGAGTACCGATACACTAGAACCTAGATCTAACATAGCATGGTGAATTTCTTTTCCAATTGAAACTAGCACCTTGGGGATCCATGCATCCCCAAGATTAGGAGGTATCATGGCCTCATTCTTGTACCTAGCAATTTTTTCTTGCAAGACATGATTAGCAATATAAGATCCAAAGCCAGGTTGATTAACATTTATAGTGGGATCACTAGCAAATTTTTGTAGAGTAGCAATAAGTTCTTGCAAGCTACTTTTTTCTAAATCAAGCAATGGATCCTTAATTTCAGTAAGCATCATAATTTCCTCTAGTTTACTCTCTAATTTAGCTAGCATGCTTGATTCATGAGGACTAATTTCATCTTTGCTAGCAAGATAAGACATATATGGAAGTAAATATTCAGGGTACTTCACTATTTCATTCAAAGTTTCTTCTAAGCTAGTAGGCACATGCCCACTTGTATTCTCAGCAATATGATCAATATTTTCAATAATAGGAGCAGAAATAGTAATATAATTCATTCCTACACTAGGTTGTGCTTGTGGCTTTCCTGCTGACATGCTTAATAGAGTTGCTTGATTATCAGCTAATTTTGACAATGCTTTATCCAAATTCGAAGATTGAAGTTGCAATCATTTAATATCACTACTAATGGATGCAATAGACTTATTTAACTCATGTATCATAGCATTGTGACTAGCAACTTGTTCCATAAGCAATTTATTAGATTCAGAAATTTCACTAGAAGGCTTCCACTTATTTTCATTAGCATTAGGATATAGAACAAAAGGTTTATTTGGCACATAAGGAGGTTTACTATAAGAATTGTAAGCATTACCAAAACCATTGCTACCAGAATTCCTAACAAAATTAACATCCACACTTTCAGAATTACTACCAACTAGCTCCTGCAAAGGCACATTCTCCATATTTTGTTTATTAATAAAAGCAAGAATAGTGTCCATTTTAGACGACAAATCATTGGTTTCTTCAATTGAGTTTATTTCCTTAGTGGGATTGGGTGCTCTTTCAGTATTCCATCGACTATAATTTTGCAATATGCTTTCTAATATGCTCTTAGCCTCTCCTACAGTTTTACTCATAAAGGCACCTCCAGCAGCAGAATCAAGTATATTTCTAGACATGTAGTTTAGACCATTATAAAAAGAGTGTAGTATGGTCCATTCATTTACTCCATGTGATGGGCATGTTCTAAGCATTAATTTAATTCTATCCCATGCCATGGCTACATGTTCATTATCATTTTGCCTAAATGAGAGGATATTATTCCTATTTTGCAAAATTTTAACGGGAGGATAATATTTCTTAATGAAATCTTCTTTTAAATCATCCCAAGACTTTATACTAACTGTAGGTAGTGAAAGTAACCATTCTTTAGCCTTTCCACTAAGTGAAAAAGGAAATAATTTCAGTTTTAAAACACTACTTTCCACATTTTTAAATTTTTGCATATCACATATTTCCATGAAATCATGAAGATGCATAGAGGCATCCTCCATAGCACTACCACCAAATTGCTCTCTAGTAATTACATTCAATAAACTAGGACTTACTTCATAGCTTTCAGCTTGTATTTCAGGTGTAGTAATTGGCCTAGCAATGAATTGGTCATTGGGTGTATTTGTGTAGTCACTTAATTTAGTTCTATCACCCATTTTAACAGTTTTTATGTAGTTTTTAATTTTTTATGCAAAACAAAAGTAAAGTAACTAAGCAAATTCGAAATACTAAAATAAACTAGATAACTAAATGCAAAACTAAAATGCAAACTAAAATAAAATATGCAAGACAAAACAAAAACAACAACAACAAAAACAAGACAAGAAATAGAACAATCTACTTGAAAGAAGGTGGAGATAGAAAGGACGGTACTCACGTAGGTGCAACCTCCCCAAGCATAGGTGTTTGCACACCTTGTTGGTGATGAAGACTTCTTGTGAGTATCCTTGGACAACTCCTTCACCTATGGCTCCCCGGCAACGGCGCCAGAAAAACGCTTGATGGCTAGGTTGAGACTCCAAGTGGAGAGTGTGTAGCTAGTGGCAAGCCTTCTTCCCCACGAGGGTGACTCGAGGGTTTATATCGAACTCTTGGGGAGCTAGTATTTCAGCAGTTGTCTTCCAAGCTTCCTCCAGGATCCTGCAAACAAGTAGAGAATTTTGTGCCCTCAACCTCACCAAGTGGTTGTCAAGCACAAGGTGTGAGACTTATAAATTGCAATGCAAAACTGAAAGTAAATGTGCAATAGTTAAATCTACTACTAAATGCAAATGATAAAATAAATATGCAATGGATTGTTTTTGTATTTTTGTGATGCAAGTGGTGATGGAGATAATGTAAATTCGAATTGGAGATGCAAGTAAAGTAAAGTGCAAGTAAAGTAAATTGCAGCAAAGTAACTAGAGTGTTTTCTTATAATTAAAATAGGATCGGGGTTCATGGTTTCACACTTGCATTCTCTCAAATAAAGTGGTAGACGGTGGACATAAATAATTACATGTGAGATTACAATAACATGTTTAACATTGAGTACTTTCATATGGGCATCACGTCCTAGCATAGAGATCTCTACGGTCATATTGATCCCTCTTATACTCCACCAAGATGCGAAATAAATCATAACACCTCGATAATTAAGGAAAAACCAGAGTATAGCTTTAAGCAATGTGACATGAAGTTGAAGTAAGAACTTGCTAGATCTAGTCATGGAGATTGATTAGTGTCACTTCAAATCCCTGGTAACAAGGTACTCCTTTTTATCCCTAGTGAGGTAACTAAGAAAGGTTTAACAAAACCTAAGTGGATCGCTGAACTTCTGTCACTTTCACAACACTAGCCACCCCCCGCTACTCCAACTAATGCATCCATCACCCCACACACGCTCTCAAGAACTAGATTGATCAAAGCTAGCAAATAAGAACGGGGTACATAAGATACATCTACTCAAATAACTCAAGAGAAACAATTGCAATCTCAGATTCAATAACTCATAGAAAAGATCCACCACACAGGAATTACAGCGGTGCCCGTAATCATGTGAGGCAGCTCATACGGATCTAATTAGTGAAGCACATAGATAGAGAGATACAAGTGCTACTTACACAAACCCATAGCCCTGGGGTGGACTACTCCCTCTTCATGGAGATGTCGATGGAGATGACGTTGGAGGGGTAGGAGATCACACCGGCGGCACCCCGCCGGAGTTTTCCCCCTCCAATCTGGAACTTCTGGTCTCTGTTTTGGTGTTTCGGTGTTTCGGCCGCGCTCCCCTCCGTAAGGGTACGGGGGACCCTTTTTATAGTCGGTTATAGGTCAAGACGGAGTCGGTAAGTCGAAGATGGAAGGAATTGGGGCCACAGGGGCCAAAAGGGGGCCTCTCACGCAGCCAAGGAATCTGGCCGCGTGGAGGGTCCTCTTTTGGGCCTCCTTGCCCAATTCTCGTGGATCCTTCGCCCGCAAGTCTTCTCCTTCCAAGAAAATGACCCCCGCAGATTTTCAGGTGATTTCGCGGAAGTTTGCCCCCTGAAACGTCAAAAATATAGAAAACGGGGTTTCTGACATGCAGGGTTAATTCCATAAAAGTTGGGGGACTTTGTAATTTAACCCCAAAATACTATAAAACATTGAATTATACCCTTATATGATGCAATATGTAATAGAAAACCATGTGAAAATATGCAAAAATTCATCTATGCATTTTACTTGCATCAGTTGGTCATTTCTAGAGAGGTATTTTATTACCCCATTTGGTTTTATGTTTAATTGTTGGACAATGATGTTTCTTTGCAGTATCTTTTAGAGCTCGTCGTTGCAATTTCAACGAGCCCAAGATCATCAAACACGGAGTCCGTACGCAAAAGTTATGACCGTTTTCGTATCGGGTGTTTTTGCAGTTTTTGGTCTAGCGGTAGTACCGCCCCAGTACCGCCTGAAACTGCACGAACCAGTACCGAAATCGCCCCGTAGCGGTAGTACCGCTAGGCCCAGCGGTAGTACCACTGCTGGGCAAAAATTTCACATAACGGTCATATTTTGGGTCCCCTATTTAAGGGGGTCTTCTTCCCCCTTGACCCCAAGGCTGCCCAACATGTTTTTTCTCTCTCCCCCACCATTGTTGACCTTGGAAAGCTTTCCCCTCCCTCAATCCCTCTTATGATTCTTGCATATCTTTGAGGGAGAAGTTAGAGGAGATCTAGATCCACATTTCCACCAATCCATCTCTCCTCTTAGTGAGGGGAACTTAGTGAATTTAGATCTTGGAGTTCTTTGTGTTTATCCTCCATTGTTCTTCCTCTCTTACTCCTCCATAAGCATTTGTTGCTTTGTTGGAATTTGAGAGTGAAGGATTTGAGCACTTGTGATCTTGCCATTTGCATTGGTTGCATCGGTTTGGTCTCTCCACGAGGATTCGTGAAAGTGAACGTTTGTGAGCTTGTTACTCTTGGGTATCAGACCCTAGACGACCTGTGGTGTTCTTGGGAGCCTCCAATTGAGTTGTGGATGTGTGCACCAAGACTGGGGTGACATCGAGTGTCGAATCTGCATCTCAACAAGTCCCTCGGGTGAACCCATAGGGTTTCGAATAGGAGAACCTGTGGACGCTGGTGACGATCGTCGGCTAGACAGAAGGCACGATTTACCCAGGTTCAGGGCCCTCGTAGAGGTAAAACCCTTACTCCTGCCTCTGTCGATCTGTATTATCGAATAGATCGATCACAATAGGGATTGATCAAGTCGAGAGTACGATCTCGAGCTCAAGGCTTGGTGGTGCGGTATTGCTTGGTCCTCTCCCGGTGGCTCTCCTGGCCTTATATAGGTGGCCAGATCCCAAACCGTACCCGGGGAGGACTCGAACTCTAAACCTATGCCGGTTACAAGTTTCCTATCTTAACCCGCAAGGCATTGCGGGTGGGCTTCAACTGGGCCTTCTAGAGTAGTCCAAAGGCTTCCCGTCTTGGGACTCAGTCTTGGGCCTAGGACCAGGTATCCTTATTCGCCGGGTCCAAGGTTCATCCCTTCGTCAGTAGCCCCCGAGCGTTTGCTCGATTGGGATTTTTCCAGTCGGGTAGACGCTCAGATTTTTCGTCTTGCTTTCTTTCGGATGACCATTATAGCCGTTTTCCATTTGGAGGGTGTATACCCTGTGTGATGAGTTTATTACCCGAGTATCGAGTGATGAAAATGCCTGTGTTTTTGGCTATTTTTGCAGAAGGATGTGGCGCAGTAGCTTGGCTCTCCCGAAAGATCAGGGCCAATTAATTGCAACTAGGGCAAAAACAGTTCTGGCCTACACAGATTCGAGACCTCCGACTCGAACCCGATGAGGTGATCTGTCACATCCCAATTTTGCAATACCTGAAAACATAGTTGTTTTGCTAATTGCTTGACAAATAAACTTTGGTTGTGTTTGTTTGAGTGCAACTAAACAAACTAATTATATAATCTTACATGGCTAAGAAATTGAAAACAAACTTAAAAAAGATAGCAAAGCAGTAAACTAAAAATATTCAACATATTGTTCCAATGACCTTGGCAATATTTTCTAAAGTAAATATTGATCAAAGAGTTTTACAAAACTATCTTATGAATCCCATACTTGTTGAATATTATTCCAAGGCCTAAATTAAGAAAGAGGAAACACTAAATAAATTTCCCTTGCTTCACCAAAATCTTATCAAATGTTTTTCCAACCTTGCAAGCTTAAAAACAAAATTATTGGATAGCATTGACTTGCTATCTCTAGGCACATAAATATTTTGGCAAAGCATTGTTAAAGAAAATCCAAGTGCCTTATTAAATTGAATTTCCAATATTTCCAGAAACAGGAAACTCAAACAAGTTACTATTGGAAACTTTCTTCAAATGATCTGAAATTGATACCAGTGCTTCCTTATATCAAATAAGGAACACACACAATAGGAGACCAAAAATTGAATCCATTAAAGTCCTGAAAACATGATTTTTCTCCACAGCAACATTTGGAATTTTGAACAAGTTTGTTCTACAAACTTTTTAAAAATGCAATGAAATAAATACCACATTCTCTATAACTTAAATAAGGATGAAAAACAGAAGGGCACAAGTTTTTGAATAGTTTAAGTTGCCAAAAACCCCTGTTTTCTAGACAGCACCTTTTTGAAATTTGAACAAGTTTGTTCTATGAAGTAACTCAAAATGACTTGAATTTTCTACCACACAAGGAACACACCAAATAAGGAATGTGTGCCAAAAATTATCATTTTTGGAAGCTCCTAAGTAGTCTAATAAATTCAATGTCCATTTATGTCAGAATTGAAATTTGAACAACTTTCAACTATCAAGTTTATCAAATTGAGCCAATTTTCACATATGTTGTACATCCCAACTAATAAGAATTTTGGGCAAAAGGATTTTAAATTTAGACTTTGTTTTCCTAGTGAAAACAACATTTTTCAGAGAGGACAAGGATGTTTTTGTAAATAGCTAGGGACCTATTTGTAATCCGAGTCATCTCCTTCTTCTTCCTAGCATCTCTGTAGCTGCAGTGCCCTACTCCATTGCCTTCGAGTGGAAGATTTCTAGGTGGATAAGAACCCCCCCATGTGCACTTGATGGCTATCTGCCCCCCTCTCTCTCTCCCCCCCGAGCTCTCTCTCTCTCTCTCTCTGAAAAATATCCCCAAACCGAAACCCTAGCCAAATGGTCGCCGTCGATTCGGCCGTTGCCGAGCTCACCGGCGGCAGACATGGGCCTCATCCTCTCCGCCTCGTCGTGCTGAACGTGTGGGCAGAAGGAATCGAGGTGGGACGCCTCGAGGAGCCCGCGCCGTCCGGTTCCCTTCTTCGGGTCCGGCGAGCTCCGGCGGGGAATCGCCGTCGCCTCGCTCCTCCTCCGCCCTCACCGAGTTCTCCCTCGCGTTCATGGTGAGCTCGCGCACCTCACCGTCCCCTTTCCCCTCTCCCTAACCCTCTCGAACGTTGCCGCGCCGTGCTCGCTTTTCGGCCGCCGTGCGCCGCCGTCGCCGGTTGCTCTCCGGCGACTCCCTGGAAACGAGACCACTCTCATTTTCTTCCCCGCGTCGAGGGCAACGTGTGGGTGCTTTTGATTCGAGAAACGTGGCCGGATGCGCCGGATTTTGGCCTCGCCGGAATCCTCCCCGCCGGCAGTGACGTCGTGTGACGTGTGCGTGCCTTGACCGCGCGCTGGAGCAGGTCAAACCCGCGGGTGGGCCGCGCTGCCCGCGTGGCTGCCGCGTGGCCGCCTGGCCCACTGGTCAGCGTCAGCGGCTAGATCTGCCGCGGTGGAGATTGATCTGGCCGGCCCAATAGTGGATCTAGCCCATCCACTGCTCGTTTTTCCATTTATTTTTTTCCTGAAATTTTACATGTTTACTTTTGGCCCTAAAAGCTAATCTAAAAGATGAATTTGACCAAGATAAAATTCACAGTCGTAAAGCAACAAAATCTAAACAATCTCCAGTTTGTAGATCTACATTTGGATGGATATTTTAGACATGAAAAATGTTTTGGCAACAGGTACCAGAAACAGAAAAATGAGCACCATTTTAAATCCACAACTCAGAATGAGGTGTATCCAATTGCATTGGAAAGCCCTTGAAATTTACTAACATAAGAAATTAGCTGTGCTTCCAAATTCCTAATATTTTTGAAATGGCATGCAATTTGGTAAAACACCAGAGAGCACTTTGGTGATTTTTATAAAATCATTAAAAATGATTTTTGATGCAAACTCAATTGGATGGTCTTGTGTATGTTTAGGGATATCCAAATCTAGCTGGGTTTAAATTTTAGATCACCATAGAAAATTTGGTGGACAGATCTTTAATTTGCATGTTTCTGCCATTTTGGTATTTTAGGTAATTAATTTGTGTGAATATATTTTTGTGTTGCAATATTGTTTTCTAGCATGTACGAGTTGTGTGAACTTGTTTTCTAAGGTTTACTTAGCTATTTTAGCATGTTAGATTGTGTGGACTTGAGTGGAGAAGAAATAAGATTTATGAGAATAGCATATGTTTTATCTCTAGTTAATACTTGCATAGAATTTTTGAGTGATAAATTATGTGCAAGCACTTGGATTGTTGTGTTGAGATATTAGATCCAGTACCATGTTGGTACTAATATTGTGTTGTTATCACTTCTTCTAGCTTGCATTTGAGTTGGTAGAGAAGCATGAGTAGTTTAGTCATCACTATGCAAAGGCTAGTAATTTTCTCCCTTGTGTAGAATTTTTGGCATAAAAATTTGTGGATGTGTAGCCACATATTTTTGTGTTGTGCTCATAGGACCAGTAACATTTTGGTGATGTTTTGATGAGTACTTGACCCCTGAAGTTTTCACTTGTGTGGAAATAATAGCATGAGTAGCATTACCTTGCTTATTTTTAGCACCCTATTATTTTCTACTAGTATGGTTATTGCACTAGATGCTAGTTTAGTATTTTGTTAATTTTTAGCAAGTATGACCAGAGTCCTTGTGACCTCTTAATGCTTTGATATTCTAGTGGAACACCCACTAGTGTCATGGCATTTTTGGTGGAAACATTATTTCCCCCATACTAGATGTGTTTCTTTTATATAGTTCTCTAACTAAAGAGTGCCTAGTATTTTTGCTTTGGGTTTTTGAGTGCTAAATGAAAATGTGTATGCTTATGTTGTAAGTGGTTGTAATCATGTGTGGCTTGCTAGGAAAAATCCATTCTTGGAGTGTGGTTTGATTCCTCTAGTAATGCCCCTTTTATTACCACTAGTATGTAGGAGTTGCCCTGCAAATTGATGCATTGTTTTGTTAAATGGGATATTTTTTTTATAGCAAGTATTGATGTTTTTCACTCCTTTTTTATGACATGGACCCTCTGGTTGTATTTAAATTACTTGATTGAAATGCATCCATTGATTCTTCATGTTTGAGTAGTACTAGTTTCCTTAGCAGTTTTTGTATTGAATTATTTTTCCTGCCAACTTGTGTTTGGTAGATATTTGTGTATCCTTGCATGAGGACATGTTTTCATTTCCCATTATTATAACATGGTTCCTTGTTTGCATTTTAGTACTTTACTTGTTATGCATGCTTGCATAGCAAACCCTTAGTAGAAGCATGTCAATAGGATTCCTCCTTTTTAGTCATTGTTTTCTATTGTTCTCACCATGAGAATTGTGTGTTTTGTGATGAGTCTATTGCCTTGTTGCACTTGTGTAGGATCACTGATTTGTAAAAGTAACTTTTGCAAATCATGTGTTTTATTTATTCTTGATGTGAATTTAGGCTTAGTAGAATAGCTACCTTTTTCTTTTTGTGGTTTGGTTGATAGACCCATTGCCATGATTATTATTGTGCATGTTTTGTATACTCTTAGTAGCCTAACCGTGTGAAACTAAGTGTATTTTGGGTTTCTTAATATCTTGGTATGAGAGTGGCACACCCACTGAATCCATGATATTGAGGTTGTGAGATATGTTCCTCCAACCTTAAGCTGTCTTATTAAATGGCATTTCTGCCAGGTGTGTTTGTTTGATTGTTTGCCTCAATTAATAATTGTGTGACTGGTTATTATTAGTTTCCTTTCTGTATGTATTGTTATGTATTGTTGCTTGCCTTGATTGGTTCTGAATGTGTGTCCTTTATTCCTTTTACGACGTTAGAAAACGAAGAGGAAGGAAGTGTCGTGAAGCTCTGTTTCAAGTTCCAGTCACTCCAAAACCAGGCACACAAGGAGTTACCAGGCAAGCCATCCTGATGCTTGCTGATACAATACTTATCATTATCTATCATGCATGTTTTACCTCTGAAGTTTTACCAAAACTTGATTATCAAAACTATTTTTGATGTGGCTATTACTACTATACTATTATATAGGTTACTATCATGCCAGTAGTTAAACTTGGTAATGCCAAGCCCATAAGCCACCATATGGTATTTATTACCATCAAATATACTAGTCCCTAAGTGGACACCCTAAAATTGTGATTCTACAAAACAAAGGCTTTACGGAAAACCCCGGAGAAAAGGCGGATCCTTGTTCTCCGGAGGAATGTGGAAGTGGTCATTTTTGAGAAATTGGTGTTTTCAAAAATGACACATAACCTAGTCTTCGCCGGACAACCTTTACCGTACTGCCACCCTACCCCAACATGGGCACGGGGCTTAACTTGAAGTTTGTCCTTGTTAGTGTGTGTTCTATCTCAATCGCTATAAGGGGTCGTACCCTCGAACCGAATGTCGTCAAAACTCCCAAGGTTGAGACATAAAAGTGTGGGATTCATTTTCCCTCCGGATGCAGCAGTCGGGGCTCCTGGCTTGGCGGGGATTAGCCCGGTGCCGGGGATGCGGACACTCGACTGAAGAGATAGACATGTACTAGCTTGAACATAGTGGATGGTTATGATCAGATACCTGATGTTTACATACTGTTGTTACAGTCCGTGGTTGTTCACGGTAGGTGTACTGGATCTGGTGGATGAGTACACCTCTGCAGAGTACAACTTTTTCAAAGAAGCCGTGTCCTCGGATATGGACAGTTGAATGACCATGTAGCTAGCATTGTGTCAATGTTTTCAAAAGAGGAAGTTTTTGAAAGGGAATTTTTGAAAGGAAGTGTTGAACTTGTGAAGTTCGGAAAGGAAGGAAAACGGATACCGTGGAGGTATCGTCGATGATGAAAAGCCAGATGTCGCTATACAAAACAAAATGTTTTGCAAAGAAAACCTTTTCTACTCTAAGCAAGAACTCTGGAAACTGATTCCAGGAAGTTTTGCAAAGAGAAAATATTCTTTAACAAAGTTTTACAAAACCTCTTGTACATGTGATATCTACAAGAGAAATAAAACTATATTATTTTCTTCTGAAGTATCTTCTTCAACGAAGATACAGATTAACCTGACTGCAACTGTGATGTCATCATATATGAACACCATTGATAGTGAACCCTATTTATAGCCTACCTATTCCACCATATAAGCATATTTGCATGTTTGGTAAGTGACATGATGGATGTCTTGCTGAGTACATTCAAATGTACTCATTATGGTTTCGCCCCTGGTATCTACTTGCCAGACTTTGAGAAGGAGCCTCCGAAGGAGATATATGAAGAGAAGTACGGAGCTGACGGCTTTGCGAACTAGGATCGTCTCCGGGTCAGCAGCCTGTAGGTTAAGGCGTGACTTGGGCTCATCTACGTTGTGTTTTAATTGTCTTCCGCTGTGTTTGATAAGTTGCCTGCCCTATGTGGCAGTTGTGTTAAACATGATCATGTGATCTTTATGTAATACCTTTATGTATTCGTGTAATGGATGATTTTTTTCTGTATGCCAACTTTGTATGTTGTTCACGACTGATCTTTCTGGGATCGTGAATGTATGCATACGGAGGGTTTCAGACTGCCGGTCTGGGGTCCTTACATGATCATTGCGACTGGGCCGTAGAGGTCTTACCGAGTCGAACTTAACCTATGGGGGTACCCGGCGCGTCCGCTAGGATTTTTCTTCGTGTTGTTGACACGGAATTTTACCGAAGGACGCAGCTTGAGTGCGATTCTAGGCCCTCAAGAGAGATCTTTTGGGTCTTACCTTCATATTCGAGAGAACATGGCATCCGGATGTGCCTAGTCGGCTGAACAATCCAGGTCTGTGATGTGTAGACATCGTGTGATGGAGTGGCAGGATCCGCGCACCCGCGAAGTTTTAGGTTTGTGATTTCTCGAGTGAGAAAATCAACCTATTTTGCCCATACGAAAGAGTTTACGTGTCTGGAATCTTTACGCCCATACGAAAGAGTTTTCGTGTCTAGGGTCCTGCTTTATGTGAAAGAATTTTCACGTCATAATTTGTTCGTACGAAGTTATTTCGTGTTTGGAGCTTTGCGAATGAGTTTCCGCGTCTTGATCTGCCCATACGAAGTCTATTTCGTGTTTTGGGTCTTTATTCGAAGAAATTTCCAGTTTGATGATGTGCGCCATGACGTCACGGCGCACTTTATCCTCCCGATGGGACGTGACGGAGCGATAGCAGAGGCGCTGGCCCACCTTGTCAGCTTTTTGACCGGAAACGAGACATCGTTTCTGGTTTTTACGCAAACCGTGCGCAGTAATTGCGCACGATCCACTGTTGGGATCGTGGCACGAAACAACTTCCGCCGCCATTTCGTTTCATCTTCACACGCGGCAGCTGTGATGAACGCCACGTTGCTCGACGAGCGGCCAGGATTGATCGGCTCTGTGTATAAATATGGCCCTTAGGTAAACGGTGAAAATTTCCCGTCATTCTCTTCCAGCCCTCGTCTTCCTCGTGCTTAGCCCTTTCTCTGTGAGCTCGCATCAGCAACCATGGCGGGAGGCAAGAAGCGCAGTGCCGCTGTTTCCTCGTCGAGGGCAACAGAGGAAGCTCCCGCGCCACCTGCTCCGCGCTCAGGCGACTGGCGCTTGCCCAATACGATGAACAAAAGCATCTAGGAGATGCAGAGGGAGGGATTGCTGCCTCCAGAGACCGAGAAGCGGGTGCGTCTCGGTAAAAAAAGAAGAGGTACCCAATCCCCGCGCAAACGAACGCGTGATCTTCGCGGATCACGTTTCGCGCGGGCTCTCCTTCCCCCTCCATCCTTTCCTCGTGGCGCTGTTGTATGTCTATGGCATACAGCTCCACGACTTGCCTCCAAACGCAGTGCACCACATCTCGTGCTTCATTGTTCTTTGCGAGTGCTTCCTGGGCATCTGCCCTCATTGGGGCCTTTGGAAAGCCCTCTTCAAGGTGCGTGTCTTCCGCGAGAAATCGCGGGTAGAGACTGAGCCCGGGGAGCCGCTGCGCACCGGCGGCTTTGGAATCCAGGCGAAGTCGGACAACAGCTATTTCCTGATGCACTTCATCGACTCCGCCCAAGGATGGAGGAAGAAGTGGTTCTATGTCATCGACAACAGCGCGGGTGGGGTCCACGAGTTCCACCCGTTCGATGTCCTGAAGAGTCTGAAGTCCTGGGCGCACAAACTTTCCGTTGAAGAAAACCGGATTGTCACCCCGCTACTCGCCAAGGTGGCCGCCCTTCGTGACCAAACCGCAGGAGTTGTTCTGAACGGCCTGCACCTGGCGAGCGTATTCCTCAAACGCAGGATCCAGCCTCTGCAGGAGAGGCCCTCCACGATGTGGGAGTATCAGGGCGCTGAAGTCCCCAGCCGCGTGAGCCGAGAAAAACTCTCGAATGTTGAATTCGAGAAGAATATTGCGGCCATCGCCAGTTTGAAAGTGGGCGAGGCCTTCCCCGACTGCCCTGTCGCAGCTTTTGAGGCATCAAGGCCTCCACCGCCCGAAGTAAGTTCGAGTTTTTCTTTGTCTTCTGTCCCTTTCTTGCTCGAAAGTTTTGTTGACTAGAATTCTTCTTCCTTTTCTTCTTCTGTCTTCTTTTTTGTAGAGTTTAGCGGTGGTCAACTGCTACCCGCCAGTCTCCGGTGAGGAAGTCTCGGACTTGTTGGCGAGCAACCTGGATGGCCCAGCCGACACTAGCGTTGCCGAAGCCGATTCGAGTTCCGAGCATGATTCCTCGGATGACGCGGAAGAATCGGGTAGCGATCTCCGCCACCGAAAACGCCGCCGAGCAGAGAACGATGAGGCCACCTCCAAGGATAATTCCTTGGGTAAGGAGTCGCCTGAAAAGGAGCCTCTCGTCGTGACTCCGTTAAGTGCACGTGCCCCTTCTCCTTTTTTGCCAAAGACCCATACCGCCTGGAATGCGGATATGTTGGATGATGACGATGACGAGTAGGTTCTGGCTTCCTTGTTCTAGTCGAACGTTCCCTTTTGTTTCTTCTGACAAATTGTTTTTCTTCATGGCAGTCTCCAATCCATCAGCCCTGATCGGTTCGTCTCTTCCCTTCCTCTTGAAAAGAGGAAAAGAGCTGCTGCTGTGGGTGAGACCCCGACTACTGGCACCGTTCAGAATTCACCGAGTGCAGCCCCCACAACGGTGGCTATGGAATATAGAATTCCTGGCTTTGCTGTTGGGGCTTCGACTCCGAAAGAAGTGTCGGGTAGCTCGGCGGATCCTCTCTCCATAGCTCAAGGCCAGGTAAATCTTGTTGTTTTCTTCTCCATATTGCACTTTGTCTGTTTGGATTTTTTATCGGGTGCACGGCAGTGCTCCCGATGGGAGTAGCCCCCAAGGCCGTAGTTAATCGTGTATGATTGGATACAGGCTCAAAAACCAGCTCTCTCTTTTCTTCATTTTATCGGGTGCACGACAGTGCTCCCGATGGAAGTAGCCCCCGAGGTTATACTCGAATGTTTGCAATCGTGTATAGGCTCAATCTTCTCTTTTTTGACTTTTTTCATCTTCATGTTTTTGCAGTCTCTTCTTGACTCCCTTGTGGCCGTTGGCCGTTGCGTTATCTCGGCCGAGACAGAATGCGTGACCCTTCGGGCGGATCGTGATCGACTTGTCGCGGAAAACGAGCTTCTTCGAAGTAAATTTATCGACTTCTTCTATCTCATCTATTCAGTCATGCCAATTTCTTCGGTTCTGAAACCCATTGTTATGCAGCTCAAGTCAAAATTATGAAGGCCGAGAAGACGGACGCCGCCACTCGGGTAAGCGCCCAGGAGGCTCAGTTGGAGGCTGCTCGACAGGAGCTCGAATCCTCTCGCAAGCTGTCGACTGACTTCGAGGGAAAGCTTGCGGACACCCAGGACGCCCTGAAAAAGCTGGAGGAAGCTGGCGCCAAGCAGGACACCGACCTCGTTGACTTCCTTCGCCCTCTGGCCCAACGATTTGCGGGTAAGTTGCGTTTTATCCTTTGTTGTCTCCCGACTGGCTGGTAAGTTTTTTTGGATTTTAACGCTTCTCTCTGCAGGTCTTCTTGGCGTTGCGCTGGAGATGCCTGGGGTCCAACGGGTGGATGCCCTGACTGATTCTTGCGCTCAGCTTAAAAAGCATGCTGATGGGATTTGCACCCTGATCAGCAATGCCACTCGAGTGCTGACGCAGCTTCACGGTCGTCTTCTGGTTGACGTTGTGGTTCCGCCCACGCTGGATGGTCTTCTGAAGGTTTTCCTGGAGGGAAATCTCCTTGACGCCTACTCGGTTGCTCAGTCAGAATCTGGGGCAAAGACTGCTATCCAGTTTGCGCTGGCGCACGGAGTCGCGGGATTGGAGGAGACCTACTCAAACCTTCCCGTCGATGCTTCTACGGGCAAAAAGGTAGCGCTTCGTCCTTTTGGCGATCCAGCTGGAGTCCTTGCCCGGAAGTTATCTGATTTGATCGCCCGTGCTAGTCGCAGGGGGCAAACTGCCGCGAGTGGCAGCACATCTGCAGCTCCTTAGGATAGTTTCTTTTCATAATTTGTGCTTTTGATGTAATGAACCTTGGGATGTATTCCCGTATTCTACCTTTAATCGAAATGTTCTTTTGATATCTGAAATGTTTCCTGTGATTGATTTGTTATGAGTTTCTCCCGATGGGAGTAGCCCCCGAGTACCTGTCAAATAGGTGGTTTTATTTCTCGAATGGAGCGTCCTATTCTTTAACTTTCCTTATCTTCTTCCAGGTAACTAGAGTTGTTGCGGAGTCTTCGGGTGAATCTGTTGCCCAAGTAGATCCTCTTGTTACCGCTGTTGGTACTCTTGCTGGCCTCCTGACCGTGTTGCGGATGGTGAGCGCAAGCTAAAGATTCTGCGTGGGGTGGCGGATGTGGCCAAGTCCAAACAAAAACTTGCGATTGAACGTGAGCAGTTTGTGATGGATGAGTTGGCGGTTGTCGCCAGGGATTTGCTCTGTAAGTATCTCATCCCCCTAGTTTTCTGTATCTTCTATCTTCCTTTGATTATGTATCTTTCTTTGCAGCTGTTCAGACGGATGATAGGAGTGAGAAACAGTGGGTGGAGAACCATATCGTTCACGAAGCCGGTAGTTCAAAACCTCATGCAAATAACTTTTGGTCCGATCGTAGCCGGGGCTTTGTGCTTGCTACCTTGAAGTATCGAGTAATCCAGGCGAAGATGCTCTTGAGTTCCTTCCACAAGATTTTGATTGCTGTGAACTCTGCTTTTTATCCGTTGGAGAGGGGTCCAGAAGATTGGAGCCATCTCCTCAGAACTTTCGGGTGGGAAGGAGAAATTCGCGAGTGTGTCCGCAATCAGATGATCTGCGGCTCGGTAGTGGCGCTTTCCTTCATCCGATTGTGGCATCCTGAGGTGAATTTCAACTCTGTGGCTAGGCTTCCTGATGGTCTAATCGACATGTCCCCTCATTATAGTGTTGTTTGGCCTGCAGCAGAGGAGATTATTCGATTGACCTCGGAAGAGGTGGATCGGGTTTTGGCCGAGGAAAATACTCATTGCCATATGTACATAGGATGTATGTATCTTGTTACTTTGTATAGTTTCTCAAAACTTTGTAAGGTGTCTACCTTGTTTGTAACATTGTGTATATCAATTTATTCCTGTTATGCTAAGTTAGGCGTAGCCCCGTGTATTTGGGGTGTATACCTGTTGTTTTTAGCATGTAGGGATGGAGACTGCGAGTAGCTATGGTTGAAGAACCATGTATATTTATTGAAATGACTGAGAAGCCATGTGTTTCGGGCTACAGGATGGCTAATATAGCCTTATTTGTATTATTAAGGTAAATCTAGGGATAGAATTTACGGAGATGTGCAATATTCCATGGGTTGGAGTAGATGCCACCAGTCGTCGGGTTCTTCAGTCGATAGGCGCCACCTGGGATAACTTCGTGTATTATGAAGGATCCTTCCCATGGTGGTTCGAGCTTGTGTCCTTCTTTCTGCTTGAGCCGTAGCACCAGATCTCCCACCGCGAAGGCTCTGTGGCGTATTCGGCGACTGTGATAGTTTCGCAACGACTGTTGGTATACTGCAGATCTTGCGAGTGCAATATCGCGTATTTCGTCGAGTGCGTCCATATCGTCTGTGAGTGCCCTGTTAGAGGTTTCTTCGCTGTAAGCAATGACCCGTGGGGCGCTGAATCTGACGTCCTCGGGAAGGACTGCTTCAGCACCGTATACCATGAAAAATGGTGTGTAATTTGTGGATCGATTTGGAGTTGTGCGGAGGCTCCATAGCACGGAGGATAGCTCTTCTTCCCAATGTCCTGCTGCTGGGTGTAGGCGATCGAGTAGTCGTTTCTTGATGCCAGCCGAAACTAATACGTTGGATCGTTCGACTTGGCTGTTGGTTTGCGGATGAGCTACTGAAGCGAATTTGAAGATGATTCCCTTTTCTTCGCAGAACTGCTGTGTTTCCTTCGCCGTGAAGTTGCTACCATTGTCGGTGATGATGTTGTGTGGTACGCCAAATCTGCATACTATGGAATCGAGGAATTTGACGGTGCATTGGGCGCTAGCGAAGTTACTGGCATTGCTTCGATCCACTTTGTAAATTTGTCGACTACAACCAGCAAGTGTGTGTACCCTCCGGGTGTAGACTTGCGTAATGGCCCTACCATGTCCATCCCCCATTGTGCAAAGGGCCAGGCGATAGGTATCATATGTAACTCCGTAGCGGGAGCGTGTGGTTTGGGTGCGAATCGCTGGCAGGTGTTGCACCTGTCGACCAATTCCTTTGCGTCTCTGGCCGCTGTAAGCCAGTAGAATCCTGCTCGAAAAGCTTTGCCCACGATCGCTTTCCAGCTGGCGTGATGTCCACAATCTCCTTGGTGTATATCTTGCAGCAATTCTTTGCCATCTTCGGGTTCTATGCATCTTTGCAGTATGCCTGAGATGCTCTGCTTGTATAACTCGCCGTTGAGTACCAGAAAAGATTTGCTGCGTCTGACTATTTGTCGAGCCTCACGAGGATCTGCTGGGAGCTTTTTGGCGGACAAGTAGTCGAGGTATTTCTGCGTTCAGACTGGCTCGACCAGAAAAACTTGTCGTGAGATGCCATGGCTGAGCTCGATGATAGCAATTTGAGGGCCGACCTCTGTCTCCAATGCGCTGGGTGCTCCAGCAGTTTTCTTGACCTTGACTGAACGCTTGGTCATCCTTTCGAAATATATTCCTGGCGGTATGGGTGTGTTTGTGGACCCCATGTTTGCCAGTCTGTCTGCTTCTTCGTTGCTGGATCTCGCAATGTGCTTCAGCTCGCATCCTTTGAAACTTCCTTCGAGTAGATTGTACATGTCCCGGTAGGCGACCATGTTTTCTGCGATAGCGTCGCACTCCTTCATTGTCTGTTGCACGATGAGATTGGAATCGCCATAGATCATCAACCGGGTGGCTCCACATGCGATTGCCATCTTCATCCCATGCAACAGGGCCTCATATTCTGCGTCATTGTTTGATGATGGATCGTTAGGTGGGAAGTCCGATCGCTGGACGTACTGCAACTTGTCTCCTCTCGGTAATATTAGGACGATCCCAGCTCCAGCTCCTTCATTCCTTTTGGACCCGTCGAAGTACATGATCCAGTTAGTCGTATATTCCGGCGGTCCGGGTGTTTGTAGTTCTGTCCACTCGCTCAGAAATTCCACGAGTACCTGTGATTTCACGGAATTGCGTTCGGCATAAATAATGTCCCAGGCGCCTAGCTCGATGCTCCACTTTGCTATTCTTCCCGATGCCATTGGATTGTTCATGATAGTACCGAGGGATGCGTCGTTTAGCACCGTTATGGTATGCTCCTGGAAGTAGTGTTTAAGCTTTCGAGCTGTGAGGACGACTCCGTATGCAACCTTCTGGTAGTGGGGATATCATTGTTTGCATGGCGAAAGGACCTCACTGATGTAGTAAATTGGCCTTTGCACTCCATATGCCTTGCCTTCCTCCGGCCTTTCGACTACGATGGCCGTGCTGATAACCTGGTTTGTTGCGGCTAGGTATAGGTATAGCGTTTCTCTTTCGTGTGGTGTAGCCAGGATACGCCTGCTCTGTAGCGTTTGCTTCAGATCTGCGAATGCCTGCTTTGCTTCGGGTGTCCACTCGAATTTATCCGTCTTCTTCAACAGCTTGTAGAAGGGTAACGCCTGCTCGCCCAATCGTGCGATGAATCTGCTCAAGGCGGCTAGTCGCCCTACGAGCTGTTGGACTCCGCGTAGATTGGTGGGCTCCTTCATGGTCAAGATTTCTTGTATCTTCTCCGGGTTGGCTTCGATTCCTCTGGCGGATACCAGGTACCCAAGTAGTTGTCCAGCTGGGACGCCGAAGACGCATTTTGTCCGGTTAAGCTTAATCCTGTATGCATTTAGAGCGTCAAATGTTTCTCTGATATCCTCGAGGAGTGTATCCTCCACTCGAGTCTTGATGACGATGTCGTCAACGTACACTTGTACGTTCTTGCCAATGAGCTTGGCGAGGCATTTTTGCATGCAGCGCTGATATGTTGCGCCTGCGTTCTTGAGCCCGAAGGGCATTGTCGTGTAGCAGTATACACCGTGAGGTGTGATGAATGTTGTCTTTTCCTCGTCTTCCTGTTTCATCCAGATCTGGTTGTATCCTGAGTAGGCGTCTAGGAAGGAGATGCGTTGGCAGCCTGCGGTGGAGTCCACGATCTGGTCGATTCACGGGAGGGGAAAGTTATCCTTGGGGCAGTGCTTATTCAGCGACGTGTAGTCGATGCACACTCGAAGGATGTTGGTGTTCTTCTTTGGGACCAGCACTGGGTGTAACATCCCTGATTTTTGGAAAATGCAAAAATCACAAAAATTTGAAACTTTTTGTTTTCATGTTATGCAAGTCACCAAGAACCAAATGAGAAGCAAGAAACAAAAGAAAACAATACATATTTCAATGAAATTGAAATTAAGAATCCATTATACCTCTATTCCATAAACCCTAAAGTCATTTCAAAATAAATATTTCTACATAAAGAAAATAATTCTTCTTAAGCAAACCCTTACACCAAACATGTTTTCAACCCAATTATGATCTTGAAAATATTTTTGATATATAAAAACTAGAGAATTGTTATCTCTAATATTTTTCTTCTTATCTCTAAAAAGGGTTTCACTATTATTGAAAACCCCAAAATAGATATAAGTTGTATCCTTGTTTTCCAAGTGTTATGTCAATCAAGAAAATAATATAATACTATAGAAATAAATTGTTTATGAAAACAAGTAAGATACTTTGAGAAAACAATGTTTTCATTTAGGCAAACCTTTCTGCTTTTACTAAACCCCATTTCCAAATTTATTAAATAATTCTCTATGTTTGAAATATAACAAAAGGATACTAATTGTGGTTTCACTAATATGTTGAATATATACAATATGAAAGTTCCTAAAAGGGTCTTATAAAACAATAGTTGAACCATAGAAAATATTTCTAAAAATTGTTTTAATCATATAAAAATTAATGTTTTCTAATAAGTGACTATCATTGTTTCTTCATATTTTAAAATCGTAAAATATGAAAACCATTAAAAATGATTTTGGAAAATGTCATTTGATCACATTTATGTCTCTGATATTTTATTCAACCAGTAATTTTCATTTATACAATTGATATGTTTAAAATGGCATTAATATACTATTAGTGAAATCATTTCTATTTCAAAATATAAAATAGAAAAAAAAAGTATAAATGATTTTCAAAAATGATAATTGACTTATATAATGTCTCTGAAATTCTATTTAGACAATAACATCAATTTATTATTTACTAAATTTTAAAAATGGCCTTAAAAGTATTATTAGTGTTTTATTTATTTTTCAAAATATAAAATTGTGAAAACAAGTAAAGTAACTTTGAAAAATAATGTTTTCAATTGGGAAAACAACATCTTAATTTGAGAAAACCACATTATTTTTATTAAACCCCAAGTCAAATAAATAAGGAAATTTTTCTATTAAGTGACTATGATGTTTTCATCTTATTTAAAAATTATAAAATCATGGAAACAAGTTGAAATGGTTTTGGAAAATAATAATTAACCATATTATAGTCTATGAAAATTTCCCAAACCCATTTCCCTATTTTATTATTATTTCTCATTTAATTGGAATATTAAGGCAATTATGAATTCATTTGAATTGGTATTTTTGAAAAATTCAAAAATGGTGAAAACCCCACAAAAGTGGTACTGTTGGGAAGTGTTTGAAATAATAGGAATTTAGAATTTTGTTTCATGTTATTTAGATTATTTAAACAGAAGATATAAATTAAATAAGAAAACAGAAATAAAAAAGAAAAGAAAATGGTTGGGTGATGTCATGATGACGTCAGCGTCATCAAGCCCTAGCCGTTTCCATTTGGCCGAAATTCAATCTCCATGAATTCGACAGTTACATGCCCGATTGATGGCTGTAAATCCTGCCCCTTAAATCTCCTCCCTCTCCTCTTCAGTACCCCTCTTCTCCCCTTCTGTTTCATGCCCCCACGCCTCCAAAATTCCTCACCGGAGTTGCTCACGGCCGCCGCCGTATTCGTGAAATTCCGGCGAAGGTAGCATGTTTCCGCTGCCCTCACTTGGTACCCCCTGTTTGTCCACACTGTGCGCAACCTTAGATGGTTTTCTTGTTTGGTTTTGCACAGCACGTCGACGGCGCCGTCCATTTTTGAGCTCGGCGGAGCGGACATGGCAGAATCCACACCGCGCCGGCGAATCGAGCACCACTGGAGTCAACGGAGGCCACCATCCGGTCCAGGGCGTCGACCTCACCCTCCTGGACCACTCCCTGAGCCCGGAGGCCCACGGGAACGCGTCGCCGTCGAAATTCCGTGAACGCCGGCCACCACATCGACCATTTCCGGTCAGCCCCGCCGCTGGTGAGCGTCCTCTCGTTCCCATCCGTCCGATCTTGATCCGATGCGTAGAAATAGAGCCACTTAGTGAACCGGTATCGGCCAATAGGATTGCGCCACGCCAGCGCGCGTGTTATGTTGGTATTTGTCGCCCAAACGCAGCACACAACCGGCCCAAGCCCAGGTCCTGTCCATCGCCCTGCGCGACAGATAAGAGGTTTTCGGCCCAGCCTGCCTCCAGAATTAATTTCCGAATAAATTAGAATTGTAATTTTGCAGAAACACCCCTACAACTTAGAAACTTCATAACTTTTGATCCATTAGCCCAAATTTAGCAATCTTGGACTTTTTGGAAAGCCCTAGACATATAGAAACTTTTGGCACTGGCCAAATTCAAATTTGACAAATTTAAATTTGTTCAAATTCAAATATGCTTGTTTGATGAAATTTGGCATAATTCAAATTCTACAAATCCAAAAATTGCAAATAAAATATATTTGGAAACCTTAGAATGTGTACTTTCATATAATCTGTCCCAAAATAATATTTGAACAAATTAAAATTGAATTTAGAATTTAGTTGTCTATTTGAGTATTTTTGACATAGATTAATTTCTATAAATATTTTCAATATAGTTCCTTTTGCAAAATTGTTCCATTTGACAACCTTGAACCAGAAACAACCTTGCCCAACCATTTTAGACACCCTTGAACCATGACCATGTGTTTTTGACCAAAAACCCAACATAATGATTCATCCTTTTTACCATGTCTTAGAATTTTGTTTCCATTTCTTATTCCTTGTTGTTGTGGCTATTTGGAGCCAAGAAAATTCCTTAGAATGTGTCAATCACATGTAGTACCAAGTAGTGAACTTTAGTTTTCTATCTACTTCTACACTCCCCTATTCTTGCTTCAAGAATTCATCAAGTTAGCAAAAAAGGAAATCAAGACTCAAGCACAAGGAGGATCAATGAAGAAGTTTTGAAGAAAATACTTGGACTCCACACCTAGAAGAAACTCAAGGAAATAAAAGTGTGAAGAAATTCAGAAGAAAGCATCTCCCTCTCTCTTTCTATTCTTCTTCTTATTTTCTTTCTCTTCTTTTTGACTTGGTGGTATTTGTGCCCATACCATACACAAACTAATTAGTGAAAGCCATGAAGAATTTATCAATAACAAGAGAAGAATCCATCCAAGGAACAAGACTACAATAGAAGCATGAGGATTATCTTCAAGAAGACAAGCATGTGAAGACTAGAAGCAATCCATACAAGTTGAAGAATAACAAGTTATTTTTGTCCAACCATTGACCCAAATGGAAAATCCAAGACTTAGTAATATTTTTCCCTTTGATGATGAAGTTAGTAGACCTACCCTAACCACAATGGAAAATACTAACATAGTCACTCAAATACTTTTGAAGGTGAATATGACCAAGTGTTTGCATGTATTACTTTAGTTGAAGAAGTAATATGTTTAATTCTTAGTGAACTCTTGGAACTTCCTCGACAAGTATGGTTATAATAAAGTTAGATCACATCAAAACTCAACCTATTCCATCCCAAGTAAACCCTTGGAATTTTCCTTAACAAGTATTGAACTCAAACCTTGACCTTGCCCTAACCAACTTGGTTAAGCCCCTTTTGATATGTTAGTTGCTATGTATGTTTTCTACACTTATATGTTTGTTTGTTAGGATGCTTGTTTATTTTGTTATTGTGTTTTCAATGAATAGATTGTACGGAGAGCAATGATATTTTGTGAAGAGAGTGTGATATCTTCACCAACTTCAACAAGGCAAGTAACACACCATCAACTACCCATTATTTTCTATATGCATTAGTTGATTTTGAGTAGTATGCATGATAGGAAATTTTACTAAGTTATACTATGCTATGCTATTATCCTAGTAGTGTGTAGCCATCCCTTTTACCTTGTTATTTTGATAGCTTTAGAATTTACTAGGTGCTATGCAATGTTACAAATTTTTTTACTAGATGTTGAGGAAAAATCCTAAGTATAACTAATGAATGAACCACCTGGGTGGAAGTGGTAAGATTGGGTTATGTTGAGTGTTTCCTCAGGGCCCTTATCTAAGGGTTATTCCACTTGAGGTTGTCACTTGCGGATGGCCACCCAGGAACAAAGAGATTACTATGTCCCTCTAAATCTAGTAGCTTCCCGTGCAGCCTTTTGACAATATGGGCTCTGTCTTGATCAATTAAGTTGTGAGGGTTTAGCCCAGGCTTGACAAGCAGATGTAGCAAAATTATAGGTGGAACGGGTCTTGCCGGTGGGTTTGGACTTCTTCTTCTGAAAGATCTCGTCTCAATTCTCTCCTTTCCATGATGCACTCCGGGTGTATAGGATGTTTGGGCTAATTGAAGACAAAGGGTGAAAGTGCACAACCTCTGCAGAGTCAACAAACTAAGATCTTAGCCGTGTCCCCGGTTATGGACAACTATGAGCAGCTGGACAAGGATTGACGGAAGAATCTCATCATCATTTTCAATAAGTAAAATTTTGACCAAGTGAACAGTATTGTGGTGCTTGGATCTTAATCCAATGTTGCCACCCTTTTGAAAAGAAAAGTTTGTTTTACAAAAGTGATAGGAGAAAACTGGCTTTATGCAAAACTTAGCCAAAACTCCACTCAGCCAAATAAGCATGTAGTATTAGTCTTGCCATTTATATCCACCATAGTGTTACTTGCCAATACATTAAATTGTATTGACTCCCTTGTGGCTGCATATTCCATATTGCAGATGTTTCTGAAGACGAGTGAGGATTTCGTTTAGGATCTCGAGACTATCGCCAACATGTTTTGCCTGTGGCACATGAAGAAGATGGGCTCAATGTTGTACTATGTTTTCCGTTGTAATTCTTTGTTTTCTGCTAGTCTTCTAAGACTATGCAAGTTGTAATACTATTTTGTAAAGACTGGATCATGCGATGTAATAGAATTTGATGCATTTGCATGATATTTCATTTTGTACTGTGGTGCTAGCAATTGATCCAGGGACTAGCACAATAACACAGGTATTCCATCTTTATTAAAAGTTGGGATGCTACACTGGGTTTGCTAACCAAGTGGATATTTTTATCTCTCTGATGAATTTTTCTGCGAGCAATCTGTTTACCTCTTCTCCAAGCGCTTTCTGCTTGGGTTCTGAGAACCGTCGGGTGGTCTGTTTGATGGGCTTTGCGTCTTTGTAGACTTCGAGTGAGTGCTCGGCGAACTCCCTGGGTATTCCTGGCATATCTGAAGGCTGCCAGGCGAAAATTTCCCAGTACTCACTGAGGAGTTCGACGAGCGCGCTTTCCTATGCTGGCGAGAGGGTAGTGGAGACCATCGCCGTTTTCGCAAAATCCGTCGGGTGCACTTGATGTTTGCGAGTGTCGCTGTTGGTGCTGAATTCCAATTCTGGTGCGTTTTTCTTTGTGAGGGGCATCACGGAGTGATCCGTGGTCTTTGCTATTTCCTCTAGTTCTTCTTGCATCCCGAAAGATTTTGCGATTTCGTTGAACTCGATGTCGCACTTGTTTGATTTCTGGAAATCTCCGTCGATGGTGATTGTGCCATATTCCCCAGGTAGCTTGAGTTTCAGGTATGTGTAATGTGGTACTGCCATGAATCTTGCGAACGATGTTCGACCAAGAATGGCGTGGTACTGTGAGGGCCAGTCGACTAATTCAAAGTCAAGGAACTCTCTCCTGTAAGTGCGACGATTGTCTAACACCACCTCCAGATTGATTATTCCGAGTGGACGGATCGCCTTTCCTGGAACTATCCCGTGGAAGGATGTTTGTGATTCTGCGAGTCCTTCTAGGTTCCTGTTCATCCGACGGAGCGTATCTGCATAGATGATATTGATGCCGCTGCCCCCGTCCATGAATACACGAGCCAATTCGTAGTTGCCAATTTGTGCTTGGATAACTAGGGCAGCGTGTCCTGGTCGATAGACTCGCGGGGGGTGGTCTTCCATGGAGAAGGTAATTGGCTGATCCGCCATCTTCAGGTACTCGGGTCTTGTTGGTGGGGTTTGCACAGCCATGCATAGTTGCCGTGTGTTTGTCTTCTGAGCTCTGCGGGATGGGCAGACTTTCTGTATCATCCCCAACAGTCCAATCGGGTTTGGGTATGCTTTGGCTCCGGCCTTTGCTGCGGGTGGCGCAGGTAGTGCGGCTAGCACCGTGCTCTGATTTCCTGGTGGAGGCAGGGGTTGTGGCGGTTGGAACCCTTGGTGTCCTCCTCCTGGAAGTGGCGGGTAGCTCTGACTAGCTGCTGATCTGCTTTTCTTCGAGAAGTCCTCATGGATTTCAATCAACTTCCGGCAATCCTTGAGAAGGTGTGTTGCCTTAGTTTTGCATGTGTGCTTATCTGTAAATAGATGTAGCGAGCAGTATCCGTCGAGGTCTTCCTCGGGGGTTTTGTCTTCAGCCTTCGGTTTCCATTCGCGACTTCCACGGCGTCCGCTATCGCGATTTTGCGTGAATTCTGCTGCTACAAGTTCTTCTCGGTCGTCGTGATCGTAGTACTTCCTTCTTTTTCTTTCGACCATGGCGGTCGTCCTCGGGTGCGGGCGAAGATGCCCTCTCGTTGCGTACAGAGTCCTCTCCATTAGCCCATCTATCGGCTATGATCATCAGCTCTCCAATAGTTTTGGGCGCGGCTCGTCCCAGTTCTTCTCTGAAAGCAGTTCGTCGAGCATCCTTTGCGAAGGCCTCAACCGCTACTTCTTCTGATATGTTTCCCGCGGTGTTCCTGAGCGTGGTCCATCATGGATGTATTCGCGAGTGGACTCGCCACTTTTTTGTTTGCAGGCTCGCAGTTCCTCGATGGTCGCCGGTCTTTTGTAGGTGGCCTGGAAGTTTTTGCAAAACTCAAAGTGCAGATCGTCCCATGATGCATAGCAGGACTTTGGTCTTGCTTCCAGCCAACTACGCGCCGCTCCTACCAAGTGTAGGTTGAGGTACTTCATAGCCGTGTTCTTGTTCCCACGTTGGCATTTTACTGCCGTGAGGTAGTCGTTTAGCCATGACGAAGCTTCGAGAGAACCATCATACTTTGTTACTTTTGTGCTGAGCTTGAATCTTTTGGGTAAAGGCGCTTTGCGGATGCTGCGAGCGAAACACAGCGCGCCGCAGGTCTCGTCATCAGAAGAACCGGATGAGGAGCGCGCGCGGTTCCTTGCTGCCTTTGCCCTGGCTACTCTATTTTGCGCGATGTCCGACCGCGCGTTGTAACCGGGCTGATCGCGGTCGGTCTCTTTCCTTGGTTCCTTGTTGTGTTTTCGCGAGCGGCTGCTGTGATATCGCGAGCCAGGATCTCTACCTTCGCTGCTGCTTCGGCTGTCATCGCGTCGCCGGGCTTCTTTTCCTCGACCACGGCGAGGCGATTTTTCTCTTATGGGTGAAGCACTCCTATGCTTGCGTGACACTTCCTTCTCCTTCTCCTTCTCCTTCTCCTTCTCCTTCTGTTCGGCGGCTTTCCTGCGATCATAGGAGGCAAGCCTTGAGGCTGCCATGCCTAATCCTTTCCGAACTTGTTTGTATTGCTCCGCTCAGGGGTCGTTTTCCCCTGGTTGGTTCATTTGCATGTGGGTTGCTGCGGCTAAGACTGCGGCAGCAGGGGTTTGCGGATAGACGTTTCCTTCCTCGTCAACCCGCATGATGGAAGGTCCGAGTGACCTGCTGATCCCGCCTAGGGATTCTTCGTCCATGGATGACGTTCTTGACGCGTATCCCTTCCTTGCGGGTCGGGTCCCGACAGAAGGAGTTAGGGACAACTCGGCTCGGCGTTGACTCGATTCATCCGCCAATTTTCTCCGATGGGCTAGATCTATCCGAGCTTCCTTGATCGCGGTGGCCGCTCTCACCAGATGATAGTGGTAGGCGACCATGTCTTTGTGTGGGGCTCCAGCCACAGGTGGCTTGCTCGTTCGGATGGCCTCCTTTGCTCGATCCCAAGCGTCACGCGAGACGCCGATCTCAGCGCGTTCCCCTGCGCTGTGTTCTGTTTCTGGGGGTGGCTGTTCTGATCCTGCCATGCAGACCTGAGCCAGTCGTGGCTCGTGAGTCCTAGGCGTAACTCGGAAAGCTTTCTTGACCCAAGAAGGTTCCTCTGTAGAGAGGGTATGGAAGTTGCTGGCGTTGAAGCGGATGAACTCGCCACTTTTCTCCAGATAGGGCCGCGAGTCGACAGCTCCTGACTCAGATCCTGATTCCTCAGGGAAGTGAAGGATCCCGTCTTTGTTGGTGTAGAATTATAAGCTTCCGAACGTCAAGGTGACGCTCTTCTCCAGATCGCTGAATACCGGGCGTGATTCCGACGAGTGAGGGGTGACCACGATAGATCCGATCTGAATAGGGTTGGTCGGAGTCGAGGTCAAAGGTTTCCAACGTGAATTGGATGATGAAGCCGAAGATGCCGGAGATCTAGCGCCCGCCGTTCCTACAGACGGCGCCAATTGTCGAATCTGCATCTCAACAAGTCCCTCGGGTGAAACCATAGGGTTTCGAATAGGAGAACCTATGGACGCTGGTGAAGATCGTCGGCTAGACAGAAGGCACGATTTACCCAGGTTCGGGGCCCTCGTAGAGGTAAAACCCTTACTCCTGCCTCTGTCGATCTGTATTATCGAATAGATCGGTTATAATGGGGATTGCTCAAGTAGAGAGTACGATCTCGAGCTCAAGGCTTGGTGGTGCGGTATTGCTTGGTCCTCTCCCGGTGGCTCCCCTGGCCTTATATAGGTGGCCAGGTCCCAAACCGTACCCGGGGAGGACTCGAACTCTAAACCTATGTCGGTTACTAGCTTCCTCTCTTAACCCGCAAGGCATTGCGGGTGGGCTTCAACTGGGCCTTCTAGAGTAGTCCAAAGGCTTCCCGTCTTGGGCCTCAGTCTTGGGCCTAGGACCAGGTATCCTTATTCGCCGGGTCCAAGGTTCATCCCTTCGTCATCGAGAGCCTGCAATTAAGTTGTGGATGTGTGCCTCGATCGAAGGTTGGCAATACTGGAAGGTGAACTAGGCCTTTGTGGCGGGGTTTATCGTAGAATAGGTTGAGACCTTTGTGGCATGTAACATCCCAAGTATGAAAAATAGCCATTAGAATGTTTGCTCTCTGTTATTTTATGTTTTGCATCATGGCATCATGTTGATTGCAATTGTTTTGCTTTTTTTCCTTTTGTTTTCCTCTGTTTTCATTTGTTTTCCTTTGTTTTCTATTTGAATTTCAAACCAAAATTCAAACCTTTTGTTTCATCCTTGTGATGTTACAATTTCCAAAATGACATTTCAAAATAAAACAACCAATTGTTTCCATTAATCTATAAGGTTCAACTATTTAAATTTGTGGCTTCTAATCTTTCACTTATTTAAAATGTTAACTAAAAGGTTATTCAAATCCAATTGCATTGTACAAACAGCACCCATTTGGAAAGTTATGAAAATTACCAAAACCATCTAATCTTTTGTTTCCATTTATTCCATAATGTTTCAACTAATAAAATGGTGCTTTTATTTCAATTAATTAATTCCAAATTGCTTTCCAATTCAAGACAAACCACCAAACAACACCCAACTTGAATATATGAAAATCACCAAATAATTATAATCATTTAATCAAATTAAACATAGGGTTCACCCTATTAAAAGGTTTGTTTTCATTAAGGTTCAATTAATATAAAAATCATCCAAATTTTGAGTTAAATACAAACATCAAGTTATTTGAGAATTTTGAAAATTCAAAGTTGCAAAGTGGTTGCTGTTGACCATTTTAACCCACCCAAATTTTCCCAACATTTTCCAAATTCAAAATCCCATCTATTTCTTCCAATTCTATTTTCAGCAAAAAAAAAAACAGGAGAACAAATTTTAAAAATAAAATTTGGCGCAGAGGGCAGTGGGCAGCCAGCCCACCTTCTTCTCCTTTTTTCTCCCCGCGCGGCCCAGTTTCCGGCCCGGTACCCCTTCGTCGAGCCGCCACCGTCGTCCCGCAGTACGGCGCCGCATCGGGACGTGCCACGGCGGCAGCCGTCCCATCACGACGGCCAGCAGCGATCCCTGGCCTCTATAAGACCCCTAGGGCACCTGCGCCGCTGCCCTAACCCTAGCTGTCATCGATCCCCTCGCGATCGCCGCCAAATTCCTCTCCCTCGCGGCCTGTCCCCTCTCTGAATTTCTCGCCGGAGCGCCGCTCTCTGAAACCACGTCGAGCACCGCCACCTCGCAGCTCCACTCTCCTATCTAAGCACTGGAACCGCACCACCACTTCTTCCTCTCCAGTTTGGACACCGGAGGGAGCACGGAGGGCCACTGCAGACGCGCCGCCGTCCTCGTCCACGCCGCTGCTGTCGCCGCCGTCAAGCCGTCGTCTCCGAGCCTCTGCAACGACGACTCCGGTGGTGAGCGCCACCATCTACCCTTCCTCTCCTCTCTGTTGCATCCATGCACGTCCACGCATCACCAGATCGCAGCATCGCTTCCATCCACCACGGTGAACGCCGCCGGCGACGCATCTCTGACGAAGTTCAGTCGCAAGCGCGCGTCAGCAATTTCAGTTAACGCGGATCTGGAATGTTAACCTCTCTGCTTCGCTGTACCTGACAAAAACGATTCAGAGCCGCAGTGGTAGCACTGCTCGTTCGCTTGCAGCAGGTCGAGGGATCGAGCCCTCGCGCTGCGGAATTAAAACCCACCTTTTGCATCCGTGGCTGACAGGCAGGGCCCACCTGTCTGTGGCCCTGGCTGCCACGCCAGCGCGCACAGCGCCACGCTGGCCCCCAGGCCCACGTGCAGTGGCTGTGTCTAGCCCACTGCACGGTAGCAATTGTTTCTGCACGTTTCTGTTTTTAAAACCAAATCCTTTTAAATTGCAGATTAATCCCTAAAACAAAAACATTAATAACTTCTAATCTATAACTCCAAATAATAAAAGTTAAATATTTTTGTTGCTCTAAATTAAATTGTCTATCCAACTACTCCATTTGTGTACTGTTTTGAAAATCCCAAATGCATTTAAATTTCAAATTCAAATAATTCAAATGCAATTTTCTAAATTCAATAACTAATTCATACTTAATCCAAATAATGCAAATAAAATATGTTTTCCATACCATTTCAACTCACCTTTTCAAATATAATTTTTGTTTCCTGTTTTGAATAATTAAAATTGGTTAAATGATTTAAATCTTGTTTAATTCATTTAATATTGTTAAATTCATAACTTGATCAACTAAAATTCTTTTGGGACATATAAAATATGTTTTCCAACCATAAAAGTATAAAATTTCGAAATATGAATTTGGTTTAATGTTTTGAACAAATAAAAATTCAAATAAGTTCATGTTTGAATTAAATTCATTTAATTCTTGCTTACACTTGTTTAATTCATAAATAAATCATTTGAAATCATTTTTCAACAAGTGAAACATGCAATCCACCTAAAATTGTGTGTTCTTATCAAATATGAACTTTGTTATCTATTTTGAACAATTTAACTTGATGAAAACAACAACTGCTTGTGTGACACCTTTAAGGAACCAAAATTCCAAAACTTAATAAATGAATTTCCAAACTTGTTAAACCTTATTTGAAATTGTTTCTATTGTTGTTATTTTGCTGTTTTCCTCATCCATGCATCATGCTAATTCACTTCCACATGATGATTAGTTGTAAAACAATTAATTCAACCATAATTCATGGGCTTTCCATATGCAATCCAATTGCATGTGGGTCCATTTACTCATGTTGTTATCTTGTCAACTAGTTTATTTTGATGCATCAATTAAATGGTCATGCATCATCCCATGTTTGTGCACTATGCCATGGTATTGATTGTTGATCTTTCTGCATTGTCTGTTTGCTTCTTCTCGGATAAACGACGATGTTGAGACCGACGATACTTACGACATCCCTTCTAAGGAATTAGCTCAGTACCAGGCTACTAGGTTTGCAGGCAAGTTATCACTCACATGAACCATCGTGTTCCTTTCAACATTGGTTACCGATACTTTCCGTTGTCTATTCTGCTAGCCCTATGATTAGTTGCTTCTGTTACGAACCTATCACATGTATCCTTTAACCCTGATATTGCCTCACCTCCATACCTATAACCTTTTGTTTGAGCCCGTGTCTTACTAGCATGCTTAGGTTGTTTTGCTCGAGTCTGTTACCCGTTACTTTCTGTTACTATATTCCATTATGTTCTGGGGGCTCGATGTTTAATCAATCAATCATGCTAATGTTATTATCAATACTCCCTCCGTCCATTTTTATAAGGCCCACTTTTTAGTATTGAAATGCTAAGAAGTGTGCCTTATAAAAGTGGACGGAGGGAGTAATAAATTTGATGATAAGACACCGGCAGTAGGCCCTTTGTGGTTTTGAGGCCTGCTAGTGTCGACCCTAATAGGAAAAGGGTCTTGTCTACTGATCCATGATGAGCGCACTACCCGCATGTGGGAAGCGAGTATGGGCGCCCCCCTCAATTTGACTCGATTCGCATCTCGTCCAAATCGCCTCATTTAGTTCGGGTTTTCCATTTGCTGCATGCATGATCTTGCGAGCCCTTGGTACCCGGGTGGAACTTTCGTAGTCGGCATATAGGGGGACACGTTCTTAGAGTGCTATGAGGGTCCATTTTCTTCTGGGCTCGATTAGCCGTGCGCCCAAGGTGCTTTGGGCTTGATGCGAAGAAGAGTTGAGTTGTGTTGAGTGCCCCGCTTGGTGGGAGGCATCCCATCTGGCGGGTTATTCTTGCGTGTACGGCCAAATTGGTGCAACCCTGCAGGGATAAATCTTCTCGAGAAGCCGTGTTTTCCGCGGTTATGGATTACTTGGTGAAAGTACTGGCTAACAAGTACTCAGGACAACTTAAACCTAATGATTAACAACCTTACACCCAATGATTAACAACTTGACTAGTAATAGGCTTTTTGACACAATAATATGAACCATCATTAATTTCAACTGTGTGAGTTATCCTCGGATTGCTTCTTTGGATAAGGGGCGAGATCCAGGATGGGTTTGTTTGAGGTTAGTTGATAGGTTGGTTACGATACACGATCTTATCTCCTTTCTGGTAGCCGGAAGTGGTAGAAACTCTGTAGTTGTTTAGAGCAGCCAGTTGCAGCATCTTTTATATCCCCTTCCTTCCGTTGAACCCAAAGCATCTGTGCTTGGTGTTGACGGGCTACACTTTGGTGAACTGTGAGTCTTGCTTGCCAGTACGTTTATGTACTGACCCCTTTGGGGCTGTGGTTTCCGCAGACCTACGTTTCCGAGGATCTACATGGAGGCTACTACGTGGAGTATGACGAGACTGCTGACGAGTAGATAGCGGTGATGGAGGGATAATAACCCGGTAGGCCAACTCCAAGGTGTAACCCGGCCCAAGGGACACGGCGCAGGATCCGGCTAAGGATAATGAAACTTCTGGAAGGCCCAAAGTTTGTAGGCCACATAACCCGGATTGTGGGTTGCGGTAAGGAAAGCTAGGGTTTGTAAGCAGTGTCCGGGTAGGATTCAGGGTGCGCCTTGGAGGGCAAGTCAGGAGGGTACGGTGCTTTATAAACCGATCCCTACGTCTAGTTTGGAGAGATCTAAGAACCCTAGCAATATCACTTGATATCGAGCATCCAGTGTAACCAGAGAGTTGAGTCATTATATCAAGATCGGAGACTCGGCGACTTTGATTGCCGGCTACCAGATCGATTATCATCATGTTTTCCTCTGAGCTAAACCCTCTCCCAAACGCCTGTGTCGTCTTGCCCCAAGATCAGTTACCCCCGGTAACGTCTGCCGTGATAATCCCACGACAGTTGGCGCCCACCGTGGGGCCTGCGTCCAAAGGTGTTTACATCGCGGGAGAAGCTCGGAAGAACATGGAGAATCTTTTCGTCGGTGAGATCTACATCGACCACAAAGGAGAGAAGACGGTGGACGATTCCGGCTGGGGGCCAGAGTCGGACCACCTCGAATCCGGATCTACTGTGACGATCGGCCAGATCAACATCTTCATCGGTATGGTACGTACGTCTAATTTAGAAGGACAATATCATGTGCATACTACAGGAACTCCTAGCAGGGACAAAGAGACATTAAAGCAAGCGGTAAACTCGGTTTCCTCGGCCGTTCCGGGATACCTGAGATGGGCGGAACAAGAGGTAACGTGGAGCAGAAGAGATCACCCGGAAAGAATAGAGCGCCCAGGAGTCTTGGCATTGGTAGTTGCACCGCAGGTCAATGGTTACGAGTTGAAAAGGGTCCTAATGGACGGTGGAAGTAGCATCAATATCTTATATTGGGAAACCTTCTTACGCATGAGTCTCAAAGAGTCCCAGCTACAGAAAAGTTCAACAGTTTTTCATGGGATTGTGCCGGGTCACTCAGCGTGCCCCGAGGGAAAGATCACATTGGAAGTTGCTTTCGGAGAATCAACGGATAATTATCGAGTTGAGTGGCTCACGTTCGAGGTGGTCAAATTGCGCAGTCCTTATCATGCGCTGTTCGGAAGACCGGCTTATGCTAAATTCATGGCTAGGCCGTGTTATGTGTATTTGCAGCTAAAGATTCCGGGTCCGAAGCAGACCATCATCATACATGGAAGCCGGGATATAGCGGCCGAGTGCGACGAAGGAGATTCAGTGATGGCCGAACAAGCTTGCAGAAAAGAGGAACTCAAGTACTACCGGTCTCAAGTAGATCCGGATGATATAACAGCACTGAAAAGACCGAATACCGAGGACGAAAGAGCAAAATTCAAGGTAGCACAGGACACCAAGAAGATAGATTTTGTTGAAGGTGATTCCACTAAGCAATTCACTATAGGGTCTAACTTGGGAAAAGAGCAGGAGAAGGCACTTGTGGAGTTTATTCGTTCAAATGCGGACGTATTCGCCTGGACACCTAGCGACATGCCGGGTATCCCTACAGAATTGGCAGAGCACAGTTTGCACGTAGATCCCAAGTCCAGGCCTGTGAAGCAGGGCTTGAGGAAGATGAATGAGGAAAGAAGGAAAGCTATAGGTGAAGAAATTGCTCGGCTACTGACAGCCGGCTTTATCATGGAAGTATTTCACCCGGATTGGTTAGCAAATCCGGTTCTAGTGATGAAAAAGACCAACGAGTGGAGGATGTGCATTGATTTTACGAGTCTCAACAAACATTGCCCAAAGGATCCGTTCGCACTACCAAGGATAGATCAGATTATAGACGCAGTAGCTGGAAGCTCAAGAGGGAGGATTGGGAGAAAACATCGTTTATAACCCCTTTTGGGGCCTTTTGCTATAAAACCATGACGTTTGGATTGAAGAACGCTGGCGCAACTTATCAACGGTGTATTCAGAAGTGCTTCGAGGACCAAATCGGACGTAATGCCCATGCTTACATGGATGATGTGGTTATCAAGACTAGGAAGGCAGAGACGTTTATCGATGATCTAAAGGAAACGTTCAAGAACTTAAGAAGGTACCAGATGAAGCTTAACCCGACAAAGTGCGTGTTTGGAGTTCCAGCCGGGAAATTACTCGGCTTTATCGTCTCCGAGAGAGGAATTGAAGCAAACCCGGATAAAATCAAAGCTATCCAAAATCTGAAAAAGCCGGAAAATTTGAAGCACGTTCAAAAACTCACGGGCTGCGTAGCAGCCTTGAGCCGATTTATCTCCAGACTCGGAGAAAAGGCAATACCATTGTACCGGCTCTTGAGGAAGTCCGACAAATTCGTATGGGATCAGGAGGCGGATGAGGCGTTCGAGGCACTAAAAAAAGCAGTTATCTGAAGCACCAGTACTAGCGGCCCCGGGTCCTAAAGAGCCTATGTTGCTATACGTGGCAGCAGGCCCCCGAGCCGTCAGTGCAGTAGTGGTTGTGGAGCGTAAAGAGGATGGGAAAGGTTATCCAGTCCAGAGGCCGGTTTATTATGTCAATGAAGTATTATCAGAGGCAAAGCAGCGTTATCCGCATTGGCAAAAGCTGGTTTTCGGGGTCTTCATGGCCAGCCGGAAACTGAAGCCGTACTTCCAGGAACACCCTATAACAGTAGTTAGCTCAATACCAATGTCGGATATCATCAGAAACTCGGATGCAACTGGAAGAATAGCCAAATGGGCGATAGAGATGGGGGATTATCACATCAGCTACGAGCCCAGGTCAGCAATCAAATCTCAGGCTTTGATCGATTTTGTTAATGATTGGACACACACAGGCATGGCCACCATAGTTCCAAATTCCGAGTCATGGATCATGCACTTCGATGGGTCAAAGCAATACGAGGGGTCAGGAGCTGGAGTGGTGCTAACATCGCCCAAAGGAGACAAATTGAGTTATGTACTACAGATTCACTTTGACTGTTCCAACAACGTGGCCGAGTATGAGGCCCTATTGCACGGCTTAAAGGTAGCCAAGGAGATGAATATTAAAAGGATACGATGCTTTGGAGATTCGGACTTAGTGGTACAGCAGGTATCAGGAACTTGGGATAGAAAGGACGCAACTATGACAGCATACCGCAGGGAGGTCGATAGGGTTGCAGGATGTTTTTCCGGGTATGAGGTGGAGCATATAGACAGGAGAAAGAATGAGGCAGCAGACGCCCTCGCTAGACTTGGCTCGCGCAGAGAGCCGGTTCCACCTAACGTTTTCCTGGATGAATTATGGCGACCATCAGTTAAAACCGAGTCTGAGGAGGAACTGGCAAGTAAAGACCCGGATATGGAGCTCGTGGCCACTATACGCGCTATTCCCGAGTGGACAGAACCGTTTTTGGCCTACCTATCACGAGGCGAGTTACCACAACAGGAGGTGTTAGCAAGGCAAATTTTGCGGCGAGCAAAGGGGTATTCTATCATCAATGGGGAGTTATACAAGAGAAGTGCCACGGGAGTCTTTTTGCGCTGCGTAGCACCAGAAGAAGGCCGACAGATTCTCAAGGAAATCCATGAAGGTGATTGCGGGCATCATGCGTCTACAAGATCCCTTGTGGCCAAAGTTTATCGACACGGATTTTTCTGGCTCACGGCTCTAGCAGATGCGGAACGATTAGTAGCAAGGTGTGACGGATGTCAAAGGTACGCTCGCCAAACCCACGTGCCGGCTATGGAATTACGGACCATCCCGTTAACTTGGCCGTTCGCTGTCTGGGGTTTGGACATGGTTGGCCCCTTTCATATGTCACCTTGCAAAAAGACACACCTTTTAGTGGCTGTTGATAAGTTTACCAAGTGGGTAGAGGTCATGCCAGTTACCAACTGTGAAGCAGCTACAGCAGTCAAGTTCCTGAAAAGAATAATCTACCGGTTCGGGTATCCTCACAGCATAATTACCGACAACGGAACCAACATGTCCCTTGGTGAGATGGAAAAGTTCTGTGGAAACAATGGAATCCGGCTTGATGTAGCATCAGTGGCTCATCCACAGGGCAATGGACAAGTGGAAAGGGCAAATCAAGAATTGCTTCGCGGACTAAAACCGCGACTGCGAGTTCCCTGTGTTAGGGCCGCTGGTGCGTGGGTCGAAGAGCTTCCTGCTGTGGTTTGGGGTATCAATACTACGCCTAACAGATCTACTCAGATGACGCCCTTCTTCATGGTCTATGGCGCGGAGGCAGTACTACCGAGTGATATTATTCATGATTCACCACGAGTATCAGCATACGTGGAAGTGGAGAATGAAAAGACCCGGCAAGACGCCGTGGATATGTTAGAAGAACAAAGGGAACAAGCCCTGGAAAGATCAGCCATATATCAGCAGGATTTACGAAGGTATCATAGCCGGCGCGTGAAAACCCGGGTCTTCCAGGAAGGAGACCTGGTTCTGCGCCTGGTACAGTCGAACGAAGGAAAACACAAGCTATCACCACCATGGGAAGGACCGTTTATCGTAAGCCGGAATTTGCATAATTGGTCATATTACTTGATAGATGCAAGGGAAGAGTCGACCACAGTTAATGACACTGCTCATACCACTTCATCTATGCAAGAAAGAGACAGACCGTGGAACGTGGCTCAGCTACGTCCATATTATACTTAGCAAAAATTATGTTGGCATGTGGAATTGAACGATGTAACAGGCAGCAGGTTTTCAGACGTACTCTTTTCCTATCCAGGGTACCCTTGGGGACTGGACGGGTTTTTAATGAGGCGGCTTGCTGACCTAATTTTTTCATATCAAGTAAAGAGGTGATTATCAAGAAAAGAGGTGATTATTATCATGTTCTGTATGATGCATATATTTAGGTCTTGGGGGCTGGTTGCTTGAATAGCACAGTTGCAAACTCAAAGACCCGGCCATGATGCCTATGAGTTATAAGGGCCGATTACTTGCAAACGAGTACGGCTGCAATCTTATAACCGGACGAAGGAGCCAAATGTTCTTGACTATTCTTACTTAAGCTCGATGTGACTCGCAATAAAGTGGCATGATTTGTTCGCTTACGATTACAGTCAGACATGACGCCCAGTGGGACTTGCCTGACCCTGTCTTCGTATAGATGTAACAACATGGTATCCACGCGAAAGCCGGCTTACAGTACAAGATAGTCAAAAGAGTCATCTAAACCACAAGTTATGCAGAGTACAAGGCTAATAACCGGAAACTCAACGATTATTAAGCATAACTTTAGATCCTGTGTGAAACAACTCGGGGTTTTTTATGGGCTTAGCAGCAAACAATCCGTTCTCCTTGAAAGATCACGTATCCTAGACTCGGAAATCCGGGTCCTGGAGACTCGGGATCTTAAGAGAGAAAAAATTGCTTAGCTGTTAAGGTTTCAAAAAAAGCCAAACATCCGAGTCTTGGGGACTTGGGGACTTAGAAGCAATCCCGCTTGTCAACGCCCATGAAACCCGGAAACCGAGTCTCACAAAAGGAACAATAAAGTAAGTTGAATATCAACAAAAAAGAAAGTCGGATATCGAGAATAAAGAAAGTTGGATATCGAGAAGAAAGAAAGTTGGATTTCAAAGATCACATGGGTTCAAAAGTAGATAAACATAAAAGTCAGAAGAGGCACAAGGTGTATCAGGAACTTAGAATGCATTACAAAATTTCGATAAAGAGTATCAAAGGTGCACAGGCGCACCATTCAAAAATAATTGTTTAAACGACACATCAGGCCAACTGACGCATGAGAAGTGGCAGGTATTACTCGACATTCTAAGCCGCGTCGTCCATCTTCGCCTTGCCTTTGCCATCACTTGTGGTAGCAGCAGCACCCGGGTCAGCAGCAACGCCGGCTCGCGCAGGTGGAGGGACGATGGGTGTAGAGGTAGCGGGCGCAGAGTCGGCTTCAGCCTTCTTCTTTGCAGCTTCCTCCCTAATCCTGGCAGCTTCTTCCTTCCATCGGGCAAGCATATCGTATGGCTTGGGGCGATCTGCCTTAATAACCTTGTCACTAGCATCATATGCAGGAAGAATAGAATCGATCTCCAAACTGTCGGCGATCACACTGGCCGGGTGACGAACTTCTTTCTGAATGGCTTTGAAATTCTTTGGTGAGAACTTGGACCCGTCTGGATTGAATTCTGGAAACCCGCCCATCAGCTTGGCCGGCTCTAGCTTAGGGAAATAAGCTTTAGCCAGCGCAAGACCACGGGTTACTCCAAACCGACAGGATGAGCGCTTCCAATGCCAAATCCACTCAGGAATGGTCGAGCAGACTTCCAGCAACTTTTTCATGTTACCAGGTCCAACACCCGGTAGTCGTAGTTCATCGAGAATCCATCCAACTCCGGCATTGAGCTGCCGGACAGTATCTTTAATGAGCTTCAGCTTGGCAGTATCATCCTCTTCCGGGATCGCATCATCCGGACCTGCCGAAAGTGATAAAAGTAATGAACAAGGGGATCCGGCTATTCATCCAAAGGAAAATCCGGGTCTTAATTGCTAAAGTTCAAAGATCATACCAGTTGCTGCGCGGTAGGTATCGGCAATCTGCACAGAAAGTGTTGTTAGCCTGTCCTCAGCCAAGTGAGCCCTTTTCCTATACTTCCTTGTGATTTTTCCACTCCTACGAGCTTCAGCTTCAGCTGCTTCGCGAAGAGCCGTCTCCTTCACAATGCGTTTGGCAGCCTTCGCCAGCTTCTTCTCAGATTGCGCAACGAAGTCCTAGGTGGAAACACAAGGAAGGGTCAGTCGGATCTATTATGAAGTTCCAAGCAAATTAAACCAATAATTCACTTTGAACTTGGGGGCTATACAAGGATACAAGTGGTTTTACTCGGACTTACCTTGTGCTTTGTTATCAAAGCATCTAGAATATTCTCTTCATCGGCCTTTAAGGTTTAGAGGGCATCAAGCATTTGGGCGAACGTCATATCCTCAGGGCGAACTCTAGAAGGGCCGGCAGATTGGTCTTCCGGCTGGGGAACTTTCCCGGTTCTTGGGGTCGAAACCCGGACCGTCTGAGTATCCGGGTTAGGAGAGCCCGTCTTCGTCTCCAAGATCTCAATATCTTCGTCCACTTCTTCAGAGGATTTTGGAGACACGGTTTCCTGTTGAGCCGGGTCATTGAAGGGGTCTTGTTCTTGGCCGTCTTCAGCTTCATCATCAACTGCAGCATCCGTGTTAACAGTCGGCCCCTCCGCCCCCTGCTTTTCTGCTTCTGTGATTTCCGGGTCACTAGTGGTAGCTTGGGCGCTAATAGGAAAGAGGAAAAAGTGGTTAGTGATTTAGGTTGGTAGTTATCAGGTATAAAAGGATATCGAGCGATGGAGACTTACCCGGTGTTCACAGCGTAATCCGGCGGGAGTTCGCCGCTGGACGCGGACGAGGTTGCCAAAGGCACCGATAGCGGCACCCGGAATTGCCCAGCGAGTGGGTGGCTAGGAGATGGGTGGCGCTGAGGAGATTTGGAGGGCTGAGGAGAAGGAGTGCTGGCTCGGGGAGAAGGTGAAGTAGAGATACCTGGGTTAAGGGGATCCTCGCCCGGGGAACTCCGGGTCACCCTGCACTTAGCCGGGAGAGGATCCTTCAAGAATGATGAGCGTGACAATTGTTGATTAAGTTTACGCATGGTATCGAAGGAGTAAGGCTCAGAAGACATAAAGGAAAAAGGAACCTTTGCAACCACTCCTCTGGCCTTCCTCTTGGCCCCGACTGTGACCTCCTGATCGGATTCAGTGGCCTCCGGGTCTTCCTCTTCTTTTTCTTCTTCATCTTCCAGCCCTGAAAGTCGAGTATGTATCCGTGGGAAAAAGGTAAATGGTAGGAAAATAATGCAAGAAAAAGATAACATGAGATTCGGATAAGTACCTTCATCGTCATCAGCCGGCTCGTCCTCTTCTTCCGGGTCTCTGGAGGGGGGGGGGAGGTTTCAACTCTCCAGAAGGGATCATCAGCCTAAAGTCAGAAATATGAAAGTAAGAATTGGAAGTTGCATCAGGTCAAAGTGTGGAAGAAGGTTATGAGAATCGGGTCTTACCGCTGGAGCTGGGTTTTCCCGAGTGAATGGAGGTAATCCGGTAATGTTCTTTATCACCTCCAATTTTTCCGTCAAGAAACTCTTGATGGTTCTGTTGGTATCGCCGGTTGCAAAGTTCTTGGTGGAGTATCGGAGCGCGTCTGTGGTATGCCCCGAATACTCGCACATTAACTTGGTACGGGTAGAGTTGGGCTGGATCCGGAAATCGACCCACGTCTTCACCAAGTTGAGCCCAAGAAGGCCTTGGGCCGAGAGAACAGCTAGCTTGGCTAGCAAAGGCAGGATGGCCTCCCTGTCCGACTCAGGGGCAAGGGCATTGAAGGACTCGGAGATATCTAGGAGACCCTCCGAGTAACCCGGCAATCTTCTCTCACCGGGTAGGGAGGTGTCTCGGCAGTAGAAAAAGGAGAGTTGCCAATGCTTAACGTGAGAGTTTAAGTTAAGGGTTGGCATAGAGGAATTCTTGCGGCGCTGGATGGAAACCCCGCCGCAAGTCAAGAGTGCCCCGTCACCGCTTTCGCGGCACGGTTTGCATTGGAAGAGTTCTATGAAGAGAGTCAAATTTGGCGGAATGCACAAATAGGACTCGCAAAGGACGATGAAGTGGGTTATGTTCAATATAGAGTTAGGCCCTATATCGAACACCCGGAGACCGTAATGGTTAAGGACTTCCCGAAAGAAAGGGTGACCCGGAGGACGGAATCCCCGGGTCACGTGTTCTACGAAGCAGATTACCTCGTTGTCAGCGGGTGTGGGCCGGGTCTCGTCACCCGGCGCCCTCCAGTGGATATCCTTCTGGGAAGGAAGGACTCCCAGTTCGGCCAGCCCTTCTAGCTTGGCCTTCGTAGCTGTGGATCTCCCCCAGTTGGCGGATATGATCTGGGTTGTCTTCGCCTGAGCTGGCTGCTTTCCTTGTCTCTTAGGAGCCATGGGATCAACCTATGAAATACCAGGAAAAAAGATACAGGGAATGAGACTCGAAAATATCGGGGTATCCGAGTATACACTTGGGGTATCAAGAAGGTGTGAAAACTAAGAACTGTCCGGGTACTGTGCCACGAAGTGAAAGTTGCGAATTATTCGGGTATCAAGTACAACTATGGAAATTATTGGTCACTTACGTATTGAAATGAGTTTGGGGAAGACGGATGGTTGCCCATGTATCTACTGCAAGCAAAATAGCTGGAAAAGGAGGATTTTCCGGGTGTTAATGTTATGTGCGGAAAATTGTGGTGAAATGGATCTAGATGGGAAAACTCGCGAGCGATTCTACGAAGAAATTGTAGATTAACAATGGTAGGAGGATGAAGTGTGGTCATCAAACATGTGGTTAAAGGAGTTAGCGAGCGTCAAATCGGTCTAATCCAGCGCAACAGGAAGAACGACCCACAGGTTGACCTAGATCCAATCTTGGATTAATCGCAAAATTGCGGGGCTAAATTAAACGAGTACAAGGGACTTACTGGAGATATTGGGGTCTAGCGCGATGGCGGTGGACGGCGTGGATCGAGTGCCCCTTCGCGACTCTTGGCGAGTGGAACGAGGGCGCGGCGGTGAAGCTTGGCGGCGGCGCAAGGTGGCTCGAGAACGAATGCGGCCGGCGGCGGCTTTGCTCCGATGGCGAGCACGAAATTCCTGCGGTGGTGTTACGAGGGCGTAAGGGGTGAGGAAGGAAAGGAGAAGTTGAAGTGGAGCGATGGGTTCTAGGTCACCCTCTGAGCGCTATTTATAAGATGAGGATGAGTCTATCTCAACGGCCGGAAGCCGGAAATTGTGGGGTAATGGCTATCTACGCGGATTCTGCGAGATATGCTCCAAGTATTGAGCAAAGTATCAGGACAAAAAAGAGAAGGAGATCCACCCCGTGATATCAGGGTCAATTATCGAGTATAGAATCTTGGCATTTTTATTAGGGTTTAGACCTGGAAAGTTAAGCCAAGTATTTGGGGAAAAGCCGGGTTACTATATGGCCACCATGGAGTAAGGCCTAGCTATCTATCAAAGCACCTTAACCCGGCCTCCATATACTTGCGTGTTTGATATTCTTGCAGGGAATAGCGAGCGCTTCAAGGAAGGATACGCGAAGCCCAAGCTATTCTGGGGACTACTGATGGAGGGATAATAACCCGGTAGGCCAACTCCAAGGTGTAACCCGGCCCAAGGGACATGGCGCAGGATCCGGCTAAGGATAATGAAACTTCTGGAAGGCCCAAAGTTTGTAGGCCTCGTAACCCGGATTGTGGGTTGCGGTAAGGAAAGCTAGGGTTTGTAAGCAGTGTCCGGGTAGGATTCAGGGTGCGCCTTGGAGGGCAAGTCAGGAGGGTACGGTGCTTTATAAACCAATCCCTACGTCTAGTTTGGAGAGATCTAAGAACCCTAGCAATATCGCTTGATATCGAGCATCCAGTGTAACCAGAGAGTTGAGTCATTATATCAAGATCGGAGACTCGGCGACTTTGATTGCCGGCTACCAGATCGATTATCATCATGTTTTCCTCTGAGCTAAACCCTCTCCCAAACGCCTGTGTCGTCTTGCCCCAACATCAGTTACCCCCGGTAACATCTGCCGTGATAATCCCACGACAAGCGGACCCGGGCAGGATCCGAGACTTCGTGGATGGGCTCCGTCTGTTCGTTTTCGGCCTCTTAGGCCTATTTGGTTCTTGTCTGTACTCAGACATGTTGAATGCTTCCGTTGTGATGTAATGATGAATTGTTGGGACATGTGTCCTCTGGATGATTGTATTTGCTATCTCTGCTCTAATGAGAGCTATTTGCAACTTATTTCAATCTTTTGTGTCGTAGAGATCTGTTGTGATATCAGTTGTTCAAAGCCGTTGACGTACCATGTGTGTATGTTTTGAAGTACGTCAATGGAAGTATCCTGATTTCTATGGGATAGTTTACGTCGACGCTGAACAGATAGGGGTTGGTTGTCACACATACGTGTGTTGGCCTACTCGTAAGAGGACGCGGGTGCCGGTAAGCCCCGTAATCCAATCTACTACTGTTCAACGGAACGGCGAGTATCCTTTAGAAGTCCGGGTGCGACATGGCATTGAGTAGGCCTTTGTGGCAAGCTCACACACCTCCAACGAGACGTACTCCCCTTGTGGGAGGAACTCAGGAATACATCATCGTCTCCGTATGCCTCGGTTATTTCTATACCCGAGCTTTCTACTTGTGCTATTTACATTGTGATAGCCTTCGTGTTTGAAGTTATATATCTTGCTATCACCTTGTTACTTGTCTTGTTTAGCATAAGTTGTTGGTGCACCTAATTGACCCTAGAATATTTAGGTTGTATGCTTGTTAATTTAAACACCTAGTTTATTTCCGTATTTAACAAGCCTGAACCAGAAAAGTTTTAATCGCCTATTCACCCCCCCTCTAGGCGACATCGATGCATGTTCACCTTCCAGTAGTCAGCATCAAGAGATGCATACGCTTCTGAAATAGTCCTGGGTGAGTCATCCACAAGATACAAACTGAAATCATCACCAAAAGACATTGCAGTCCTCTATCTTTTGCTCCTTAAGGGAACTTCATTGTCTTCCTCCACGGGATTCTCAACGTGTTCTATCGGAATGGTGGGTTCGGGAATTAAAGACAATTCCTGACTAGATGAATTAGGTATCTCATGATTCGATGAGCTAGGCATCTCCTTTTTGGGAAAGATGTCTTCAAAGAAAGTTGCATAATTCGACTCCATGATTGTACCGATATGCATGTATGGTACCTCAGATTTCATTATCAAGAATCTATAACCAATGCTATGGAACGCGTAGCCCAGAGGAACACAATCCACGGTTTTGGGTCCAAGCTTGCGCTTCTTGGGAATTGGTATACCGACTATCGCCAAACAACCCCAAGTTCGTAAGTAAGATAGTTTTAATCTTTTATTCTCCCATTCCTCGAATGGAGTTAATTCTTTGTTCTTTGTGGAAACTCGGTTTAGGACATGACACGCTGTCAATATCGCCTCCCCCCACCATGTCTTGGAAACACCCGATGTATCTAACATGGCGTTAACCAAATCTTTTAGAGTACGGTTCTTTCTTTCGGCCACCCCAATAGACTGAGGTGAATAGAGAGGTGTCCTCTCATGGATTATACCATGTTCCGCATAGAAAGAATCAAACTCGTTGGAAAAATACTCTCCACCATGATCGGACCTAAGTCTCTTGATTTTCCGATCAAGTTGATTTCCGCTTCAGCTTTATAGATCTTGAAAAGGTTCAAAGTCTCATATTTTGTTTTTAAGAGATACACATGACAATAACAAGTGGTATTATCAATCAACATCATGAAATATTTCTTTCCACCTTTTGTTAGCACACCATTCATCTCACAAAGATCTGAATGTATGAGCTCAAGTGGTGCCAAGTCTCGTACCTCCGCAGTAGTATGAGACTTGAGAGGTTGCTTTGCTTGAACACATACTTGACACTTAGAGCCCTTGACAGTAGTGAAATTTGGGATTAAATTCATTTTGGCCAGCCGAGTCATGCATCCAAAATTAATATGACAAAAACGTGAATGCCAGACATTTGATTCACTATTGGTGAAAACAAGACTCATAACTTCATTACAAATGTCTGAAAGAGATAAGCGGAACAAGCCGCCGCAATCATAACCTTTACCAACAAAAGTTCCAAACTTTGATATTACAAATTTATTGGATTCAAACACTAACTTGTAGCCATCTCGACACAGGAGAGATCCGCTAACAAGATTTTTATTGATATAGGGCACATGATGAATGTTCTTCAGGCGCACGATCTTCCCTGAAGTAAACTTCAGATCCACCGTACCAACACCTCGAACAAAAGCATGCGACCAGTTTCACATCAACATGGAGGAAGTCCCTGCAAACTGGTATGAAGAAAACAATGAGATATCAGCACATATGTGTACATTGGAACTAGTGTCAATCCACCAATAAGGAGAATGACATACTAAAAGAGTAGTAGGGAATTTGCCGTACCCAACATCCTTCATCTCTGTATCCCCAATGACAACATTGACATTCTTTCCATTCTTCTCAGGTTCTCGCAGCTCATACCATTTAGGGCATTTCGGAGCCCAGTGGCTCGGTTCACCACAGAAATGGCAGGATCCCTTCCTTTTCTTCAAGTTGGTAGTTTGTGCAGACTTGTTCTTCCTATCATACTTTCCTTTATTCTCAGGCTTGTTCTTGTTCTTCGGCTTGTAGGACTGAAAGTTCTTCTTCTGAACGAACTTTGCACTAGAACCTCCCTCAAGACCTCGAGCACGTTTTTCTTTTGCTCTCGCCTCCTCTTCCACATCAAGAGAACCAATGAGATCCACAACGGAAAACTCATGTCTCTTGTGCTTCAAAGAGGTAGCAAAACTCCTCCACGAAGGAGAAAGTTTGGCAATGATGCCTCCGACAATAAACTTGTCCGGTAACTCACAAGATAATTGCTCAAGTTCTTTGGCAATGGACTGTATCTCATGAGCCTGCTCAACAACGGAGCGCTCATTAGTCATTTTTTAGTTGTAAAATTGCTCCATGACATACAATTTACTGCCTGCGTCCGAGGCACCAAACTTTGCCTCGGGCGCATCCCACATACCCTTGCCCGTAGAAATGGTCACATACGGGCCAATCATATTCTCATCAAGAACGCTGAGAATAGAAGCCCTCAGAAGGGCGTCGGCTTCCTCAAAAGCTTTCTCATCTTCAGCAGAAAGCTCTTCTTCAGGCTTGCCCTTAGAAGAGTCCAAGCACCTCATGGTTTGAAACCAGAGAGTGACTCTCGCACGAAACCGCTTGAAATCTTTCCCTTTGAAGACAGGAGGCTTCATTGAAGCAGCAGAGACAACAATTGAAAATTGCCTAAAATAAGGTTTTTGGATTGTTGAATATATGAGCAATTTTCCAAATGATTTAATCTATAAAAAAGATAGATAACATATGGCTAAAATAACTGGAAATAAACTAGTCATGTGATTTGCATGAAAGTGTGAAATAAACAAGCCCAAATAGATTGGTAGTAGAAGAACATGTATTGAGACATGAAATAGAAACATGAACACATACGATGCAGAGGAAGAACCGTTCACGTTGGGCGAGGTAGACATGTCGCCGAAGAGGTTGTCGATGTCTAGGAAGAAGTAGTCGTTTAGAAAGTAGTCGTCGGCGTCCATGGTGACGATGATGCCAGTAGTCGCGCGACAGCGCTCCCCAAAAACCTTATCGCCCTTCTCCCGTACAGGATCCGAAGAGACGCTGTTTCGGAGGCCTACTGTCCCATTCCGGGGTGCACGCCGCGGCACGGGATGGAGGTGTCCTGATCGGTGACGCAGTGCTCGAGAAGTATGAGGCAGAGGTGTGGATGTGTTGTGTGTCTATGAAGAGGAGCGACCTCTATTATATGGCCGAAGCAATATGAGGCGAACAGGTAGCGAGGAAGTGGAAACGAACAGACAAGCGGCGAAATGAATAGCCGACAACTGAAGCCGAACAGCCATCCGCTCACGCGTTGTAATTTCCCACTAGTGCAAAATACGTTTTAACTTTCAGGTAACCGTTCGTATTTCTTCATTCGTGTGTGAAAAAAAGAAGACAAGGCGTACACGCAACATAGGTCCTAGCTCGCTCGGCTCATTCCCACAACCCGCGGCCCGCGCGCGTCGTGACGACGCGGGCGGCGGAGGAGGAGCGTGTGTGTAGTCCTCTCCTTCTCATGCTCATACATCAAGTGAAAAGGCCTCCCTTATAGACAGGTAAAAATTCCACTCAACTAGCAATGTGGGACTAAACATCTGTCCCACCTCTTGCCATACATGAATGGGCCACATGGGCCTCTAGGATTTTCAGGAATTTGCGGAGGACTAAAATAGGCTGGGCCAAAATTCCAACAGCTCCGACAATGGAGCACCACCAATATTTGACGGAACCATAGTCAATCCATTGAGCGATGTAGAAATCCACTAAATCAATCCACTCTCGAAAGCCAAGACAAATACATAGTGTTGTACCTACCTTGAAGAGAAGATGTGTCGCGGTCTTCGGTTCCCTCTTGCAGAGTTGGCAAAGCCGCAATTTGGCCATCCCCTTCTAGTTAGCCTATCCGTCGTCCACGCCTTATTTTGTCGGATTAACCACGCAAAAAAATTGCATTTGGGGGAGCCCAGTTATCCTAAACCGCCAGAACCATGAAAGAAGTAGACTGTGACTCAAATTGCGCCAAGTACGCTGAGGAGGTAGTGTAGCCTCCATTGGTGGCGAGCTTCCAAAAAATAGAGTTCAACGTGCCCACGGTGAGGTGCACCTACACCTCTTGGAGCTAGAATTGGGAAACATGGTTGACCGTGATGCTCCCTCCAATGTTTAGGTTCCGAATCAAAAATCTTCATCCATAGCCTCGGCCATCAAAAAGTTCTTTTGCTTCGAAATTGCAAAGACGGAAGGGGCGATATCCTTTGGCCGAATCCCCTCGAGCCAAGGGGTGTGCCAAAATTTTGCAAGCTTTCCATCCCCGATGGTAATGGCAGTGAAGGAGTGAAAAAGCTCCATGCCGTCGTCATTGCAAGGCAGGTCCAACCCCACCCAAGTGTTGGGAATATGCCCTAGAGGCAATCATGTATGATGTAATTCCCACTGTATTCATAAAGTTATTAAGTTGTCCTTGTTTTGAACATCTGATATATGTCATTGAATATGTGATTCGATTGTGGAACTATATATTCATGTTGTTCATACTAGATTGTCCTTGGTCATGTAGGTTGTGCTGGACACACACCCTAGACTAATGTGAGTGTTGGCTGATGACACGGTTCCACTTGTCATGGGCATGGTGATGCCATTCCAACGTTCACGGACTTGGCTAAAGAGTTTAGCAAGTCGGACTGACCCACATTGAGATTCAACGATCAAGTCGTCATTTGCATGTCTCAATCAATGTAATCCTTAGACCTGAGGTTGTCGCACAATCCGAGTTGTGGATCACCGACTTAGGTTCTATCAAACGTTGTTCAGTGACAAGGCAACTATAAAGGCAGAGTTCGGGTCGAATGAGAAGCAAGCTGCGTGATGTGGATAATCAAGATGGGATTTTGCCCCTCCGAATGGAGAGATATTCTCTGGGCCCTCTCGAGTGATATGATTCAGGAAGCGTGGCCATGCGCGACTCAGTTAAGTGTTAACTGTGTCGGTTGACTAAGAGTTAGTCAGATGAATCACATGTCACAGATCGAGAAGAGAGTTGAGCTATTTAAGGGATGACGATAAATCGCCTATAGCTCGACAAGGTATATCGTGAGGCAAAAGAGACTAAGATGAATATCACATTGAAAGGTATGTCATCATGACTCAATGGTACTTGGGAGTCGGCACGTTCTGCTAGGAGCCGCTACCGATTGATCGATTGGGAGTTGGACTCCAATCGTGTCCAAGTCGCCATGAGCCTGTAGGGTCGCACACTTAAGAGCGGGAGCAAGTATTGGTCGGGTTGGACCCGAACCGGAAATGGACTGGTTTTGTGAGTCGGACTCACAGAGGGAATGGGCCACAAGTATTGTCAAGCCCATTACCATACGCTATATAAAGAGGGGCGCAGGTTGCCCAGCGGGCACGTTAGTCCACTCTCCCATGCGTTGGGAACCCTAGCCCCACTCAGTCCAGCCGCCGCACCGGACCTAGCAGTCCGCCGTCGGAGCTCCTCCTCGTACGTGTGGATACCGGCAGAGGTGCTGTACGTTCAGCACTTCGACGTTCGAGGGATTGGATCGGCCGGACCGGATCGTGGGACTGCACTGCCCCGATGCGCTGCATCGATAATCCGCACCTGCGCGTCTAGTGATAATACTCGTGGCCTTCTACCTCGGCTAGATCTTGGAAGCATCGCGTAGGAAAAGTTTTGTTTATCTCTACGCGTTCCAACACCAAGCGCTTTCCGGCTCCGTCCATTTGAGCCATGACCAACGAAGACAGAGAGCCCTCCTAAACTTTTCCAAATCGATAACCCCGAGGGCACCCATGATTTTTGTCTTACACACGTTGTTCCATTTTACTTTGCATTTCCCACCATTAGCCTTGACCGAGGCCGCACAAAGAAAAGTGTCCTTAATCTTGAGCATTGCCTTCATAATGCTCTTAGGGGGAGATTATGCGCTAAAGAGGGTGGATAGCTTGAGAAGTGGTGATGGATTTTAAAAGAGCCATTCTCCCAACGGCATTGATGAATTTCCCTTTCCCAATAGGTAACTTGGCCGCCATTTTATTAAGAATGAATTGGAAGTCAACGCCTCTAAGACGGTGCACGGATAGAGGGAGCCCCATGTATCGGATTGAAAGTGAGACCGCAACGTGGGAAACTCATCGAGGATGGTATCAAGATCAACTACAGAGCACCGAATATGGGCAATTAAAATCTTTTGCACATTGGTGACAAGCCCGGTCACCTCCCCAAAATCATGAAGAATGCTCGAGAGCACATCCAAGTCCTCTTTAATTGGGGAAACAAATATGGCTGCGTCATACGCGTTAAGTGATGTACGGATGCAAGTAGCTCTCCCTATAAGGCGATGTAGATCAGCGTTGTTTGTTGCTTTCTCTGGGACTTTTTTTGCAAAGGATCAATTGAGAAGACAAAAGGAAGAGGTGAAAGTGGACCCCCTTGCCTTAGCCTCCAGCCATGCATGACAGTCAACCCCGACACTCCATTGATAAGAACTCAAGAAGAGGCAGACGATAAAAGGCCCACAACCCACTCACGAAATCCTGTAAGGAAGCCATATTGTTGGAGAAAACAATGAAGGTAGTCCCATAGCACCGAGTCAAATGCCTTTTTAATATCAAGATTGAGGAGAAGGGCTGGAGTTTTTGCCTTGTGGAGACACCTTGCATAGTTCCTTACATAGGTGTAGTTGTCATGAATACTCCGGGTTTTCATAAAAGCACTTTGGGCGCGGGAGATGAGGTGGTTCATGAACGGTGCCAATCTTGTTGCCATGATTTTTGAAATGATCTTTGCAACGGAATGAATTATGCTAATAGACCAGTAATCCAAGATGGATTCAACCCTCTTTCTTGGACAAAAAAGACTGTTTGCAGAGTTGAGACAATGAGAATGATCTTTGCAACAGGACCACGTGCGGAGTTGAGACTATATTGTTAGTTGGACTGCTGATGAATGATGATTTTTGAAACCTTGATCTATAGTAAGGGTATGCCTATGTTTAGCAGTATACGTTATGGAATAACTAAAAATTCTTAAATTGTTTGGTTAAAGTTGGCATGCACTTTATATAGAGTAAGGTTCGGTATGAATTTTTTAATAGATGGATGAAATTGATAATATTATTAAATTTTGAAGTAATATTTTGCCTATATGTAGAAGATTCTATGAATTATATAAGTCAAATACATATATTTTTTCCTTTAAAGGTGAAATTACCTATAATAAATACTTATAAGGGTTTAGGGTTCAATATATACTAGAAGGATACCCCGCGCGTTGCTGCGGGGATCACTTTAGAAACTACAATATTGTAAATTAAAATTTATAAGAGGTGTGATACATTATGTATTCGAATCGAATATAAAAATTATATTTGATCATACTATATATTTTTTAAATTATTAATATGAATTCATATGAATAATTGGATGGTTTAAGAAATGGATAATGTGCTAGTTTGCATGTAATAATTAATAAATACTGGTGGAGATGACATGGACAATTAATTGGCTAGGAGAATAGATGATGTGGATAGTTTGCATGTTAAGATAGAAAAATCATTAATACATGTTAGTGGGATTTTGCTTTATAAGAAGTATAGATTTGATTATAGTTGGATTGAAACCAATCTCTAACCCTAAAACATGAATTTGGATTGGAGATACAAAAAAATTTATTTTCAATCATAACTAAATCTTCTTTTGTTAAAAAAAAGAATAAGGAAGCCAAATAGCTAAAAAACGATAGTTTTGGTGTATTCTGAAATGGGTACAATAATGAGGTATTTGTACATGCTTGAACCAAGAACTTAGATTTTGTGTTTTCTCATGTCCAAATTTCTGAGTATCGCATGCCTCCAATCAGTTGTGCTATATTTTATCATGTCAACATTGAGGTCTGGATTGATGCAACTACAAGAATCTACTGGTTAGAATTATTTCCTATTCAGAACTGGCCAAATTTTATTTTTAAGGATAGAATTATAGTATGCATGATGACTAGACCAATCATCAAATATTCTCTAACATTTCTCCTATATTTATGTTCATCCAACTTTAAACTGTATTTATGTTTTCCATATTGTATGGAATATTAAATGGATGGTTTCAAACTATATGGTAATGTGGTCCAAATATTGTAGATCATAATTCTTTCACGTTTCAACTTATCATGCATGTACATTTCAGTTCATGAAGTTAAAAAACCATCCATATATATATACGTCAAATTTCTTATTTGGTTTGCCTTGGTTAAAAGCGATGCATGTAGGAATAATATGTCTAATTCAGCACACAACCATATGGCAATTCTCTCAAGCATCATGCAAGTGACAAAGCATGTAATTCTACTAGGATTTACAGATTTTCCAACCCCCCTCCAACCCCTCCCCCACAACACTAGCGCTAAATTGGGACTATCACGGCGTTTCCTCTCCCGCTATGCTCCTCGTAGACATGATGACTCACATGCAATGATAGCAGGTGAGGGTGAAAACCAGGGAGATAGTTAACGAAACTTGATGTGGTCTGCTTGATTGCTCTATTACGACTTCTGGAATGTGAAACCCATGTGTGACTTGGCACGGTACCCACCATTGGCATGTCACGATGGAAAAAGTTGGCTTGCATGTCTCGGTTTTGATTAGAGTGAACCCACATATGGAATTAAGTGATCATTTTTTTGACATATTTTAACTTAATTGATAGACTATAATGTACATGTGTTAAAAATTGATGAATATCCAATGTAATTACCACATCTCAACTTATTTATCCCCACATATTTCCGTTAGTGTGAGAATTTTAAAATCTAGCGAAGAGAATCAAGACAGTGGGTTCAATTACATGAAATATCAATTTTTTTGATTGAACTATCTAGCGAAGAGAATCAAGACATTGGGTTCAATTACATGAAATATCAATTTTTTTGATTGAACTAGCATTCTCACAAACAAGGCATTTGAGACTACTAGTTGACTCTTAGTAAGAACCATCTATGATTAAGATTTGCCCAGTGAAGTATTATAATCGGTGTTCACCACCGATATGAAATAGTGAGAGTCAACATCTTTGTCGTGGGATAATCACGGCAGATTTACCAGGGGTAACTGATCTTGGGGCAAGTCGACACAGGCGTTCGGGAGAGGGTTTAGCTCAAGGGAAGACATGGTATAACTTGATCTGACAGCCGGCAATCGAAGTCGCCGGATCTCTATCCTCGATACAATAACTCGATTAGGGTTTACACTGGATACTCGATACCACACAATATTGCTAGGGTTCTTAGATCTCTGTCTCAATCTATACCCGGGGGTCGGTTTATATAGCTCCCGTACCCCCTAACTTACTTTACAAGGCTCACCCGGGTCCTACCCAGACACGGCGTGCTAACCCTAACTTTCCTTTACAACACCCACAATCCGGGTCACTAGGCCCACGAGCTTGGGCCTCCACAAACATCTTTATCCCTAGCCGTATCCTGCTCACTGTCTCTGGGCCGGGTTATTCCTCGGATCTTGACATACCGGGTTAGCATCCCCCCATCAGTAGTCCCCAGAATAGCCTGGGCTTCACGGATCTCCTTGAAGCGCTTGCTATTCCTGAAAAGATATCAATCACACGGGCACATGGAAACCGAGTTAAGATGCTTTGATATTCTGCTAGGCCTTACTCCATGGAGGCCATGTAATAACCCGGACCTTTATTCCAAACACTTAAGTTCAAATCCCCAGGCCCAGACCGCAATAAGAAATGCCAAGATCTCACACTTGACAACCAGTCCTGTCATCACGGGCGAACCCCTTCCTTCTTCTAACCCAATGCTTTGCCCAATGTTCTACACATATCTTGCGAAATCTTTGTAGATAACCATTACCCCGCGATTTCCGGTTTCGGGCCGTTGAGATAAGCTCACCCTTGCCTTATAAATAACGCTTAGAGGACAACCCTAAGCCCATCACCACGCCACAACTCCCCCTTTTCTTCCTTGCTCCTAACACCTTCACAGCACCACCGTGAGGAACTCGCGCCTGCTACCAACGCAAGATCAACAGCGGCCGCGCTCGTCCTCGAATCGTTTCGTGCCGCCGCCAAGCGCCACCTTTATATCTCTATTCCTCCCATTCGTGCCACGCCGCTCGTCGCCATCACACTTGGCCCCAATCTCCTCGGTAAGCTCTTCGCAGCCAATTAATTCAGCTTCGCAATTTTCAGTTCATCCAAGATCAGATCTAGGTCAACCCGCAAGCTATTTGTCCGATTGCCTCGAATTAGATTGATTCGGTGCTTGCCAAACACTTTAATCACCTGCCTGATAGTCACAAATGATCCTCCAATCATTATTGATCACCAATTTTGCTTAAAAATTATCCGCGAACTTTTCCATCTAGATCCGTTCCTCCGCCGTTTTCCGCTTATTGCATTAACACCCGGAAAAACCCTCCTTTTCCAGCTATTTCATTTGCGATATAAATATGGGCAACCATCCGTCGTCCCCAAATACCTTTTCCTACGTAAGTGAGCAACAATTTCCATAAGTGTGCTCAATACCCGGACAGTTCTCAACTTCGTACCTTCTTGGTACCTTATACTCGGATATTCCAACATTCCCGGGTCTTATTTCATACATCTTTTTCTTTTTGTGTTTCGCAGGCTGACCCCATGGCTCCCAAGCGACAAGGAAAACATCCGGCTCAAGCAAGGACCACCCAAGCCATATCCGCCAATTGGGGGCGCTCCACAACCACTAAGGCCAAGTTGGACGAACTAACCGAGTTAGGCACCCTCCCCTCTCAGAAAGACATCCACTGGAGGGTGCCGGGTAACGAAACTCATCCCACTCCCGCAGAAGACGAGGTAATCTGCTTTGTAGAGCACGTGACCCGAGGATTTCGCCCTCCGGGTCACCCTTTCTTTAGGGAGGTCTTAGATCACTACGGACTCCGGGTGTTCGACATAGGGCCTAACTCTATGTTGAACATCACCCACTTCATAGTTCTATCTGAGTCGTATTTGTGCATGCCACCAAACCTGACTCTTTTCACTGAGTTATTCCAATGCAAACCGTGCCGCGAAAGCGGCGACGGGGCGCTTCTCACTTGCGGTGGGGTATCCATCCAACGCCGTAGGAATTCTTTAATGCCAACCCTCAACCTGCAATCATGTGCCAAACATTGGCAGTTATCCTTTTTTTATTGCCGCGATACCTCCTCCGACAGCGAAAAGAAGCTGCCGGGTTACTCAGAGACCCCCCTCAAACCCTCCGAGTCTTTCAGTGCCTTCGCACCAGACTCGGACAGGGAAGCAATCCTTCCTGCACTAGCCAAAATAGCCATTCTCTCGGCCCAAGGCCTCCTAGGACTCAATTTGATAAAGACATGGGTCGACTTCCGAATCCAACCTAATTCCATCCGCACCAAATTGATGTGCGAGTATTCGGGTCACACTACAGATGCACTTCGCTATTCCTCCAAAAGTTTTGCGACCGGTGACACTATCAAGACCATCAAGAGCCTCTTGGCAGAGAAGCTGGAGGTGATAAAGGGCATCTCCGGGATACCTCCGTTTACTCGGGAAAATCCAGCTCCAACGGTAATACCCGGCACTCATAACTTGTTTCCACATTTCAACTCGATACTGCTTCTAAACCTTAACTTTATCTTTTTACTTTAGGCTGATGACCCCTTCTGGAGAGTGGACCCACTCCCCCCCTCCAGAGACCCGGAAGAGGAGGACGAGACGACTGACGACAGCGAAGGTACTCACCCAGGATCTGCATACTTTTGCTTGTATTACTTTCCTTTCGTCTGTCTTTTTCCCAATGAATACACATCTGGTTCGCAGGGCTAGAAGACGAGGGTGGAAATAATGAAGACGACCCGGAGAGAACCGAGTCTGACCCCGAGGCAACAGTCGGGGCCAAGAGGAAAGGCAGGGGGACAGTGTCCAAGGTTCCTTTTTCCTCATTATCCTCTGAACCTTACTCCTTTGACGTCATGCGACGACTTAACCATCGATTATCAAATTCATCATGCTTGAAGGATTCCCTCCCAGCCAAGCGCAGGGTAACTCGGAGCTCCCCAGGTGAAGATCCACTTAACCCAGGCATTTCCGCCCCCTCGGTCCCTCGTGGCAGTGCTCCTCCATCTCGCTCTTCCAACTCTCCTCAGCGCCACCCTTCTCCTAACCACCCACGTGCCGGGCAATTCCGGGTTCCATTAGTGGTTCCTGCGAATACCTCATCTACTTCAAGTGGCGAGCTCCCATCGGATTACACCGTAAATGCCGGGTAAGTTTTTGCCTTACTATTTCTTTTTGCCTCTAGCGAACTTTCATCCGAGCCACCGTCATCATTAATAACTGCCTTTTTTCATTTTTCTTTCAGTGCTCAGGTCACCGTCAGTGACCCGGAAAACACAGAAACGGATAACCTCCAGGTGGAGAAGCCGACTGACGACGCAAACGCCGCAACTGGTGGTGATGCGGCCACTAACCGGGAACAAGGCCCTCTAAACAATCCACTTTCCCAAACTGTCGGATCTCCTTCCTTATCGGAACCAGTAGATGAAGAGATAGAAATTCTAGATACAAAGATGAGCCCTCCCAACCCGGACACTCAGACTGTCCGGGTCTCCACTCCAAATGCAAGGGGAACCCCCCTACCAGATGATCAAGCTGCCGGCTCTTCCGGGACTCGCTCCGAGGAGTTAACTTTTGCCCAGATGCTAGAGACCCTGCGCGCCTTAAGGGCTAACGAGGAAAATATCTTGGGGTCTTTGATAACCAAACATGAGGTAAGTTGAACTAATGTTGCTTGTACCTTTGTCCAGTCCCCAAGTTCCGAGTGAGTTCATTCATGACTTGCTCGGGACTTTATTATACCATTGACTGATAACCGTGCTCTTCTATCCGACTAACACTTTTTAACATCCATGCAGTCTTTCGTGACTCAATATGAGGAGAAACTTGCAGACGCCGCCAAGCTCATTGAAAAAGAGATATCTTTACGCGAAGCGGCCGAGACTGAAGCCAGAAGGAATAGGCAATTAATGAAGAAGTACCGAAGAAGGGCTCACCGAGCCGAAGACGACCTGACAAGCCTTTCTGTCGAAATTTCTGATACCTATCGTTCTTTGCTTGGTATGCTTCCTTCTCCGGGTTTATCCTTTTGACCAACAGCAAAAAATGCTTAGCTTATATATTCATTTTACTTCAGGCCCGGATGAAGCCATGCCGGATGAGGATGATATTGCCAAGCTGAAGACCATGAAGAATGTTATCCGGCAGCTATGTGCCGGGACCAGATGGATCCTTGACGAGTTACGGTGTCCGGGTAGAGGATATGTTGACCTGAGGAGGCTGTTGGACGCCCTATCCACTGTTCCCGAGTGGATTCGGCACTGGAAGCGCTCATCTTGCCGGGTTGGAGTGACCCGGGGGCTTGCGCTTGCGAAAGCTTATCTCCCCAAGCTCGAGTTAGCGAAGCTTATGGGCGGCTTCCCAGAGTTCAAGCTTGACGGATCCAAGTTTTCAGTAAAGGATTTCCAGGCCGTCCAGCAGGAGGTCCGTTACCCGGCCAGCGTAATTGCTGATGAACTGGATGTTAACATACTTGTTCCAGCATATGATTCTGCCGACAAAGCAATTAAGTCGGATCTTCCTGAGCCTTATGACATGCTGGCCCGGTGGAAGGAGGAAGCTGCTGCGATAAGGGCGGAGGCTGCCAAGAAACAAGCTGAAGCCGGCTCTGCTCCTGCCGCCTCAACATCAGTCGTTCCGCCCCCTGCAGGGGCTGGCGCCGCCGATCCGGGTGTTGCTGCTACCACCAATGATGGCAAGGGTAAGGCCAAGATGGGCGCCGAGTGATATATGGTTTCCGATGCCTCTTCTTAAGCGTCAGTCGGTCGACATACTTTTTGAAACAGTCATTTTTTAAGCGGTGCGCCTGTGCACCTTTGATATTTTTTCACCAGTATTTTGTAATGCACACTAAGGCCTTGATATATTCGATTCCTGTTCCGACCTTTGTAAGTTTAAGCTCATCTGTTCTCGATACCTGGTTTTATTTATTGCTCCTTTTGTGAAAACTCATTTTCCGGGTCTCATGGGTATTGACAAGCGGATTTTGCTTCGAAGTCCCCAAGTCCCCAGGACTCGGATATTTGGATTTTTGCAACTATACAAGTAAGCCAGTTCTTTTCAAGATTTCAAGCTACCGGGCCCGGATTGCCGAGCCTAGGACACTTGATCTTGAAAAGGCAACAAAATGCTTATTGCTATTTTCACAAAGATCCATGAGTTGTTTCACATCGGTTTTGAAGTTATGCTTAATAGTCATTGAGTTTCCAGCTATTCAGCCTTGTACTCTGCATAACTTGTGGTTTAGATGACCCTTTTGACTGTCTTGTACTGTAAGCCGGCTTTCGCGTGGATACCATGTTGTTACATCAATACGAAGACGTAGCCAGCCAATTCCCGTCGGGTTTCATGACTAACTGCCATCGTAAGCGAACAAATCATGCCACTTTAATGCGAGTCACATCGAGCTTAAGTAAGAGTAGCCAAGAAATTTGGACTTCTTTGTCCGGTTATAAGATTGTAGCCGTACTCGTTTGCGAGTAATCGGCCCTTATAACTCATAGGCATCATGGCCGGGTCTTTGAGTTTGTAACTGTGCTATTTAAGCGATCAGCCCCCAAGACCTAGATATACGCATCGTACTGAGAATACATAACCTGATAACAACCATCTCTTTTCTTGATAACCATCTCTTTACTTGATATGAAAAACTGATAACAACCATCTCTTTTCTTGATAACCATCTCTTTACTTGATATGAAAAATGTAGGTCAGCAAGCCGCCTCATTAAAAACCCGTCCAGTCCCCAAAGGTGCCCTGGATAGGAAAAGAGTACGTCAGAAAACCTGCTGCCTATTACATCGTGCAATTCCACTTGCCAATATAGTCTTTACTAAGTATAATACGGACGCAGCTGAGCCACGTTCCATGGTCTATCTCTTTCTTGCATAGATGAAGTGGTGTGTGCGGTGTCATTGACTGTAGCCGACTCTTCCCTTGCATCTATCAAGTAATATGATCCATTGTGCAGATTCCGGCTTATGATAAATGGTCCTTCCCATGGTGGTGATAGTTTGTGCTTTCCCTCATTTGACTGAACCAGACGTAGAACCAAGTCTCCTTCCTGGAATACCCGGGTTTTCACGCGCCGGCTATGATACCTCCGTAGATCTTGCTGATATATAGCTGACCTCTCCAAGGCTTGTTCTCTTTGCTCTTCTAGCATATCGACGGCGTCCTGCCGGGTTTTTTCGTTCTCCACTTCGACGTAAGCTGATACTCGTGGTGAATCGTGGATAATGTCGCTCGGTAACACTGCCTCCGCACCATATACCATGAAAAAGGGCGTCATCTGGGTAGACCTGTTAGGTGTAGTGTTGATACCCCAAACCACAGAAGGTAGTTCTTCGACCCATGCGCCAGCAGCCCTAACACAGGGGACTCGCAACCGTGGTTTTAACCCACGAAGCAATTCTTGGTTTGCTCTCTCCACTTGCCCATTGGCCTGCGGGTGAGCCACTGATGCAACATCAAGCCGGATGCCATTGTTTCCACAGAATTTCTCCATCTCACCAAGAGACATGTTAGTTCCGTTGTCGGTGATTATGCTGTGGGGATACCCAAACCGGTAGATAATCCTTTTCAGGAACTTGACTGCTGTAGCCGCTTCGCAATTAGTAACTGGCATAACCTCAACCCACTTGGTAAACTTGTCAATAGCCACCAAAAGATGTGTCTTCTTGCATGGTGACATATGGAAGGGACCAACCATGTCCATACCCCAGACGGCGAACGGCCAAGTTAATGGGATGGTCCGTAATTCCATAGCCGGTACGTGTGTTTGGCGAGCGTACCTTTGACATCCGTCACATCTTGCTACCAAACGTTCTGCATCCGCTAGAGCCGTAAGCCAGAAAAATCCGTGTCGATAAGCTTTAGCCACCAGAGACCTTGTAGATGCATGATGCCCACAGTCGCCTTCGTGTATTTCCTTGAGAATCTGTCGGCCTTCTTCTGGCGCTACGCAGCGCAAGAAGACTCATGTTGCGCTTCTCTTGTATAATTCTCCATTGATGATAGAATACCCCTTTGCTCGCCTCAGAATTTGTCTTGCTAATACCTCCTGTTCTGGTAACTCGCCCCGTGATAGGTAGGCCAGGTATGGCTCTGTCCACTCGGGGATGGCATGTACTGTGGCCACGTACTCCAAATCCGGGTCTTGATTTGCCAGTTCTTCCTCAGACTCGGTTTTAACTGATGGTCGCCACAACTCGTCCAGGAACACATTAGGTGGAACCGGCTCTCTACGCGAGCCGAGTCTGGCGAGTGCGTCTGCTGCCTCGTTTTGCTCCACCTCATACCCGGAAAAGCACCCGGCAACCCTGTCGACCTCCCTGCGATATGCTGCCATAGTTGCATCCTTTCTGTCCCAAGTTCCCGATACCTGTTGTACCACAAGATCCGAATCTCCGAAGCATCGTATCCTTTTAATGTTCATTTCCTTGGCTACCTTTAAACCATGCAACAGGGCCTCATACTCGGCCACGTTGTTTGAGCAATCAAAGTGAATTTGCAGTACGTAACTCAATTTGTCTCCCTTGGGCGATGTCAGCACTACTCCAGCTCCTGATCCCTCATATTGCTTTGACCCATCGAAGTGCATGGTCCATGACTCGGATTTTGGAACTGTGGTAGCCATACCTGTATGTGTCCAGTCGTTAACGAAATCAACTAAAGCTTGAGACTTGATTGCTGACCTGGGTTCGTAGTTGATATGATAATCCCCCATCTCTATCGCCCATTTGGCTATTCTTCCCGTCGCGTCCGAGTTTCTGATGATATCCGACATTGGTATTGAACTAACCACTGTTATCGGATGCTCTTGGAAATACGGCTTCAACTTCCGGCTAGCCATAAAGACCCCGAACACCAGCTTTTGCCAATGCGGATAGCGCTGCTTTGCTTCTGATAACACCTCACTGACGTAATAAACCGGCCTCTGAACCGGGTAACCTTTCCCGTCCTCTTTGCGTTCCACGACAACCACTGCGCTAACGGCTCGGGGGCCAGCTGCCACGTATAGCAACATAGGCTCTTTAGGACCCGGCGCCGCTAGTACTGGTGCTTCAGATAATTGCTTCTTTAGTGCTTCAAACGCTTCATCTGCCTCTTCGTCCCATACGAATTTATCCGATTTTCGCAAGAGCCGATACAAGGGTATTGCTTTTTCTCCGAGTCTAGATATGAACCGGCTCAAGGCTGCTACACAGCCCGTGAGCTTTTGAACATGCTTCAAGTTCTCCGGCTTTTTCAAACTCTGGATTGCCTTGATTTTATCTGGATTTGCCTCAATTCCTCTCTCGGAAACTATGAAGCCGAGTAATTTCCCAGCCGGAACTCCGAACACGCACTTCGTTGGATTAAGCTTCATCTGGTACCTCCTCAGGTTTTTGAATGTCTCCTTTAGATCATCGATAAATGTCTCCGCCTTCCTGGTCTTGATGACCACGTCATCCACATAAGCATGGACGTTACGTCCGATTTGGTCCTCAAAGCACTTTTGAATACACCGTTGGTAAGTTGCGCCAGCGTTCTTCAACCCAAATGTCATAGTTTTATAACAAAAGGCCCCAAACGGGGTTATGAATGATGTTTTCTCCCAATCCTCCCTTTTGAGCTTAATCTGATGATACCCGGAATATGCATCCAGGAAGCATAACAGATCGCTTCCAGCTACTGCGTCTATAATCTGATCTATCCTTGGGAGCGCGAACGGATCCTTTGGGCAATGCTTGTTGAGACTAGTGAAGTCAATGCACATCCTCCACTCGTTGGTCTTTTTCATCACCAGAACCGGGTTAGCCAGCCAATCCGGGTGAAATACTTCCATGATAAAGCCGGCTGCCAGCAGCCGAGCGATCTCTTCGCCTATAGCTTTCCTTCTTTCCTCATTCATTTTCCTCAAACCTTGCTTCACGGGCCTAGACTTGGGATCCACATGCAAACTGTGCTCAGCCAATTCTGTAGGGATACCCGGCATGTCGCTGGGTGTCCAGGCAAACACATCTGCATTCGAGCGAATGAACTCCACGAGCGCTCCCTCCTGCTCTTTTCCCAGGTTAGACCCTATGGTAAACTGCTTAGTAGAATCCCCTTCGACAAAATCTATCTTCTTGGTGTCTTGCGCTGCCTTGAATTTTGCTCTCTCATCCTCAGTATTCGGCTTTTTCAAGGCTGTTCTATCGTCCGGGTTTACTTGAGACCGGTAATATTCGAGCTCTTCCTTCCTGCATGCCTGCTCGGCCATAACTGAATCTCCTTCGTCGCACTCGGCCGCTATATCCCGGTTCCCATGTATAGTGATGGTCCGTTTAGGACCCGGGATTTTCAGCTGCAAATACACGTAGCACGGCCTAGCCATGAATTGGGCGTAAGCCGGCCTCCCCAACAGCGCGTGGTAAGGACTGCGCAACTTGACCACCTCGAACGTGAGCCACTCCACTCGATAATTATCCGTCGATTCCCCAAAAGCAACTTCCAAGGTGATCCTTCCCTCGGGGCTCGCCGAGTGACCCGGTACGATCCCGTGAAAGATTGTTGAACTTTTCTGCAGCTGGGACTCTTTGAGACTCATCCGTAAGAAGGTCTCCCAATAAAGGATGTTGATGCTACTTCCACCGTCCATCAGGACCTTCTTCAGCTCGTAACCATTAACCTGTGGAGCGACCACCAACGCCAAGACTCCTGGACGCTCCACTTTTTCCGGATGATCTCTTCTACTCCACGTTATCTCTTGTTCTGCCCATCTAAGATATCCCGGCACGGCTGATGAAACCGAATTTGCCGCTTGCTTTGATGTCTCTTTGTTCCTGCTAGAAGTTCCTGTAGTATGCACATGATATTGTCCTTTTAAGTTAGTCGTTCGTACCGTGTCGACGAAGATATTGATCCGGCCGATCGTCAATATAAATCCGGACTCGAGGTGATCCGATTCTGGCCCCCAGCCGGGATCGTTCACCGACTTTTCTTCTTCGTGGTCGATGTAGATTTCGCCCATGACAAGATTCTCCATGCCCTTCCGAGCTTCTCCCGTGATGTAGACACCTTTGGACGCAGGCCCCACGGTGGGCGCCAACTGTCGTGGGATAATCACGGCAGATGTTACCAGGGGTAACTGATCTTGGGGCAAGTCGACACAGGCGTTCGGGAGAGGGTTTAGCTCAAGGGAAGACATGGTATAACTTGATCTGACAGCCGGCAATCGAAGTCGCCGGATCTCTATCCTCGATACAATAACTCGATTAGGGTTTACACTGGATACTCGATACCACACAATATTGCTAGGGTTCTTAGATCTCTGTCTCAATCTATACCCGGGGGTCGGTTTATATAGCTCCCGTACCCCCTAACTTACTTTACAAGGCTCACCCGGGTCCTACCCAGACACGGCGTGCTAACCCTAACTTTCCTTTACAACACCCACAATCCGGGTCACTAGGCCCACGAGCTTGGGCCTCCACAAACATCTTTATCCCTAGCCGTATCCTGCTTACTGTCTCTGGGCCGGGTTATTCCTCGGATCTTGACATACCGGGTTAGCACCCCCCCATCAATCTTGGTATCAGATCTTCCGTGAGCTACACATCACCACCCAAGCCCCATCCCAAACCATCACGTGGTCCTTCAAAGATATATACCCCATGCTAGGCCAGGACCTCGCTAGAACTTCTTTTGGGTGTGCACTAGCACGTCCAAGATCAACCTCAAATAAGAACAAACATGAGGTTCTACGTCTCATGAGGAAAGCATCCACCTACGGATGCAGGGAGAGAAGAAAAATAAGCCACTTATGGGATGCGCTAAGCCAGCTAAAGTCACCATCGTATTAGTGATCCTAGCATATGAGGCATTTGAGCCTTGTCATTTCACTAACACCATCAATACTATGCATGAAAAATAGATTCACCAATCAAATTGTGCTGTTTGGACGACTGCTATTGGAGGTGGAAAATGGAGGCAGTATGCCAGTGAAAGGTTGGAGCACTCATTGTTCTGATCTATACATAGAGAACTCACACATAAAAATATGACAAGCTCATGTAGTTACCACCAGCTGCAAAAATCCAGGATGCATGCCCTCCATAAATGTCATACTATCATGGCCCCACTATTATCGTACTTTTGATTGACTTGGCTGGTGCATAATATGGTATCGAATTCAAGAGGTATAAAGTTCAAATCCCAGCCAGCGTAGTATTAATTTTTTCTGGGGCCTACATTGAACCCACATGTAATAACTAACATAGCCTAGACGTAAGAAAGGATGTTGAAATATATTGCCCGCCTCTCCCTATCAGTTCGGATTTTTGACTGAGTTAGCTGGTGCATGAATTATTTTTTTTAACAAACCATGCAACCTCTTTATTACTCAATCAAGGTTATCGTACACTAGGTATAGAAATTTGGTTCATGAAACCATGCATTACTATCCCGATAATCTGTAGATCTAGCAATTATATGAGCTGTCTGGTTTGCTTCTCTTGGACAACGAGCTAGTCGTGCCGCTGCAAACCCTACCATGCTCATGCAGAATTCATCCAAGTAGGTCATGCCCACTATCATTTTATTTAATGGTCTTTGAAGGCTTGAACAAATACCATGGAGTCAGTCTCTAGATAGATTTGATTGTATCCAATCCTTTTGCCTAGCTGGAGACCGTCCCGCACCGCATGTGGTTCTGTTGTGGCCACATCAATGACACCATCAATTTCAACACAACAAGCTGCCAAAAAATGACGAGATGAATCACGTTTAATGCAGCTAGTTGTCGCCTCTATAGTATCTATATTAATAGATGCATCCGTGTTAAGTTTAACAAATCCCGTTGGCTGTTTACTCCATCCCTTCTTGAACCTACAACTTATGTTCTTTCATTTTGGCGAATTGGAACCATTGCTTTAACTGATAGAGCTAGTTCATAGCTAGTGGAGCCATGTCGTTATGTGTTATCTCCCTGTTTCTCCAACCAGGCTATTGTAGCTATTATATCGTGTACTTGCAACTCTATCATGTTTGGTGCATTCTCAAACTTTGATCTCACTAGATGTTTTAGGACAGTGCTTCCCGATCTGTCATGCATGGTCGCTCGTTAGATACCCTCATCAAGACGGAGAGCTCACCAGATGTCTCGCACTCTATCGGACTTGAACAACATATGAGATATGACTTCGGCTGCCCAAGCACACACTGGATAATGCCCACTCCCACCAATGTAGCGCTTTGCAAGAATACACATGCATGGCACAATGCCATGGAGAGCATTCCATGTAAAGTTTTTCACTTTCGGAAGTACCGATAGCTTCCAAACTGTATCCCAAATTGGATTTATCCTTGGCCCCCCTGACTCATTTCTTCTATGAATTATGCTACCATATTGGTAATGCATAGGTAATGTTTGCCCCATTACCTACGCATCAAGTGTATCCTCGTTTAAAATTTTCCATCCCTGCCATCAGTCTTTGCCAAGTGGAGGAAGATCCCTTTTTAAGGTCTTCCTTCATCAAATCTCCCGAGGGGTAGTATCTTGCTCTCAGAACTTGGACAGAAACAGATCCAGGTTTGTCTGTAATCTCCACAATTGTTTCACCAACATCGCAATATTGAAACAATGCAAGTCCCGAAACCCCATTCCTCCTTGCTTCTTGGGAGTTCACATTTTCCATCAAGAATACCAATGCATACACTTATTACCATCCTTTTCCCCCACCACGAACATTTAATTGCAGCAGCTATACCTTTGCAGACTCCTTTTAGATGTTTAAACACTGGCATAGCATAAGAAGGAATTGCTTGAGAAACGACCACTAATAAAATTTCATGACCTCGAGTCGATTAGTTATTTCGTTCCATCCATTCATATTTTGACACACACGACCCACTAGATATTGAAAGCTATCTGAGCGATCAACTCCCACATGGGATGGTAGCCCCCAAATATTTTTCCGGATAGGGATTCCGGATTGATTTCAAAGTCGTGCACACGACCTCCTTATCCTCCACACATGTGTTATGGCTAAAAAAGTATGATTTTACTTTGGGTCACACACTAGATGTCCCGAGCTGGCGTAGTACACGTAAAACACTTTCCGAATAGTGGTTGCATTAGACGCATCAGCCTTCATCAAGATCAGAGAATCATCAGCAGAAAGTAGGTGAGATATTGATGGTGCCCCGCGACGCACTATGACTCTTTGTAAACCTCCAATTTCTTCTTCACGTGTCAACAGACTTGAGAGTCCCTCTGCACATAGCAAATATAAATACTACGAGAGTCTACCCCTGTCGTAACCATCTTGTGAGTAGAAACATCTTCATTTGATCTGAATTGAACGACACTCGCGAATTATTTGATGATACACAAGCCATGATCATGACCACCCACTACTGCGTGAACCCTAACTTTCCCATCATGTCCCTTAATAAATTCCATTACACCTGGTCATATAATTTATGCATATCTAATTTCACCGCGTAGTATCCATTCATTCCTTGTCTTCTCCCTTTGAGTGCATGGACACACTCATATGAAACTAAAACGTTATTTGTAATTAATTTCCCTAGCACAAAGGTGCTTTGTGTTAAGCTGATTCACAAGAACCTTTGAGATGATCTTATATAGAAAATTTCATAAACTTTTTGTACTAAATTGAGTTATCAACTCACAATTGTTCACTATCGGGATCAATACTACCGTTGTTTCATTCCAGCTCGATGGTAAGACTCCCGATTGCAATGCCTCCAGAACCTCCTTTGTAATTGCTCCTCCAATAAGAGGCCAAAAATTTATTAAAAATATACCATGCATACCATATGTACCTGGTGCTTTATAATCACCTATCGTCTATAGGGCTTTTCCACCTCCTTTTTCGTAAAGGGTGCACCAAGCCATTCATTCAACACAGTTGTAACTTTTGGTTTCACCTTCTACAAAAGCTCAGGGTCTGTCATTCCAACCTCTAAGGTGAAAAGTTTAGAGAAATAATCAGTAATGATCGGTTTTAACAGAGAATTACCTTCACTCCAATTTCCATGAGGGCCTTTCAATTTTACAACATATTCATTTTCTTTCGAGCTCTAGCATTATTATAAAATAAATAATTTCGGTCCCCATGTGTTAACCAATTTACTCGGCTATGTTGAATTTCATATATCTCTTCATGTTCCAAGATCTTTTCTATCTCCTCGGTTATTTATTCCTGGCATTGGACATTTTCCTCAGAAATGTCGCCTCGGAGGACTTCCTCAATATTCCTCGATAATCTACATATTCTTTCTCTCGGTTTCTTCAGGACCATGCTATCCCATGCGTACAACGCATTCTGAACCGCTGCCACAGCCTTTGCCACATCCCCTTGATTAGCCTCTAGTCCATCCGTCCATGAAGCCTAGACTATTTCCCCAACACCTCCTTAAGCCATTTTCCTTCAAATTGGCATCTCCTAACTTCACGAGACATATCCGCATGACGATAGTACTCTGTATCGAGCAAGATTGGCATGTGACGAGATTTCAGACCCTCTTGATTCGATAAGCAAGCATGTGAAAAAATGTAGCCCATGCTTCATTATTGCATGCTCTATCTAGCTTCTCTTAGATAGACCACGCTGGCTCCTTTATCTCCCCCACGTGAATACATCACCAATATATCCAAGATCCACCAATCCTCTATATGTGAGAGCATCCCCAAATAATTGCATATAATGGAAGGGCCTAGGACTGCCCCCTTCTTTTTCATGGTTGTACGAATTTCATTCCAATCGCCAATAACAAGACATCTCATATTCACTTGGCCGTGGAGTTCATGAAGTCTCTCCCACGTTTTATGTTTATTCTTCCATGATGGTTCTCCATATATTCTTGTTAATCTCCATCACGTGTCCTCCTCATCTCCATTCACCAAGATATAAATATAATTAGAGTGGATCGTCATGAGATTGATCGCCGCATCTCTTTTCCATGACAGCATCACGCCTCCACGCCTGCCATCATTCAGAGCTACCATGCCTCCATCCATCTTCGTTTGTATTAATAACCATTCTCTTCCTGGTTTATCAAGATGTGTTTCTGAGAGGAACAACACCTCAGGATCACTCCACACATGTATCTCAAAGAGCGCACGGACCGCCGACGCGTTCCCCGAGCCATAACAATTGAGATCTAATATTTTCATTAAGAAGCACCATAATCAGAGAAGCACCTTCCGCGACCTCCAAGCCAACAATACCCAACACACTATTCCACCCGAACTGACGAGAGAAAATCACCCTTGTTCTTCAAATGAAACACAAAAATCATACTTCTTCATAGAACCTATCACATAGAGCCAGGTACCAGCGGTAGGCAATACTGTATGCACCGACGAACTAAAAAAACACAGCGCACAAAATGATGGCTAGCTAGGCACTAGACAAGCAGCCAATGACGGTAGCATCAAACCCTGAATCGCCCTTCTAATTGCCAAAATGAGGAAAAAATGGTTCGCGCACAATAAGTTGGGCTTGTATATTGCATGAATTCATTAGAAAAAATATCACGAGCAACACCTACCAAAAAGCGTCATGACAGCCGATCCAAACAGATCCTGGTTTTCACCTAGAGACTAAGATCAAGATGATGGACAGATGAACGTGTCACAACAACGTGTCCAATACACATTTCAAAATATACACCACATAGGTAGAGCTTTCTCTTATTATTCCGAATAATTGTGTACAACGTGATGCTTATCCTTGATTATATAATGAGCATCCAAAACTAGTTCGAGTAAGAGTCCAAATGTTCGGTCCTTGGAGTAGGAGAAATCCCACCCTAAGAGCGTATCCAACGGGCCAATCCTATTTGTGTCCTTAATCCTCTATGTTTTGTCTCTTGGTGTGTGTCCGCATCCAGATATTTCGTCTAGACAAATCGGGCAGTGCCTCTTAATGGCAGCCCCCGACTGGGCTCCCCATATTTCATTTTTTAAATAAATTTTAGATTCAAACACATAAGGCCAAATTATACGTGGATTTAAACAAAAATAAACTAAAATTTAAGTGAAAACAACTAATATTTAGCCTAATCGGAGTCATAGTCGCTGCCAATGGCCATTGACTCACGCAAAGCTTGCAGGTAACCTCTCGTGTCTTATGGATTGACGGGCTCATGATTGACCTTGGGCAGCGGTGTCTTCGGTGGCGGATGGTTGTTCTTCTCCTCCTTGTATCCATACGTGAGCAACGAAACAAGTATCTCTTTGTTGACCACCATCGCCTCCTCCTTCACCTTCGCCTCTACCTCCGACATGGAGAGGGTCGCCTCCTGATCCAGCCACTCCTCACTATCGACGAGGCATGGGTGTAGATGACTATAAAACATATATTGTCTCATATTCGATGCGGAGAACAGCTTCTACTTCGATGATCCAAGATATTGCGGCCCCTCCACATAATAATGGATATCTGGAGGTTACTATCATTTTAAGGGCACATGATTTCCAAATTATGTTCCTCTCAAAAACTAAGAAGCAATTTGAATGTGTCCGTAATCTACGTAATTTTTTTGGGCGTAAGAGGTTTCACTGGGGTGTATAGCAATGGTATGAGTGGTGATCCAGATTTATTCTAGGATGAATCTATTCATGTGGATATAGTGGAGAAAAATGAAAGGTTTGTTGATACAAACATCTGTGTGGAAGCAAATGAACCTATTTTTCATGTGACTATCGTGTACATTGAGCCTCGCGTGATAAATTGTCATCAGACATGGTCTCACTCTTGCATCTTCGGAGCACACAGACCCTACGATGGGTTCTCCTATGTGATTTTAATTAAGATCTTTAGCAGTACGGGCACTTCTCGGCATGTCTATGTTCTAAATCCCAGATGGCTTCTTTTAGGGATTGCTTGCAAATTTGTGAACTTAGTGACATCACATTTCGAGCTTACCCTATGGTTATGGAAATAGGCGTGCAGGTCACCATAACATGCGTTTCCATTTGGATCGCGTCATTGCTGCCAAAAGCTGGAGATATAACTTCTTTGAGTCCAAGGTGGTGCACCTAGTGTTGCCATGTTCTAAGCATGGACCGATGCTACTTTCATTGGAGGAGATCCAGCCTCTTCAACGAGTAAAGAACATGTAATATGAAATATTCTACGAACATGATCCTCCAATGAAGGAAATTATTGACAGTGCTTGGAGAAGCTTGGGACCGTTGTCCGACCTGGGATCATTAAGCATGGGCATGCAATGCATGCTACAACAAATGCGTGGGTTTGGCAATATTACTAGAGATCTAGCTTGGCTACGTCATAAATTGAAAAGGCTACACTACTAGGGAAAATCTTACCCCAGGCGAACAGAAAAGGCCTACCACAGGCGCATTTCAGTTCGCCTGGGACCATATCGCCAGCGGTAATGGCTTACCCCAGGCGAATTGCAAAATGCGCCTGTGGTAAGTTGACATACCCCCGGCGAATAGGCCTTGTGCGCCTGGGGTAAGACTTTTACTGTGGCGAACAAGCACTGTGCGCCTGGGGTACTGTATTCTGTTCGCCCGGGGTATGGTTTTGCTGTATCAAAAAATAAAAGAAACCAAAATAACAGAATTACAGGAAAATGACATAAATAAGTATCAAAATGACAGAATAACAGCAAAATAACACAATTAAGTTTCATAACAGAAATATTCTCGATCATCAACACATAGTCTCGATCATCACCACATAGTTCAACAAAATTACATAGTCTCGAAAAGAACCATACTACTAATAAATCCAGGAGTTAGTCAGATGGAAATGATTATTTATTCTAATTTGAACAAACTCATCATCTATCTAGCGCGGGCTGATGTAGTTGATGACCATCATCATGTCCAAGTTGGGGATGTCACTATTCCTCATGGTGATCAGAATAGCTCGGCCAGCCTCCATACCAACTCTTGCGGAATGGAACTGCCTCCATGCTTGAGAGCTGAGGATGACGCGACCATCAGCATTATCCCTGGTGATCAGAACTGCGGTGATATTTCCTGATTCTCCACGGCGTACTCCAATGGTACCTTGCTCCATGCCAGCACTGTCCGCTACCGCCATAGGTATTTTCTAGAACACACAATTCCAAGAAAGAATAAAAGCACAATGTCACATACCGGCCACATTATAACATAAGCAACTATAGGAATAAGAAAGTGTTAAGAAACATACCATGACATGTCCATTGGAGATATTAGTGTTGGTGATGCGATGCACGAAAGGGAACCCGATGTAGCTATCTATCTGGCCTAGTTTCTGAAGGACACGGTCCTTCTCAAGCTCGCTAAGATTGGCTCTTTGAGAAACCACCAAATGTTTCCATGGGTCCTCCTCGTCCATATCATCCTCAGTGTCCATATCATCCTCAGTGTCCATATCATCCTCACTACCGCCATCCTCGCTCGCAATCCCGCCCATATACACAATTTTGATACGAGGTTGCGGTCCTGCCATAGAGAAGTGAATGTAATCACATCCGCTTAAATTATAGGTGGCGATGATAGCCTGCAATTGTTCCCCGTAGAAGTAGGTCTTCTTTCTTTCTTCACTCGAAGAATGTAAATGGTCCCGTGAACATCGAAATCCACGCTATTGCCTACTAACTCGTTGAACTCTTCCCGAATATTGCATGGTACAATCTAAAAATGAAATATAAAAGAATCTTTTGTTATGAAACATACCAATCTAAGCTGGATAGTAAAACGAAAGAACACAAGTTGCAAGTTAACATAAAAAGAATCGTTTGTTAATTACCAAAGGATCAAGGTCACCGTCGTGGAGCTGAAGCATAAAAGAAGACCCGGTGAATCGTCCATGGGCACATCGGGACCGACATACTTTGCAAGCCATGTTCTATTAAATTAAGAAAGTAGACATAGAGGTTAGAGGAGCTTAGCTATCACAAAACAAAGACAAATGGCAGCACCTACCTATCACAAAACAAATACAGAAAGGCTATCTACTTTATTGGAATATCCAAAAACAAAGCAACACTTGTAGGTGGATTCCTGAAATGCAGAATCATGTGACGAAACCGATGCTTTGCCAGCATTGTGAAGCCACATGGGAAACAGTTGCTATGCATTGAAACAAGTTAAAATTCTGTCATACAGCCAAAATAGTAAAGCTACTGTAATCAGGCAATTTCTTATAGCACATTCTTCTCGCAACTTGCAAACATATATATGGGCATTCTACTCTTAATCACCCAAAACTGAATGCTTATCTTGGATATTTGAAGTATTATTGAACCGAGAAACTATACCAAAGCATTCCTAAATCCATTTCAGATTCGTCTAATCTAGGAGCACCGCGGCCACCAGGAGCAGGCGCATATGCATCCTCTGGATCCACAACGACGACGGGAGGGAGTGGGCTGGGATGGAGGGGGGATGGGAGGGAGGGGGGCTGACCTGGATCCACAACGACGACGACGACGGAGTGGGCGATCTGCTGCTCGACGACGACGACGGAGTGGGAGACGACGGCGGCGTGTGGGTGCGGGTGCGGGTGATCTGGTGACCACTTAGAATACAAAAGCATTGAGCTAAGCACATTGGAACCGGTTTGTGATACAAACCGGTTCTAAAGGATCTGTCCCCTGGGCCCCCCTCCTGCAGCAAATGGCCGCAAGGCCTTTAGGACCGGTTTGTGATACAAATCGGTTCTAAAGGATCTGTCCCCTGGGCCCCCCTCCCTGCAGCAAATGGCCGCAAGGCCTTTAGGACCGGTTTGTGTTACAAACCGGTTCTAAAGGATCTGTCCCCTGGGCCCCCCTCCCTGCAGCAAATGGCCGCAAGGCCTTTAGGACCGGTTTGTAACAACAGCGAGGGCCTACCCCAGGCGCAGAGGTACGTTTTTCGCCTGGGGTATGTGTTATACCGGAGGCGAACAGGTACGCTATTCGCCTGGGGTAAAGGAAGAGTGCCAGGGGGTGGTGATGGGTGGCCCTGCCACACTTTACCCCAGTCGCTTCCGTAATTGGTTCGCCTGGGGTAAGAGACTTACCCCAGGCGCATATATCTCCTGTTCGCTGCGCTAAGTAGCCCAGGCGCATCGACTTTCGTGTTCGCCTGTGGTAGGATATGCTGATATAAGCAAATCTCTAGTAGTGTTACATGATTCAAATGCCACAATAGAGGAAAGTTGTGCTACCACGCATCTGATGGATGAAGTGTTGTACATGGAATAAATGCTATCTATACAACGTTCACACATTGGTTGGCTTAAAGAGGGCAGGCGAAATATTAAATTCTTCTATCAGAAAGAGGTTTCGCGTGCCCGCCGCAATAAAATCTCCAAACTACATGATGATGATTGTGTGGTACATATTGCACCAACTGATATTCAGCGGATGGCGGTGTCCTATTTTATATCCCTCTACACTAGAGCACGTTCTTGAACTGGGAGGTCGCTACTTGATTCCAGAACAAGTGTGAGAATAAAGTGAATACATATTTGTGCAAGAATTTCTCAGATAAAGAAATTTTCCGTGTCTCTTTTCACACCTGTGCTATTATCCCCTGGTCTGGATGGTATTCATGCATGTTTCTATTAGCGTAATTGGCATTTGTTGAAACTGCATATTATGAAAGCCGTGAAGATATTTTTCACAACAGGTATTATGTCGGAGGGAGTCAGTGATACCTCTATTGTCCTCATTCCAAAAAATGATAACCTTATCAACCAGTTGGGTTATGCAATGCATACAATATACAAGGTGGTTTATAAATGCTTGGTAAATAGGCTGTGGCCTCTTCTCGATGATATTATTTCAGAGAGCCAAAGTGCCTTTTCTAGGTAGATTGATCAAGATAATGATCTCCTAGCGTTTGAATGTTTGCATTTTATGGAGCACGGTACAAGTACTAGTTCTTAATTTTGTTCTTATAAAACTTGATTTCTCTAAAGCATATGATATAGTTGATTGGTCATTCTTGGGAATACAATGCATAAAATGGTGTTCTCCCATCAGTTGGTACAGTGGATCATGGCATGTTTTACCACGGTGAGATATTAAATCAAATTCAATGGAATGTTGTTCCTACACGTGGTCTAAGGAAGAGTTACCCCTCTCTCCTTGTTCCTTTTTGTGGCGGATGGTTTGTAGACACTGTTGAAGCATGAGGTGGATCTTAATAATACCTCCCTAATAAAGGTATGTCGAGAGCACCGGAGATTTCACACTTGTTACTCGCAGACGATACCTTAATTAATTGGACTACCAATAACACAAAGAGGCCACGTGAGACAAGTTAATTACTCTGCATGACTCTAAGTAAGAGCCATTAAGGATTGATGGTTATGCTGGTGCTAAATTTATCCATTGAAATAATATCGTTGTTGTTCACCACAGACATGAAATAGTATTAGAGTCAACATCATGTTTTCTAATCTTTCATGAGCTATATATCACCACACACGCCTCTGCCCAAAACCATCATGGGGTCCATCATATATAGCCACCCCACGGAATGCATAGAAGTCATCCTAGAGGTGCACTAACATGACCAAGAGTCCAAGATCAACCTTGGGTCATAAAAAAAATGTGTTTCTCTGCCTCAAGAGGCAAACATCGACCTATGGATGCCAAACACTTATGGGACGAACCAAACCAGATACACTCATCAACACACCATAGATGCTAACACATGAAGCACATGAGCCTTTCATTACATTATCACCATCAAGACTATATATACCAAATCAATTCACCAATCCAATTACTCCTTTTGGAGGACCTCTATTGGCGGTAAAAAGCGGAGGGATCATGCTAGTGGAAGGTTGGAGCATTCACCATCCTGAACTAGTATATAGAACTAACTCATACGTGTATGCAACCGATGCAGTTACTGTCACCCGGCATAACTTATGTTGCATGTGGGATCTGTGTGATGACGTCCTCTGGTAGTAGTAAGAGGGAAGCTAGAGTCGAGGGATGGGTGATTCTAGGGTACTAGACATACTGCGCGCTCCGCTGCGCCGACCGCTGTGCGGTGTCAGGTGGTTTCGTGTCTACGTTGGGCTGCGGCGGCGTTATGCCGTAGCGATCAAACGCTTGGATCGTTTTGCCGCACTGCTTAGCTGGCCGTGGGGGCACTCCCGCTGACGCGGCTAGCCTTACGTGGGGGAACGGAACGAAGCACGGGGGATGGCTGGCCGCGGGTGCGCCGCGTGTTGAGCATGCGGGGTGGCGTGGCTGTCGTTGCGTACCCTTTTTTTTAATTACCTATGCCTTGGTTGAACCGGGAGAGGACGGCGGGCTACTCTCTATAAAACAGACTCGACGGTTCCGCCCCTGCTCCTCCTATACGCGAATCGGCTTAACTTCGAGAGTCACGGCGAGCGGATGGAGTCGCAGCAGAGCGGGGCGGTTCGTGGGACGGACGGCGTCGGCGACGTCGCCATGGAAGGAATCGTGGCAGTGCATCTTGACGGGAGCGTTCTCGGACACGCCGCCGTGGACGGTGGCTCGGTCGAGAGCGACGTGCCTGGTGGCTCCGTGCGAGAGGACGCCGTTGTGAGCAACGATCTACTAGCGGCGCCTCCGGGCGGAGCGGCCGCGTTGGCGGGCAACGGTAGGCGATGTTTTTTGACAGTGGGCTACCGTTGTCGATTCTGTGCCTACTTTTTCTGACGGAAAGTATTTGCGCGCAGAGGAGAGAATCGTCGCACGGGTTCCTCGGCGCGTGGTGCTCGGTGAGGCAGTCACAAGAGCTGGTGGCTTTGAGATACGCTACCGCACGGAGTGGTCCACCGGGGAGTATGTCACCACGGTGGAGAGCCGCTTCCCTAGGCGGTGCCACCCTCGCTGCTTTGGCACGATGCGTTGGAGGGGTCGTCCGCGCTGTAGCGTCTCCGAGGCGGAGGAAGATGCAGCCTAGCGCTTCCTTCGTTTCCTTCGTTGGAGGCATGGCGTCGTCATCGACGATGTCAACTGGGGTCGGGCCAACCGGCTGCGGCGACGCTTCGTGCTGCCGCGGAAGCAGCCGAAGGCGAAAAGGAGCAGGCGCTGCTGGAAAAGCAGCAGGTGATCGCCAAGAAGCAGCAGCTGGCTGTGGAGAATCAGCAGTTGCAGGGCCGGTCCTGAGGGTGGGGGACGAGAGGGGCGGCCGCCTCGGGCCCAAAAAATTTGGGGGCTCATTTCAGGTATATGTTAGTAGGCTTAGTTTATGTACATGCAAAGGAAACAATTAATTATCTTAATAGGTTCGTCGGCTCGTAGCTTTTCGTGTGAATACATCGATCGATAGCTTAATAGGGCCTTCCCATGTAATTGAAAAGGCCTTCACGAGAAATTGAGTGTGAAGGCTGGCTCGTAGCTAGCCAGGGGAGCATAGTTGGCCAGGCCAATAGGTGATCGACTTAGAACCCTATGTACATGCGGAAATATAAGGATTTAGGTCGGATCGCATCGAAAATCGACTTGTCTGCTTCTCCCAACGTTCGTTCGCTCGCGTACGATCGCTCGTCCGCCACAATTTAGTTATGTTTGCGATTTATTGCCGTAGATATGACATTTGAAGAGTAGATTTAAAAAACTACGGTAGTTCAGAAGTATATTTGGATTTTTAATGAGTTAAACAAATTTAAAGTTAATGGATAGTTAAATTAACGACAGTTGCATCATATTTGCAAATACTTTCTCTCTAGATAAGAAATGTGATATCGAGTTTAATTGTCTAATTTCTGAGTTAACTGTTGTGCAGTTGACCTTGCCAGATAGAACAATATCTGCTATGGAGATGTTTTAGTTTGTCAGAGAAGCAGATTGTTATTGTCATATGTATTTTTCTTATCGGATCTTATTTACTATGCCCGTGAAAGTTACATTGTCTGAATTATCCGACGTTTCCTATCCGATCTGTGTACGACGGATAATTCGATGGACTGCTGCACCTGAATGCCACAAACCAACGGGCCGATGTGGTGTGTCGTACAGTTATCGGACAGAAACCATCGTACGTATAGCACTTCTCATTTGAGACATATAATGTCACAAGAGAGACTAAATTGTTTGGAAAATCTATGCATCGAGAAGAAGTTATGGATGAGATTGACATTGATTTTGTCGCTCATGACTTTACATCTATAAATGTGAGAAATTAAGGTATACCGAAGTCATCAGTGGTTTTTTTTTTCCCGCGAGGGGTTTCCACGTAAAAAAAACGTCTTATTTATATACAGGTCTACTTGTACTAAGGGGCCCTAAATTTTTGTCTCTCCCCGGGCTCCCAAAATCTCAAGACCGCCCTAAGCAGCTGCTGGCCAGGCAGGAGCGGTTCGCCGGCGAGCTGCAGCAGATGACGGCGAAAGTCCTGGCTTTGTAGCGAGGTTGGAGCGCCGCCGTAGATGATCTAGTTTGTTCTCATGACGAATGCGAAACAGTCTGCATCCCGGCCGCTGTGAGGCTGGGGCCTGATGCTTGGCTGAGCAGAGGAAGGCGGTCCTCGAGCTGTCCGGCAGCATGCACGAAAAGGTTCGCGCGGCACGCTTTGCCATAGCGTGGGCACAGGCCTGTAGCGCGTGATGCTGTGGATCCGGACTTCTGCTACAAACAAAAAATAAAACACCGGGCCCTGCCGCCACACGTGCCCAGCACAGCCCCAGCCAGATCAGTGAGCAACTCTACAACGGACGCGGAAATTCCGCCTGCACTTGCGAGTCCCGGGCTTATCGAACGGTCACGGACGTGACATGATTCGTGCGTGGACACTTTGCATAAACATCCTATACACCGGGCATGTTCACACTACTATGGGGGTCAAAATGCCCCTGTATAGCTTGATCCTGCCCACCCTCGTATCTCTCTCCTCTATCCATTCTTCCCTACCGATGCCTGTGTGCTGCTTCCGTCCTACCCACCATCTACACCGCCGCTGAGAACTGGATTAGAGGAGCTCACCGCGCGCCTCGCTGAAGTGGCCAAGTCGTCGGCGGCGGCCGGCCGTGCAACGCCACCGCGCTGCAAGGCCCAGGCGATTCGGCGGCGGCCGGATGAGCGTCGCAGGGCCAAGTTGTCGTCGGCCGTGGCCGGACAGCCACCGCGCCGTAGAGCCCGGGCAATTCGGCGGCGGCGGCCGGAAGCGCAACGCCATGCCAAGGTGTCGGCGGCGGCGGCCGGCCGCGCACCACCACATGTAGTGCTTTTTGTTCCATAATACTGATTTGTTGCCTACCGAATCATGTGCATTTTTTGCAGATCTATTCTCCATGCTAATCTCAAGATCTGAATACTTTGTTTCTTCATGGCTTGGATGTTTTTTAATGAATCTGCTCATAAATTTTCCTTGGAATTTGCTTGTCATATTTTGTCCATATCTTCCTAGCTGGATGATTTGGTTCTGGCTGAAAAAATTCTTTATGAATTGTATCTTGAAAGGTGAAACGATGCTATTTTTTTTTCCAGTATCGTATCCTCTTCTGAACATTGCACAAAGTCACAAAAAAAGCCTAATAAAAAAAGTTAAATGTTCTCCAAAATGAGAAATAGTTAACCTGTTGGAAATTATGTACAAAATTATGTACCAGTTGTGCCTAAATTTATGGACTCTAAAATGATCGGAATAACAATTAAGGTAATCATTTTTTTATGGATGGTTCATGGGGCAGAATATAGGGATTATATGTCCTAGATAATATTGAAAGAGAAGCAGCATAGGGATTTAGAGTAAAAACTGGATGAATTGGAGGTGTTTACTGCATTGAATAGAAAATATACTCGAGGGGTTCTCTGCAATGTACACAGTTCCCTACACCAATCTTACAGCAGGGCTGAACGGCCTGGGATAAGACTGGGACGCGTGTGCCCAGGCGGGATTGCTTTTTCGCTCTGCAACACAGCTAGCCAGCAGAACGCGTCACGCGACCAGCGACAAGAAAAGGCAACAGGCCCCACCTGCAGGGACACAACGCGCGGCAGAGTCGCTGAGAGCACTCCCAGCCCACGGAGCTTACAGCTTAAAGGAATGAGCCATCTAATGAGCCCAACACCGGTTGTACCCAGTTCGCTATTCATTATTTGTGCGGTGTACTTAGATCCTTATCTCACTAGTTTTATTGAGGCAGTGTGGTGTCAATAGACTATTTTTTCCATACCTATCAAACGGATAAAAATGTTTCTCGTACTGTTTATTTCATTTGTAAGAGATATTTATGTGATGGTGTGTTCCATAATTCGGTTCCTCACTACTTGTCGGACCTTGTCGTGTAGGGTTGGATCACCTTAAAAATGTAATTATGTCATTACAAAAAATGATATAACAAACGCCAATAAGTAGAAATGGAGTGTAAATCGCAGTAGGAACGAAAATACCATACCGCATCAAGATATAATCCATGCCCATCCAAATTAGATTTTCCTAGGACTACATATTTCTCTATTTAGAATAGTATATTACGATAATTTATTCGATAAATGTGCTTGGTGAATATTAATTATGCTCCATATATAGGTCGTATGACGACGGTCAAAGTCCCTATCGTCGTAATCATGTGAAGCCCTATATTTGAAAGGAAATTAATACCTGCCTAATATTTGGTAGTGCCATAATGACATAGTTATCTCTTTTGAATGTTGACGGCTATATATTATTTATTCCCTTTGAGATCATAATCAGAACACAAGACTCCTGTACTTTTTTCACTTACCTAGTGATTGTTTGGAAGACTACTGCCAAATTCGACGGTATTCCCACGAAATATATCATCCAATATTTTGTTACATATTCATTTTACTCTAGTTAAACTTAGATCCATAACGTATAAAGTTGAGCACAGGTGCTTCGGGACATGTAGCATCCCACGTGTTCTTGGAAAGAATGTCAGATCCACAACAGAGTGAGTGGCACGTGGACGAACAAAGTAGTGTCCCACGTGTTTGTAGGATATGTAGTATCTTGCTATAAAGAAGATTTTAATGGTAAAACATATGGCATAGATCTTATAGAATTAGTGCACATATAATAGGTCTATTTGTGAATAGTATGTTTCCCCTCTAATCTCTTTGCACGAATCACATCATTTGATTGTTTATGGCATATATCAATATGTTATTACGTAGTATTTTTTTAGTTTCATATTTTTTGAAAATCATTGACTAGCATAGTTTGTCCCCTTCATATGGTATGGTAATGTTCTTAATCGGCGCTGTACTGTGGCTATTGTGGAGACTATTCACAGAAAAAGAATACATTTTTCCCCACATTTTTTTAGATAATTAAATCCAACATTTCTTTATGCGATGTATAAGAAAACTTCATGTGTATATAGTACACAGTACACATCAGGTAGGATCTACTTTTTTTTCTACGATGGGACATATCTGTTGTTGCACCCACACAGATTTAAAAGCCTTGTTTCTCTAGTTGTTGGGAGGGGTTGGCAATTTGAGATGTTGGTGTTAATTAGCTAGCCAACGTTATACCTTAATTATCTGCGTGAGATATTGGTGTTAGATAGATCTTGGGTAAATAAAAAAAGAGTGCAGAGGAGGTCAGGTACAATGGTTTTTGAAACTAATGAGCCAATCAGCAGCATATAACATGAAAATATTATGAAAGAGTCAAAAAATATGTCAGTATATCTTTTTTCGAGTAATGACTTATAATTCATTAGATCTCCATTAAATAGATAAGATCTACCGTCCCTGCACCTGAGTCCGGACAGTTACTGTAGGTGAAGAAAAATCCAAACTGCTATTTTTGGTTGTACATAAGGAAATAAACATAGTAGTAGTAAAATAATTTTAGGGTAATTTTTGGGCAAGAGGCTTCTCCAGAAGAGTCTATATGTTGTTTTTGACAGATATCACCATGGACGGAGAGTCGTCGCAGCAGAACAGTGGTGTGCACCCTGAGCCTGACCTCGCCATCGCAAGCCCTGTTGACTACAACCTGATATTTAACGACCTTGGTGCTGCGTATGAGTTGGATATGATGCTTGTACTTGGAGCGAACCCCAGCATGGGCAACACAGGTGATGGTAACGTAGCAGCTGCCGAGCAAGACCACAACGGCGGAGAGGCCCAGAGTGACCAGAGGACGGTGGTGATGAGTCTTAACAGGAAGCGTCGCGATAGAGAGCAGATCCAACAACTTGAAGAGTATGCAATGCATTATTAATTCATCTATATATTTTTTTATTGAAGAAGATGCAGGTGTACTGATCCATGGACACTAACGTGACGTGTATTCTGTAGTGCGTTCCGGGAAAACCGGCATCCAGATGAAAGAGAACGTATCGACCTCGGCAAGAGGGTTGGCCTAAGTGCACCGCAGGTCAAGTTCTGGTTCCAAAACCGACGATGCGCCCAAAAGGTAGATAAATACTATTCCCTTCCCATGTGTAATAGTACTTCATCCGTTTAAAAATAATAATCTCAACTGGAATGAGTGCAGACCAAGGACGTGAGGCAACAGAAGAATGAGTTTGAAGCAGCGAATAAGGCGCTACAAGCTGAACACCGAGCCCTCAGGTTGGCAACACAGAACAATACTTGCCTCACCTGCCGAGAGCCGACCGTGCGAGATTCTGAAACCCGGCGGCACCTGCTCTCCGAGAATGCGGCGCTCAAGGACGAGCTCCAGCGTGCAACCGCATTCCTTAACACGGTTTCCGGTGGAGGGGCACAAGTGACGCCAACCGGCGCCATGCCTTCTGGCTTCCATGGCCCTGCAACCAACCACAACGCCGTCGTCCGTACCGGTACCGGCAAGGCCCTGGCGACTGACCATGGACTCCCGCCGCCATATCACCAAGCTCACGCTTATCCACTTATGCAAGCCAACAAGGGATTTGCGCGCAGTCAGCGTGACACAGATACCATGCTGGCCGACATTGCTGCCAGCGCTTTACAAGAATTCTGGACGCTTGTGCGCGCGGGCAAGCAGATGTGGCAGCCCACTCCTGATGCTGGCGAGGTGCTCAACTTGCACAAGTACGCCGAGATTATGTTCCCAAGTATCTTTGGGCCCTACCGGATGGGGTCTCTTGTGGATGGAACTAGGAAGACTCGCGACGTAATGTGCACCGCCGATAACCTCGTCGGCATCCTTATGGACGCGGTACAGATCAACCCGTCTCCGACCTCCATCCATTCACCCATTTTAGTAAAACTTCTCAAACTTCCCATATATAGGTACGATAAATGCCATCTCTTACGAATTTTATGCAGGCTCGCTGGTCCGAGATGTTCCCGGGCATCGTGGCGAGCGCCGCCGTCAGCCGCGTCATCACTCCCACTGCTTCGCAACAACATGGAATGATTAAGCTGGTGAGAACCAACGCTTTACCCGTTGTTTCAACACGTAGGCCATGTACTACTATGTTTAGCCGCTCTTCTTCCGGATATAAATATATATGATGCACACGCAGATGGATGCAGAGCTGAGGGTGTTGTCGCCGCGGGTGCCCGTAGGCAAGATCAAGTTCGTGAGGCAATGCCAGGAGAAGCAGCCTGGCAAATGGGTCGTGGTGGATGTGTCCGTTGATGGAATTCTCGGGGAGGACAGCGGCGATGTGCCATCAGAAAACACGGGCAGCAGGCTTCTGCCCAGTGGCTGCCTTATTGAGGACATAAACAATAGCTTCTGCAAGGTATATGCTCTGTCTCTATAGCTACATACTTCAGCATGTGCTTCATCTGGATATATAGATGCCGGCTTACAAAGTAGTAGTATTTGGTCATATTGCTCGGTGAATCTTTGTTCGTAAACAATTCATCTTATCTTTGTTCTTTGACATCTAAGATATGAAAAACTACTTATGTTTTGTGGAATACTTAGGCATGTCGTCATGCATGATAAATATTTTCTTAGCCCAAGTTCATTATAATTTCAAACTATATGCCAAAGTTAGCATATCTTATACCATGCTGATGTGTAAAGAACAACTATATAATATATTTACAATATGAATGCAAGGTGTATAGTATTAAAGCTAGAAAATTGTGACAATGGAAATTATGTTGAATCGAGAAAGTGGCAACATGTCCACTTTTGGGTTAGAAGGGGATTGGCGAATAATATGTTTGCAATATGAAATTTTAAATTCATTGAACGTTATGTACTATTCCTTTTTTTTAATGAAACTATGTAGATGTTTCTGGTAGGAGCCAAAGAAAATATAAAAATTCCTCCCTCCGCCCCATAATAGATGTCGCTAAAATGGTTGTGTTTAACCGTATTTTAGTGGTAGATACATCAATTTTAGTGACAACTATTATGGGACAAGAGAGTACGTAGGTCTAAGTTGTGAGATGTTTTGATCTACGAAGTCGATTGATCAAGGGCCAGTTTGGATATATTTATACCAACTATGGAAAACACTACCAAAATGGATGTTTTTATAATAGTTACTTGCCTATATAGTATATACCAAAACATAAAAAATGCTATCATCTATACGTAGCTTCTATATTGAATATCATTTTACCATATTTCTTTGATTTGTTTTCTCTTACCACATGGGCGATAATTTTACCGGCACACTATATTCTCGTTGCCTGTTTGTAAAATTATACTTTGGAATGGCATGCATAGTATATTATTTGTAATGGTTGACTATTATTAATCGAACTTGTTTGTTATCTCTAATTTCAAACTTAAGATTGTAACCTACCAAAAAAAATTGCAGCAGTTTGTACTATACATATTGCACTTTCTTTGTATTTCATGGTTTGTCCTTGTAGGAATTTTATAAAATTTACAAGAAAAGGTGTGAAAAAGATTCTTTACTACCTAGTTTTCATGACAACGATTTGTAACAAATAATTCATGTTCAATGCCATAAAATGTATAGGTGGAAAAACATGAATTAGCAATCTGATTATTTCCGTGTTTACAAACATGCATGGATGACATTATTATTTACTTTATTTTCTTGAACTCGTTATTGTTTATTTTCTAACATATAAAAATTGAGAAGTCCATACTAACCCTACAAGATCGAGAATACCATTTTATTACTTCCCAAGAGGTAATAGTAGACCCAATTTGGAAGTTAATGGCTCATATTAGTTGGGAGCATCTTAATATTTCAACTAGTTTGCTATCGCATTAAGGCTAAGCATAAGGATTGTCCGAGTGAATGGATTCAGTCTAATCTTCCTCCAGACGTTTGATTATTTACTATGTTAGAAAAAATGGGGAATTGGTTAGATTTTATTTATATTTTTTGTGTAACTTTGTACATATGATTATTAATGAAAATATACAATAGAACAATTGTTAAAGGGTAATTTATAGCACAATTTTTGTAGAATAATTTACTGCAAAGTTAAATAATGTTTTTATTTCAAGTGATACTTACTTCTACCGTCATTTTGGTTACATGGCTCCGTTGACTTACTATGCATGATCACCAAAGTTGCATTCAACTATGAGTTCAATCATTCTGTAATAAGGCGCATTCCCTTTGTTTTTTAAAAAAGGCGCATTTTCTCGTAACTTACATAATAACAAATGTGAACCACATAAATGATTGCCGTATGCTAATATCAACGGATGTTCCTTTTCACATCTTGTACATTATTCCAGGTCACATGGATGGTGAACATGGAGTACGAGGAGAGCAGTGTGTCGGTGATGTACCATCCACTCCTCCGCTCCGGCCAGGGACTCGGCGCGAGCCGCTGGCTCGCATCCCTCCAGAGACAATGCGAGTACCTTGGCATCCTGCATTCCTACCGTGCTCCCGGTGAGTCATCGTCATCGACCAGATACTAAACAAGAACTCTTATATATAATATGTGGCTTCCTAAATCCTAATTGTGCTTCTGGAGCAGCTGCTATATCGCACGATGGGAGGAAGAACATCTTTGAGGTAGCACAGCGGATGACAAGGAGCTTCTACGATGCCATGTGCGGCCCGGGGGCCCAGCCATGGAGAAGCGACAACTCGTGGCGTGTGGGCTGTGGCATAGGCTCCGAGAGGTTTGAGGTGGTTGCGCGTGTTGTGGCTTTCCCTGCCGGTGGCGCCGCGCCTGGCTTTCTTGTGCTGAGCACCACAACCACGGTATGGCTCCCCGGCATACCGGCGCAACACGTGTTCGACTATGTCTGCGATGAAAATCGCCGCCACGAGTGGGACAGCCTTGCCAACGGTGCACCCGTTCTCCAGGAGGGCTATTTTGCTACTGGACAGCTTCCTGGCAACGCCATCTCTGTCCTCCGCGTCTTTGTAAGTGTAGATGCAGTTATTTTTTTTATAAGTGTTCTTGTGTCCCAAATCTTTAATGGTCCTCAATTTTTCATCTTATTTTTGTAGGCTTCTGGCAAGCTGATCCTGCAGGAGGCGCGTACCGACGCATCATGCATGGTGCTGGCATATGCTACACTGGATGATCAATCCATGAAGCATGCCATGAACAATGGCGGCCCCGCCTCCATCTATCTCCTTCCGTCCGGGGTGGTCGTCCTCCCTGATGGCCACAGCGAGCCGCTAGTGCATCCCGTTTCTGCTGCGTGCTCCTCCAGCAGCACTGCCACCGGTCACAGGAGCAACACCGGATCCTTCGTCTGTGTCATGTACCAGACACTGCTGAGTGGACAACCCCTACAGGAGCCCTCCTTAGAGGCCATCGACAACGCCGGGAACCTGCTCTGTCGTGTCGTCAGGAAGATCAAGGATGCCGTCCATGCCAACAACGTTGTCGATGCCTGATGCGCCATCTACAGTTTGAGATTGCGGACTACATTATGCACCATTCACTTTCAGTTTATATATTTATATCTACCTATCTTTATGAATGATATTAGCCTTGAAACTCCTTTATATATCTGTTTCCCATCATTTAAGGACTATTTTTTAAGTTTCAACCATAGTTTACTCGAACAAAGTTTTCTAATATATACTGCATTTTGATAATTGTCTAGAGTTCGAATCCACTTCCAAGATATGGTTTGTTGGTAATTGTTCTGAACCCACTTCCCGCGTGGACCTTATGCACTATTTGCCATAAGCGTGGCAAGGGTATCTCACTACGGGAGGCACGATCTTTGTCGTGTGCCAAGTAGTTTGTTGTGTGCACTTTAGAAACTTTTTATTATATTTCTGGTCTTGCTGGTTGCACTTCATATGAATTTCGGGTAGTTTCATATTAGAGGCGCACTTTATAAACTTTTTATTATATCTATACTGAGATGTTATCTGGTTAGGCTCGGCTCTAACTTTTTTCCGATAGAGTAAATATATTAATATCAATTACGCTCAGTCTCTACACCAATATAATCTAAAGAACTAGCCGAGACATCAGGGATGCACAATCCAAAAGAAAAACAGAAAAATAAAAAAAGACGCTCCCAAGTGATCAACAACTTGGAGCTATACCTAACCACTGTCAATGGCAACACCCTGACACCAAAATAGGCTCATCAAAATTGACGTCACCATTTGACGAAGGAATGAATTCTGGACTTATCGGGTGAGGCTACCCGGTCCAAGACCCAAGACCAAAGCCCAAAGGGAGACACCATGGAAAATTCTAGAAGGCCCAATCAAAGCCCACCCGCAAGGCCTTGCGGGTCAAGAAAGGAAACTTGTAACCTACTTTAGGTTAGGGTTTGTAACCACCCCCCCCCCCCAGGTACGGTTTGAGACCTGGCCACCTATATAAGGACAGGAGAACCACCAGGAGGGGGACCAAGGAATACCGCACCACCAAAGCCTTGAGATTGAGATCTACTCTCGACTCGATCACCCCCACTGTAACCGATCTATTGCTAATACAGATCGACAGAAGCAGGAGTAAGAGTTTTACCTCTACGAGGGCCCCGAACCTGGGTAAATCATGCGTCCTGTTTTTCTTGGTCCAATAAGAGTAGTACCCAAATAGTGGTCAGTCGAGCCACAGGTGAATAGGTATCAAAGAAGTCTTCTCCTTCTTTCTGGGTCTAACCCTTAGCCACAAGCCTTGCCTTATATTTTTCAATTGTACCATCAGGCCTAAGATTTTTCTTGAACACCCACTTGCATCCTACAGGTTTGCACCCATAAGGACGATCAATGATCTCACAGGTTTCGTTAGCCAGGATAAAATCCATCTCGCAACGGAGAGCTTCCTTCTGAAAGCGCATGGTGCCCCCATATGTGGTTCTGATAATTAATGACAATCCTTAAGAACTAATGTTTTCATTGAGATATTCTTTCAGGACTTGTCCATAAGAATGGTTTGGAGTACTTGTGTGATTCGAAGATGATCTTTTGATGTCCAAGAATGGCCAAGAATCTTTCTCTCTGTCCAGCGGTAGTACCGGGTTGTGCAGAGGTAGTACCGGTCCTCGTGGAGTTGTACTGTTGCGACACACCTGGTACACTCCAGACAGCAGTACTGGTAAACTTGAATCTATTAATTGGAAGAAAGTCATGAAAAGCTATCTAGCTCTCATGATGATCTTCTAGCATCCCATACTAAGCTAAAATTATCTCTTGAGGCTATCACTAGAAATGTAAGATCTTGTGAGCCTCATGTGGTTACTAGCACAACCTCTTCTAATAATGCTATATTTCCTTGTGCTAGTATTAGTAATTCATCCTCTCATAATGTTTCTACATCTTGTGATGAATTGCTTTCCTTTCCTTGTTGCTCTAACAATGAAGCATCTACTTCCTCTAACTCTTGTGGTGATTCTAACCATGTAGAGGAAATTAAAGAGCTCAAGGACCAAGTCACTTATTTTAATAAAGACTTGTAAAAGTGTCATGAAGGGAGTTCCACCATCGACAAGATGTTGATGGTGAGAAGACTTCCCAATGACAAGAGTGGACTTGGATTCAACTCCAATATCAAGAACAAGTCCAAGGTTGACAAGAAGAAGGGCCAAGAACAAGTAAAAGATCCGTCCAAGATTATTTGCTTCAAGTGCAAGATTGACGGGCACCATGTTAGATCTTGCCCTTTGAAGAAGAAGTCTCTAAGTGAGAAGCAACTAGGGAAGCGGCCTCTTGTTCAATCTCATGCTCAACCACGAGTTGAACAACGACCACCTCCTAAGAAGACTAAAGCCAATCCTCCTCAAGTTGAGGAGCCTATTAAGAAGAAAGAGAAGAGTCGATGTTGCTACCTTTGTCGTGAGAAGGGACACCTTGCTTCTTCATGCACTAATGGTACATTATCCAACCATATCCTTGTTGATGATGTGTATTCCATTCGGAAGGATAATATGGGCAATGTGTTTGCCAAGTTTATTGGTACTCAAACTGGTGTCAAGAAAAGAACCATTTGGGTTGCCAAACTTTTGTGACTAACCTCTTAGGACCCAACTTGGTTGGGGACCAACAAGCTCAAACTTGATCAATAGGTATTGTTGGAGGGCGTTGGAGACTTGGATATCTCATGAAGAATTAAGGGATCTTCATCAATTATATTTCCTCAAGCCAAGTCATTTGGATTTTATATATCTCATATCCAATGTGCCTCCTTGAGGTAACTTGTAGCTAAATCATATATTCATTGAAAGTTTCATGCTCCCTTGCATATGTCAGTTTTGTTTCTAGCATGTGTTTGTATATGTTGTGCTTATTACTTACCTATCTTGAGTAATCTAGTTATGTTTGTTGGTTTGCACTCCATGTACTTGTGTGCTTTGTGTTTAGCCCTCATTGCAATTCTTGTTTGTTTTTAGTTGGCTCTTTGGGAGATTAATGGACTATCCCATTTTGGGGGAGTAATATGCTCTTGGCACTTTAATATCCTAAAATGTGTGCACATGAGGAATACCACTTAGTGTTGATATATCAATATTATCTTGTCCTACATGGTATGTCTTTCTCATGAGAAATTCAAATTCTAATGTCCTTTAACTTTCTCTAGTTGGATTTATTTTATTTACCTCGTGTTGAAAAAAATGGATTATCACATTATGGGGGAGTAATAAGCTATGTGCATACTACAAGCCTATAAATTGTGAACATGTGAGGTATGGCCACCTAGAATTGATATTATTAGTTATATTGTTACTATGTGGCATGTTGCTCAAACAAGTTCCATATTTGCTTCAATATGTTTTTTTGTCTCTTTCTTTTGGTATCTTGTTTGTGAGAGTTTCTTTGGTGCTTTGCATTTTTCGGTTATTATTAGAGGCCTTCAAGAATCTCTATCTAAGCATGTTTTTCTATTCATATCTTTTGTCACATGCTTATGTTTTGTGAATATGATTGTGAACAAATCTACCACCGAGAAATATCTCCATACATCTCTTGTATTTGACAAGTGATAATAACTTGTGGTAAGTTTATTGATCAAATTTTCTTTCGCCTTTGCTCTAAAATTGCCTTGTTTGTTGCCAAAGATTGTTTTGGTTCAAACTCCTTTGTGTCTTCCTTTTGTTCTACTCAAAATTTGTTTTGTGCTTTCTTGTGGTAGGAAAATAAATGATCCCATTCTTGTGCACTTACATTCAAAGCCATACTTCTTTGGGTTCCACTATTCTTGGGAAGCTATCCTACATTGAGTAGATCACCATTATTTAAATTGGTATTGCATCTTATTGCTTTTCTTGTGTTTGACTAGTGTTTGAATAATATATATGGAGATTAATGATTCCATTCTGTGCATTTTGTGTTCAAATAAAATATCATAAATAGTGCACTATTCTTGGAAGAGCTATCCTATATGCGGTTGAACACTTGTTGTCTTTAAATTTGTATTTTATCCCAATGAATTGTCTCTTTGGAAGACGAACATTTTTTGTCTTGGAACTTTGTGTGCCATCATGAAAAGTGTAGAGGGTTTGTTTATTATTTAATGTTTTTTTGGTATCTTCTCTATTTTGGTTTCCTCAATCATGTGTTGATTTGGGTTTTTGATAAAATTTGGAAAACTCTCTTGCTTTTCACTCGTGTGAGTGCCTTCTTGGTTTAAATGGTGTTTTGTCCAAATTGTATCTCGTTTGGTTCTTGAAAGTTTTGTGCATGTATATTTACTATATGTATATCGCATGGCATGCTTACTTTCGTTGATCCAATATGTAGTATAAACTCCATCAAACCCTAAATGTCTAAGATGTGCATTAAATTCAAATTCATATTAATATGCACATATTTATGTGGAGTTTGTCCTATGTATTGTAGTTTCTCTAACTACTTTGGACTCAATGAGTTTGGGTACCATGTTGTACTTGAATTTTCTTTTTTAGGTACAATGGAGATTCATTGGGTGCTTGCCTCATTCATAAGGAAGGTGTTTTCACCATTGGATTATAGGAGTCAAGCTATGATGATTATCAAACTCGCATCCTCTTCATCACCAATGTCTTCTCTGTAACAAGTATCTATCTCATGCACACATTTCTAGCTCTCAACCTTGTGTAGGTTGTGTCTTGGTATGAATTCCTTTTGTTGCATTTCATTTGGTTCTTGCAAGTGTATTATCAAAACATCTTTATTGCAAATATGAGTAAGCCGGGATGATTACATATCTAGGGGATATTTATAATCAGTTTTATGATTCACCAATCCCAAGTATATTAATCTAGCAACTTCTACTCGAAGTCTCACACATGCAATATTGATGAATTCTCAAAACCATTTGCCTTTTTTGACATGTGTTACCTTTCTCAAAGCATTCCAACTATAACTTTTCCCTTGTTATATTTGTGATGTTTTGATGAGTTTGTTGATTGTTCATCTATATCCCTTTAAGATGAAATTGAGATTTGTGCTTTGCTTTCAAGAAAAAATCTTATTGGTGTATTTATGACTCTCTTTTGGATATCATGTTCCTCTCCTTCGTACCTATTTTGTGTGTGCACAATTCTTTGTGGACTTATATCTTTGTGATTGGTGTCCACTTAGAAACTTATACACATGAGAATAGTTACATCTTTAATTGGTATTCTATTTCTTTAGTGACCACCTTTTACTGATTTTTATTCTTTAGTGGTTCCTAGAAGGCACAAGCTTGGCTTTTCATTTGGTACTTCTTTTGCATCTTAATAAGCTTGTGGACCTACTTGTTTGTTGTAAGTTGCATTGCTTCATTTACCATCTATTCTCTTGCACTTCTTGCGGGTTGTAGATGATTATGGGGAGTGATGATTCCATATTTGTGCACTCATCAATAGTGCATAGACATTGGGGAGCTTATCTATTTTTTTCTAGAACTCTCTTGTTGGATCTCTTCGGTTGCTTGCTCCTTGTGGGGAGATGTTTAGAGGAATATTTTTCATTTGCAATCTTAGGGTCCTCAATATAGTTTCATCTCCCTCCATCTATTCATTGTTGGATATATGCACTTGATTTCACTCATATCATGAGGAATGCATACATTCTGAGGGAGATCTTATTATATTGACCTTCTAAGTTTTTCCTCCCATTTCGGCAGTGGATGCCAATGGGGGAGAAGTTTAGAGGGTTTAAGGGGATTTGGTTTTATGCTTTAGGTTTGTTCTTAAGCATTTGTCTTCCATGCTCTTGCATCCTTTCTCTTTGTGTTGCATGGTTGATTTATTCGTTATATAAACCCTCGTAAAAAGGGATTGTCGTCAATTACCAAAAGGGGGAGATTGAAAGCGCATGGTGCCCCCATATGTGGTTTTGGTAATTAATGACAATCCTTAAGGACTAATGTTTGCATTGAGATATTCTTTCAGGACTTGTCCATAAGAATAGTTTGGAGTACTTGTGTGATTCGAAGATGATCTTTTGATGTCCAAGAATGGCCAAGAAGCTTTCTCTCTGTCCAGCGGTAGTACCGGGTTGTGCAGCGGTAGTACCGCTCCTCGTGAAGTTGTACTGCTGCGACACACCTGGTACACTCTAGACAGCGGTAGTACCGCGGTTTGTACCGTCTTCTCCCAGGAGCGGTACTACCGCTGGTGATACCGCTGGAGGTATTGCTAGCAAAGAAAAGGCCACTGATATCCACGATACCCAGGCGGTACCGACATAGTACTACCGCTAGTACTTAGTCACTTTCGGAGCAACACTCCCCACGGCGGTAGTACCGCTACCGTCAGCGGTAGTACCGCTCCTTCTAGGACGCGGTAGTACCGCTGGCAGTACCGGTCAAAATACCACCAGGGAAGTTTCGCTCACGGTAATAGGGCGGTAGTGGCCTAGTACTACAGGCAGCCATCTCGATTTATATCGAGTTCAGGGACAACGGTAGTACCGCTGCCGCTTATGGTGGTACCGCTACTGGAGCTTCACGGTACTTCCGGTGGTACCGATGAGCACTAGTGTGCAGTACACTGGGTACCTGTGATGTCAGTCGGCAGTAGTACCGCTGTGTGCAGCGGTAGTACCGCTGTGCTGTTAAACTTATTTGCTTGATGTCTTGAAGAACAAAATGGAGTGATATTTCGTGTCTACCTTCAAGACATCAACTTTTTGGACGAAGAAATAAGAAAAGATACAAGGTTGATCATGCGTATGATCAACACACAAAGCTGCAAGATGTACCTAGTGGGATTATGTATCTCATGGTAATGGTAAGCAATTGCCCATATAGCTTTGTGAACTAACCCATGATATGTGTGTGTGCTATGTCTATGTTTGATTAGGTATGTTTCCATGGGCATGCTTCACAAGAAAGATTTCATATAGCCCATGGTCTATGTCGTCAAGCGGTGTTTGTCATCGAGCTTGATGTCGTAGCTCAAGTGAAGTATATCGAAGAAATCCTATGCTTGATGCTTTCCACCCATTTGGAGATTGTGGCCTTATGAAGATGTTCCGAAGGGTCTCTCCCATAATGGTGTATGGGGAAGTAACTTGCAAGTCTTCATCAAGCAGATCAAGTTCTAGCTAGCACGATCAAGAAAGAAGATCCACCTTGAGAGAGTCAAGAGCGTCATCATCTAGATCAATTGGAATGCCCAAGGCAAAGGTATAATATTGGTAGGTTTTCTATTTTACCAATCTCATACTTTTCGGAGACCGGGTTATAGGATCGATAGTCGTACTATCAAGAGGGGTTATCAAGTGAGTAACTTGATCGAATCGTTGGAGAGAGCTCAAACCTTTGCACTCTTGCATATCATCTTTCTTGATTCTTCTTTGGATTTTATCTCTATGTGTTTTGGTGCTTGTTGTGATCTTCATGACAATCCCAAGTTTATCAAAAAGGGTTTTCACATGAAACACTTATTGAGTTTTTGATGTTGAAGATTTTTCCGGTTGGTCATTTCTAGAGAGGTATTTTTCTTACCCCATTTGGTTTTAAGTTTAATTATTGGACAATGATGTTTCTCTGCAGTATCTTGTAGAGCTCGTCGTTGCAATTTCAACGAGCCCAAGATCATCAAACACGGAGTCCGCACGCAAAAGTTATGACCGTTTTCGTATCGGGTGTTTTTGCAGTTTTTGTTCTAGCGGTAGTACCGCCCCAGTACCGCCACAAACTGCACGAACCAGTACTGAAATTGCCCCGTAGCGGTAGTACCGCTAGGCCGAGCGGTAGTACCACTGCTGGGCGCAAATTTCACACAACAGTCATATTTTGGGTCCCCTATTTAAGGGGGTCTTCTTCCCCCTTGACCCCAAGGCTGCCCAACATGTTTTTTCTCTCTCCTCCACCATTGTTGACCTTGGAAAGCTTTCCCCTCTCTCAATCCCTCTTATGATTCTTGCATATCTTTGAGGGAGAAGTTAGAGGAGATCTAGATCCACATTTCCACCAATCCATCTCTCCTCTTATTGAGGGGAACTTAGTGAATCTAGATCTTGGAGTTCTTTGTGTTTATCCTCCATTGTTTTTCCTCTCTTACTCCTCCATAAGCATTTGTTGCTTTGTTGGAATTTGAGAGTGAAGGATTTGAGCACTTGTGCTCTTGCCATTTGCATTGGTTGCATCGGTCTGGTCTCTCCACGAGGATTTGTGGAAGTGAAAGTTTGTGAGCTTGTTACTCTTGGGTCTCGGACCCTAGACGACTTGTGGTGTTCTGGGGAGCCTCCAATTGAGTTGTAGATGTGTGCCCCAAGACTGTGGTGATATCGAGAGCCTCCAATTAAGTTGTGGATGTGTGCCTCGATCGAAGGTTGCCAATAGTGGAAGGTGAACTAGGACTTTGTGGCGGGGTTTATCGGAGAATAGTTTGAGACCTTTGTGGCGTTGAGTAGGCCTTTGTGGCGAGCTCACACCCCTCCAACGAGACGTACTCCCCTTGTGGGAGGAACTCGGGAATACATCATCGTCTCCGTGTGCCTCGGTTATTTCTATACCCGAGCTTTCTACTTGTGCTATTTACATTGTGATTGCCTTCGTGTTTGAAGTTATATATCTTGCTATCACCTTGTTACTTGTCTTGTTTAGCATAAGTTGTCGGTGCACCTAATTGACCCTAGAATATTTAAGTTGTATGCTTGTTAATTTAAACACCTAGTTTATTTCCGCATTTAACAAGCCTTAAACCGGAAAAGTTTTAATCGCCTATTCACCCCTCCCCTCTAGGCGACATCGCTGCACGTTCACCTTCCAGTAGTCAGCTTCAAGAGATGCATACGCTTCTGAAATAGTCCTGGGTGAGTCATCCACGAGATACAAACTGAAATCATCACCAAAAGACTTTGCAGTCCTCTATCTTTTGCTCCTTAAAGGAACTTCATTGTCTTCCTCCACGGGATTCTCAACGTGTTCTATCGGAATGGTGGGTTCGCGAATTACAGACAATTCCTGACTAAATGAATTAGGTATCTCATGATTCGATGAGCTAGGCATCTCCTTTTTGGGAAAGATGTCTTCGAAGAAAGTTGCATAATTCGACTCCATGATTGTACCGATATGCATGTATGGTACCTCAGATTTTATTATCAAGAATCTATAACCAATGCTATGGAACGCGTAGCCCAGAAGAACACAATCCACGGTTTTGGGTCCAAGCTTGCGCTTCTTGGGAATTGGTATACCGACTATCGCCAAACAACCCCAAGTTCGTAAGTAAGATAGTTTTAATCTTTTGTTCTCCCATTCCTCGAATGGAGTTAATTCTTTGTTCTTTGTGGAAACTCGGTTTAGGACATGACACACTGTCAATATCGCCTCCCCCCACCATGTCTTGGAAAGACCCGATGTATCTAACATGGCGTTAACCAAATCTTTTAGAGTACGGTTCTTTCTTTTGGCCACCCCATTAGACTGAGGTGAATAGAGAGGCATCCTCTCATGGATTATACCATGTTCCGCATAGAAAGAATCAAACTCGTTGGAAAAATACTCTCCACCATGATCGGACCTAAGTCTCTTGATTTTCCGATCAAGTTGATTTCCGCTTCAGCTTTATAGATCTTGAAAAGGTTCAAAGCCTCATATTTTGTTTTTAAGAGATACACATGACAATAACAAGTGGAATTATCAATCAACGTCATGAAATATTTCTTTCCACCTTTTGTTAGCACACCATTCATCTCACAAAGATCTGAATGTATGAGCTCAAGTGGTGCCAAGTCTCGTACCTCCGCAGTCGTATGAGACTTGAGAGGTTGCTTTGCTTGAACACATACTTGACACTTAGAGCCCTTGATAGTAGTGAAATTTGGGATTAAATTCATTTTGGCCAGCCGAGTCATGCATCCAAAATTAATATGACAAAAACGTGAATGTCAGACATTTGATTCACTATTGGTGAAAACATGATTCATAACTTTATTACAAATGTCTGAAAGAGATAAGCGGAACAAGCCTCCGCAATCATAACCTTTACCAACAAAAGTTACAAACTTTGATATTACAAATTTATTGGATTCAAACACTAACTTGTAGCCATCTCGACACAGGAGAGATCCGCTAACAAGATTTTTATTGATAGAGGGCACATGATGAATGTTCTTCAGGCGCACGATCTTCCCTGAAGTAAACTTCAGATCCACCGTACCAACACCTCGAACAAAAGCATGCGACCAGTTTCACATCAACACGGAGGAAGTCCCTGCAAACTGGTATGAAGAAAACAATGAGATATCAGCACATATGTGTACATTGGAACTAGTGTCAATCCACCAATAAGGAGAATGACATACTAAAAGAATAGTAGGGAATTTGCCGTACCCAGCATCCTTCATCTCAGTATCCCCAATGACAACATTGACATTCTTTCCATTCTTCTCAGGTTCTCGCAGCTCATACCATTTAGGGCATTTCGGAGCCCAGTGGCTCGGTTCACCACAGAAATGGCAGGATCCCTTCCTTTTCTTCAAGTTGGTAGTTTGTGCAGACTTGTTCTTCCTATCATACTTTCCTTTATTCTCAGGCTTGTTCTTGTTCTTCGGCTTGTAGGACTGAAAGTTCTTCTTCTGAACGAAATTTGCACTAGAACCTCCCTCAAGACCTCGAGCACGTTTGTCTTTTGCTCTCGCCTCCTCTTCCACATCAAGAGAACCAATGAGACCCACAACGGAAAACTCATGTCTCTTGTGCTTCAAAGAGGTAGCAAAACTCCTCCACGAAGGAGAAATTTTGGCAATGATGCCTCCGACAATAAACTTGTCCGGTAACTCCCAAGATAACTGCTCAAGTTCTTTGGCAATGGATTGTATCTCATGAGCCTTCTCAACAACGGAGCGCTCATCAGTCATTTTGTAGTCATAAAATTGCTCCATGACATACAATTCACTGCCTGTGTCCGAGGCACCAAACTTTGCCTCGGGCGCATCCCACATACCCTTGCCCGTAGGAATGGTCAGATACGGGCCAATCATATTCTGATCAAGAACGCTGAGAATAGAAGCCCTCAGAAGGGCGTCAGCTTCCTCAAAAGCTTTCTCATCTTCAGCAGAAAGCTCTTCTTCAGGCTTGCCCTTAGCAGCATCGAAGCACCTCATGGTGTGAAACCAGAGAGTGACTCTCGCACGGAACCGCTTGAAATCTTTCCCTTTAAAGACAGGGGGCTTCATTGAAGCAGCAGAGACAACAATTGAAAATTGCCTAAAATAAGGTTTTTGGATTGTTGAATATATGAGCAATTTTCCAAATGATTTAATCCATGAAAAAGATAGATAACATATGGCTAAAATAACTGGAAATAAATTAGTCATGTGATTTGCATGAAAGTGCGAAATAAACAAGCCCAAATAGATTGGTAGTAGAAGAACATGTATTGAGACATGAAACAGAAACATGAACACATACGATGCAGAGGAAGAACCGTTCACATTGGGCGAGGTAGACATGTCGCCGAAGAGGTTGTCGACGTCTAGGAAGAAGTCGTCGTTCAGAAAGTAGTCGTCGGCGTCCGTGGTGACGATTATGCCAGTAGTCGCGCGACAGCGCTCCCCAAAAACCTTATCGCCCTTCTCCCGTACAGGATCCGAAGAGACGCTGTTTCGGAGGCCTACTGTCCCGTTCCGGGGTGCACGCCGCGGCACGGGATGGAGGTGTCCTGATCGGTGGCGCAGTGCTCGAGAAGTATGGGGCAGATGTGTGGATGTGTTGTGTGTCTACGAAGAGGAGCGACCTCTATTATATGTCCGAAGCAACATGAGGTGAACAGGTAGCGAGGAAGTGGAAACGAACAGACAAGCGGCGAAATGAATAGCCGACAACTGAAGTCGAACAACCTTTATCCACTCATGCGTAGTAATTTCCCACTAGTGCAAAATACGTTTTAACTTTCGGGTAACCGTTCGTATTTCTTCATTCGTGTGTGAAAAAAGAAGACAAGGCGTACACGCAGCATAGGTCCTAGCTCGCTCGGCTCATTCCCACAACCTGCGGCCCGCGCGCGTCGAGACGAGGCGGGCGGCGAAGGAGGAGCGTGCGTGTAGTCCTCTCCTTCTCATGCTCATACATCAAGTGAAAAGGCCTCCCTTATAAACAGGTAAAAATTCCACTCAACTAGCAATATGGGACTAAACATCTGTCCCACCTCTTGCCATACATGAATGGGCCACATGGGCCTCTAGGATTTTCAGGAATTTGCGGAGGACTAAAATAGGCTGGGCCAAAATTCCAACAACTCCGACAATGGAGCACCACCAATCTTTGACCGAACCATAGTCAATCCAATGAGAGATGTAGAAATCCACTAAATCAATCCACTCTCGAAAGCCAAGAAAAATTGCATTTGTGGGAGCCCAGTTATCCTAAACCGCCAGAACCATGAAAGAAGTAGACTGTGCCTCAAATTGCGCCAAGTACGCTGAGGAGGTAGTGTAGCCTCCATTGGTGGCGAGCTTCCAAAAAATAGAGTTCAACGTGCCCACAGTGAGGTGCACTTACACCTCTTGGATCTAGAATTGGAAAACATGGTTGACTGTGATGCTCCCTCCAATGTTTAGGTTCCGAATCAAAAATCTGTATCCATAGCCTCGGCCATCAAAAAGTTCTTTTGCTTCGAAATTGCAAAGACGGAAGGGGAGATATCCTTTGGCCGAATCCCCTCGAGCCAAGGGGTGTGCCAAAATTTTGCAAGCTTTCCATCCCCGATGGTAATGGCAGTGAAGGAGTGAAAAAGCTCCATGTCGTCGTCATTGCAAGGCAGGTCCAACCCCACCCAAGTGCTTTCCGGCTCCGTCCATTTGAGCCATGACCACCGAAGATAGAGAGCCCTCCTAAACTTTTCCAAATCGATAACCCAGAGGGCACCCATGATTTTTGTCTTACACACGTTGTTCCATTTTACTATGCATTTCCCACCATTAGCCTTGACCGAGGCCGCACAAAGAAAAGTGTGCTTAATCTTGAGCATTTCCTTCATAATGCTCTTAGGGGGAGATAATGCGGTAAAGAGGGTGGATAGCTTGAGAAGTGGTGATGGATTTTAAAAGAGCCATTCTCCCAGCGGCATTGATGAATTTCCCTTGCCCAATAGGTAACTTGGCCGCCATTTTATCAAGAATGCATTTTAAGTCAATGCCTCTAAGACGGTGCACGGATAGAGGGAGCCCCATGTATCGGATTGAAAGTGAGATCGCAACGTGGGAAACTCATCGAGGATGGTATCAAGATCAACTACGGAGCACCGAATAGGGGCAATTAAACTCTTTTGCACATTGGTGGCAAGCCCGTTCACCTCCCCAAAATCATAAAGAATGCTTGAGAGCACATACAAGTCCTCTTTAATTGGGGAAACAAATATGGCTGCGTCATACGCGTTAAGTGAGGTACGGATGCAAGTAGCTCTCCCTATAAGGCGATGAAGATCGGCGTTGTTTGTTGCTTTCTCTGGGACTTTTTTTGCAAAGGATCAATTGAGAAGACAAAAGGAAGAGGTGAAAGTGGACCCCTTGCCTTAGCCTCCAACCATGCATGACAGGCAACCCCGACACTCCATTGATAAGAAATCGAGAAGAGGCAGACGATAAAAGGCCCACCACCCACTCACGAAATCATGTAAGGAAGCCATATTGTTGGAGCAAACAAAGAAGGTAGTCCCATCGCACCGAGTCAAATGCCTTTTTAATATCAAGATTGAGGAGAAGGGCTGGAGTTTTTGCCTTGTGGAGACACCTTGCATAGTTCCTTACATAGGTGTAGTTGTCATGAATACTCCGGGTTTTCATAAAAGCACTTTGGGCGCGTGAGATGATGTGGTTCATGAACGGTGCCAATCTTGTCGCCATGATTTTCGAAATGATCTTTGCAACGACATGAATTATGCTAATAGACCAGTAATCCATTATGGATTCAACCCTCTTTCTTGGACAAAAAATACTGTTTGCAGAGTTGAGACAATGAGAATTTTCAGCGTGAAGGTTGGAGAACAAAGAGATAACTTTCATAAGGTCAAGTTTGATAACATTCCAACATGATCTGAAAAGCAACCCGATGAACCGATTCGCACCTGGAGCCTTATAAGAATACAATGATTTGATGGCATCATGGACCTTTTTACCATGAAGTCGTCCACGAGAGAAGAGATGTGTCAGACCCCGTACCCAGAGATATACAAACTGTCATGTGCTCCTAGCAATGGACTCACAAGGGCTTCGGGGTTACCAGCCCCGGCCGCAACAAACAATGGCAGGCAGACCGGATTCATCGGCACGTAGTCCGGATCCCCGGTCTACTACTCCTTGTGTCCATGCTAGTCATAACCAGATATGTATACCCAAGCATCCACGAGTCGGATGAAACTGAAGAAACGGGACCAAAGTTATACAGAGCTGCTATGTGTCCAGAAAGTGCAACAACAATCGAGGGTTACTGGGGTTACCTCGCCCCAGGCCGAATCACATCGGCAGGCGGGCTCGGACATGGATCATCGGCTCCACAACCCCTCGACTGCGACAACTATGCAGGCATAGCCAAAACTGTATAACAATGAGCTCGAAACCAACAACCGATCAAAGCAACACTCTAGACATTGAAGTTGTATTAAACAGGTGTTACTAGAGTATAGCTTACAAGAAGAGGTCACACGACCCAACATTACATCAGACAACGGAAGACAAATTATGTTGCTAATCAACAAGAACCAAAAAGGCCTAAGAGGCCGCAACATAAGGCGACGTCCCAGCCCATAGATCCTAGGCTGCTACCTCGGAACCCCAAACTACTCGTCGATGTCCACGCCGAAACACCACCGAACTGAGGAACTCCACCTGAACCAAGTTGAAGCAAACATGAGTACGGGAGGTACTCAACAAGACTTATTTAACCTATTATATATCTTCTTCTTTTAGAAAGAGTTATGAAGGTTATTTTGCGTAAATCCATCTTTGTTTTCCAAGTTGTGGAAGGAATAGCACGTCTCATAGAGTATTTTGAAAACAGATGAGAAAACTACTCAACTACTGATATCATCATCTTTTTAATCCACCAAAACATTTCAGCACCTCGTGCTTCAAAGATCACCACCTCCAGTTGTTCCACTACCCCATGCTACAAGGTAACCCCTCTCGGCATCTCCGAGGAGGCATCCTTCATTCGTTATCAACAAGTTTTAATCATTCCGTTTAAGTTGTCTATGATCACAAAATCCGTCACCAAGTCGTCTTTAACCGCAGACACAGCTTTTCGAAAAGATTTAACCCTGCAGGGGTGTACAACTTTACCCACACGTACCAACCGACTCTTAGTGCCACATTATTAGCACTAGCCCGGGAAGTGCCGGAAGAGGGTGGTCGATTCCCAGCCTTTACCTTGTCGAACCATATCCATGAGTCAACCCAAACAGGGCCACCCCGTCAACACGGAGTTGGCCACCTCCTGACGGCACATGTTCTGTGAGTCGGGATCAAGATCCGTGTACGTCCATCACTTGTCCCGGTCACGACCTAGTTTTATCCAAAACATTTTCCGACACACACGCAGATGGAAATCTCAAACTACGTGGCTCATGGATAAGGTTAAACAAGTTGGTTAGCCGGGCGGGGTTCATCGGCCCACGTGTGGCTGTACGCTCAGTCTTGGCTCGAAGGCGAGAACTCGCTCCTAGGGGCATGAACAGGACAAAACGCCACAACCCATTGTGGCCTCACATCCATGCCATGATTAGTCAAGTTATCAAAGATAAATCAAATCATAACAACATGACATAATAGATTCACGCATTGACCAGATTCATCAACCGGATGGATCAGATCACAACTAGGCATGGCTAAGCAAGACTCACAGGGTTTAGCGGAGCATGCACAAACAAACCTATAGCTGCTAGGAGCAGTGGATCAGGATATATAGGTTATGCAGTATATAGGAGAACTCTATCTACTGACATCAAATAGTTTGGAACCGAATGCAAAGTACGAGATTCAAATCACTTTGAAAATCATATATGAGCAGATAAGAGGTTATGCTTGCCTTGCTTCAAGAAAACCAGAGAAAGTCTTCAGGAATAAGTGCTTGACTTGTCGGTTAAGATCAAGTATTCGTCATGGAACTGCTATCCTTCTCTTCGGAGTCACGTTCTACCGAGGGGGAAACAACACGGAAACAAAGAAGAACAATCAACCATGGCATCTATGCAATGCGCAATATGTATGCATGAGAAATTTAATGCACTAAAATAGAGCCCTAAGCATGTTTGTTGGGTTGCTAGGGTTCGTATGTCAGTTATGAAGTTTTACTGAAATTAATCCAAAATAGGCCCCGGAGGGGTACTTCGGACAATTATGAAAGTGGGTACAATTTTAAAAGCTCAAATGGGTTTGAAAATATCATAAACAGGTTGCATTTGTCATTTTGAGCAAATTGGTATATAACTTTTAATTTTCTGATTTTAGTGAATAAAAACTTATTTTTCTATTTTTAAAAGGATTAAACAACATTAAATAAATGGCCAAAATACAACTTTCCCAAACATGTGTGAAGATGGTATAATCAGATAGGATACATTTTTCTGAACATTTCCATGTTTTCATTTTATTTTTCTGAATACTAAAACATTAGTTATTGAACTATTAAAATTAATTACTTTTCTGTAATTATTAAACATTTCTGGAAAACAAAAGAAACCGGAATATGACACCATGCTGACGTCGGCATGACGCCAGCATGACATCAGTCGCGGGCAGCAACGGTTCTGCCCTCGATCAATCGCGCGACAGCGCACGAATTAGACAAACTCGACACGCTCACCGCGGAGAGGGGCCAACGGGGAGGCTGGGGGTGGCGGCGCCGTCGATTTAGGGTCACCGGAGTGGCTCCGGTGAACATGAACGGCGGCGGCCGGCAGAGGCGCACGGCGGCAGCGCGAACCAAAGCAGAAGGGAGAGGGAAAACAGGTGCGACAGCACCGCAATCTCACCATGAACGCGACGAGCTGACCAGTGAGCTCGATGATGGCTCGACGGCGACAAATCGAGGGCGACGAGCTTCGGCCGGAGGCGGGGAAGATGGGGTTGATTCCGGCGACCCTGCCCCTCCCCGTGTGCGTGCGTCGTAGAGGGAAGGTAAACGAGGACGGCAGAGCTCCGGTGCTACCAATTTGACGGAAGGAGGTCGGACACGGCGGCGCAATGGTGATGGCCGGAGCTAGGGTTTCGGGTCCATTCCCTTCTCCACGGCACAGGCAGGGGAACCGAGGGAGAGGGTAGGGGCTCTGAGGGGAGCTGAGACCGATCGAGACGTCTCCCCGACGTCTTAATCGTCGGGGTGGAGGGAAGCATGAGGTGGCCCGGCCACGTAGCTTCTTCTGCCTTCTGTCCAGGGAAGAAGAAGAAAGAAAATGAATTTTTCAAGAAAACCCCCTGAAGTTCCTGGATTTTGCAAACTAGCCCTTTTCTATTATAAAACAGAACATAATATTAGATTTTGAGGGCCTTTTTTGCAAACAGAAAATTTTGGCAAAAATCATGTTTGGATAGCTCACAAAATTTACAACAAAACCATGTTTTGCTTCGGTGTCTTTGAAATATTTCTCAAAACAAAATTTTGGAAACCAAATTAAGTACCTTTTGTGAGATTTTCTCAAACCATTTAAATTCACAATTTAATTTGGTTAAAACCTGATTAAATTTTTGTTTCGATGCATGTATGAGATGAACACACACCACACACCCTAATTAGCAAAATTGGGAATGTTACAAATCTACCCTCCTTACGGGAATCTCGTCCCGAGATTCCCGAAGGAGAAGAAAGAAGGAACACCGGTTTTGAACGATCTTCTCGAACCTTACGGTTCTCTTCTCGAAGAGGTTGATCTGTAGCACCTTGAAGTATTGAACGGACACACTTTAGGTAAGAGGGAAACTCTTAGGAAAATGATCTTCACGAAGATCGAGTATCTCATGGGTAACTCATGACAGGAACGTTCACAAAGAACTGTCGAGTTAACAAGCCTGAAACACATCAAGATAACGGAGGGAATAAAAGAAGGTTTCATGGTTTTGGACGATGGTTCTTGGAAGGATTTAGAATATGAGCTTTTCACAAGACTTTAAATCCTTTTGGAAAAGAAAGGTTGAACAACTTTTGACATAGAGGTTTCTTCAAACAGAATACCAGAATGGGGAGGATGGTCTTGAATATCACAATGTAATATCCGTAGACGAGGAAGAACACGAGAAAACACTGTAATCGTGCGTCGGACAAGATTTGATACAAGATCATGTTCACTCTTCGGAGTGGACACGGAAGATAACGGAACTTTTGTTCATCCAAGTTTGTTGAAAACCTTTTCAAAGATTAGGATGTTACTTCACAACGGAGAATGAGTAACCAAAGGATGATGGAACACCGTAGTGAAGGAGAATTCTTGGTCACACCCTAAGGATGGTTAACCAACGGGGATTAGAATACCGGAAGGAATAAGGAATCTTTTTCCTATTGTGGATTTGACGTAGCAATACGTTTACCACATGGTTAAGATCCCATGGCTGAAGTAACTGACAAATTCACACAATGTGTGAGATGAACAGAAATTCAAGTATAAACAAGTTGAAAAAGGGAACTGATCATTGGTGGTTACAAAACACCAAGAGATGTTCTCCTGATGAACTTGTTTCCACTGAAACAAAGGTTTTGGAGGTTCAACGGAGAGATATTGGAAAGATCAACTTCCAGGTTCTCTTGAATGTTCTAGATACTAGCAGCAGGCTCACGACAAGCCTTCCATAGGTCATCAAGTGAAAGTAGAACTCCGGTTTGGAAGAACGGGGAGGAAAAACTTGTTAGAATGAGCTACACAGGAATTCTCACGGGGAGTGTCTGTTCTGACGGATTCGAAGAGATATGACATTAGGCCTTCCGGCTAATTGTGTCAACCACAACATCAACCATGCCAGATCTTGAAAAGACCTGATTCAATACTCTTGAGGAAACACTAACCATAGTTGTTGCTTGAGATTCAGCTCTGGGTAGTGGGTTGATAACTCAGACTCAACATGTTTGACCAAAGGGGTTGCACCGGTTACAATGGAGATACATTTACTTGATTCTCAAGATATGGACTACGATGCCACGCTCAAAAAGGTAAGCGAGGTTGTAGAACTCATGTATTAGCAACTTTTGAAAGACGGTTGCACCTACATGGACTACTTGCAATGAAACACATCAGAGTCCTTGTTTGGAATATGATTGCGAAGATAACGAAGTTCTTAAACTTCTTCTCTTTCACGAACGATCAATCAGTGGCTTAGTGTGGATGCAAACTTCTTCAAGGAATGGAGGTAACAACAAACCATCTCAAGAATAGTCCACACATACATGACTGACTTGGGATTATTCCCGAAGGAACAAGAAAACTTTACTCGAATCCATGGCAACAACTTTCACCATAAGCACATGGACTGGAGTAAGCCACTTCGAACACCGAGAACACAACTTCGTGAGGACACAAAGATGGTTCTCAGAAGTTTCCAACATTAATGCCAATTGTTCAACATGGACTTCTTGCAACTCGGAGAAAGTAGGAATGTCATCGATGGGCTCGACAACACGCTTATCAAAACACTCCAAGAAGAGGGATTCATATGATATATGAACAAGGCAGAACTTTGGTCAGACCAAAGGACATGAAGGTGTACTCGGGCAAAACACCATGAGTGAGAACACCATAAAGATAGTCCTTGGATCTTTTCTCGATTTGACGATAGTCCAAATCAAATCAAGGGGGGAAAGATAGCATGTCCACAACAGAGATACTATCTTGCTTCCATCCAAAATAACTAGACATCCCTTATCGAATGATCAAGTTAAGCGGAGCTTTTGCCTTTCAACTCTCCAAGATGTTGTTTAAGCTCAACCAATTAGTCCAAGGTGTCTGGCATAGTTTCTTGGAGAAAGGAGTAGTTCGAAGTACCCCTTGTTTAGACATTACGGTCAGGTAATAAACCTGGTGATACTTCTAGAAAGACATCCAGAATATCACAACCCACCGGTATGTCTTGGAGTTTTGAGAGGGATATTGCTTCTCCAAAGCAACCGATATGATCTTGAGAGCTTCAGCATGAACCTAACTCTCTGACCAAGAATGTGCACCAGAATGAACGGATTTGACAACATAGTCAACTTTAGTTAAAGACAGGTTGACCCGTAATGCTAAGAAGGATACAGATGTTTCTTACATTTTTCAAAGCAATAAGAATTGCTAGGAACATCTGACACACACATCAATGCACACACACCGACCACTCTCAAGCGTTCAAGCTTGGAGGAAGGGGGAGTGAAGACGTGTAGGAGCATCACTTCATCGATGAGGCCATGAAACTCAACGCAACCTCTTGATATATAAGAGTGTGATACTCGAAGGTGGAACAAAACAGAAGCTAATGAAACTTCTCTAATCTGCGGATTACAAAACTTTGACCTGGTACTATAAATAAACAAGGTACTGAAGTTTGTTTCTCCTGACATTCCAAGGTGGAATGTTCTGACGGAAAACAAGAGCAAATGCATTGGAAGAATCCAACACACGTATGCAACTTGGTGTCCAAACAATAGATGAGGTTTGGAAGTAAGCAAAGTATAGGAACATGCTCTTGGAAAATCCTGAGATCACGTTGGAAGCACAAGGTCATACTCATTTGTATAACCCATGCTAAGACGAGAGGTATAACTGAAATAAGAACGAAGATGTGGAATTCAGGATGATCACTCTTGTTGTGATCCTTTTTGGTTCCAGTAGAGAACCTATGGCTATGAGAGTTGGAATTTCCTAGCCATCCCGGGGTAGAATAGATTCCTCAGGATCCAAAAGAAACGGAACTTGGGTTAAAGGTCAGCATCCTGTACTGATGGCATGAGCATCACATGGTTATGACCACATGATTCAACCCACCGCAGTTCAGCACATTCCGGGACCTTCGGTTCAAGTCCATGGTTTAAAAACACGACGAAAGGAGTAACTACTATATGAGTGCCACGAAGGACACTACAATTAGCAATCATGATGTATCTTTCAAAAGACAAACATAACTCCGGAACAATTTGGGCAGAGGATAACGGATACATTCGAGATGGAAAGCAGATCTCGAGGTTTAGGATTTTGAGAATTTAGAGCATGAGTATGTGGAACCCACACAACTCTAAGAGATTAGAATGGAGAGGAATCTCCCATTTGAGACGAGAGATAACGGAACATGGAACACACACAACTCTAGAACTTTTTAACACTAGGTGAACTTGGGTAACAACGTCCTTGCCAAAGAAGGCACCTAAGTTTTGAATGACTAGGAGAGATAGCAAAACCTTTTTAAATCCAAAACAGGTAAGGTGACCCAGATTTAGAGCGATACCAGATAAGGAGTAAAAAGAATCCTAAGAAGGGTTTTCACAATTATTTGAAGTTTCAAAGTAGTTTTCACAAACACTAGACTCAACATCGACCAAGCAATAAGGTTTTCCTACAGGCAGTCCTGCTCTGATACCATGACTTGTCAGACCCCGGACCCAGATATATACAAACTGTCATGTGCTCCTAGCAATGGACTCACAAGGGCTTCAGGGTTACCAGCCTCGGCCGCAACAAACAACGGTAGGCAGACCGGATTCATCGGCACGTAGTCCGGATCCCCGGTCTACTACTCCTTGTGTCCATGATAGTCATAACCAGATATGTATACCCAAGCATCCACGAGTCGGATGAAACTGAAGGAACGGGACCAAAGTTATACAGAGCTGCTATGTGTCCAGAAAGTGCAACAACAATCGAGGGTTACTGGGGTTACCTCGCCCCAGGCCGAATCACATCGGCAGGCAGGCTCGGACATGGATCATCGGCTCCACAACCCCTCGACTGCGACAACTATGCAGGCATAGCCAAAACTGTATAACAATGAGCTCGAAACCAACAACCGATCAAAGCAACACTCTAGACATTGAAGTTGTATTAAATAGGTGTTACTAGAGTATAGCTTACAAGAAGAGGTCACACGACCCAACATTACATCAGACAACGGAAGGCAAATTATGTTGCTAAGCAACAAGAACCAAAAAGGCCTAAGAGGCCGCAACATAAGGCGACGTCCCAGCCCATAGATCCTAGGTTGCTACCTGGGAACCCCAAACTACTCGTCGATGTCCATGTCGAAACACCACCGAACTGAGGAACTCCACCTGAACCAAGTTGAAGCAAACATGAGTACGGGACATACTCAACAAGACTTATTTAACCTATTATATATCTGCTTCTTTTAGAAAGAGTTATGAAGGTTATTTTGCGTAAAGCCATCTTTGTTTTCCAAGTTGAGGAAGGAATAGCACGTCTCATAGAGTATTTTGAAAACAGATGAGAAAACTACTCAACTACTGATATCATCATCTTTTTAATCCACCAAAACATTTCAGCACCTCGTGCTTCAAAGATCACCACCTCCAGTTGTTCCACTACCTCATGCTACAAGGTAACCCCTCTCAGCATCTCCGAGGAGGCATCCTTCATTCGTTATCAACAAGTTTTAATCATTTTGTTTAAGTTGTCTATGATCACAGAATCCGTCACCAAGTCGTCTTTAACCGCATACACGGCTTTTCGAAAAGATTTAACCATGCAGGGGTGTACAACTTTACCCACACGTACCAACCGACTCTTAGTGCCACATGATTAGCACTAGCCCGGGAAGTGCCGGCAGAGGGTGGTCGATTACCAGCCTTTACCTTGTCGAACCATATCCATGAGTCAACCCAAACAGGGCCACCCCGTCAACACGGAGTTGGCCACCTCCCGACGGCACATGTTCTGTGAGTCGGGATCAAGATCCATGTACGTCCATCACTTGTCCCGGTCACGACCTAGTTTTATCCAAAACATTTTCCGACACACACGCAGATGGAAAGCTCAAACTACGTGGCTCATGGATAAGGTTAAACAAATTACTTAGCCGGGCGGGGTTCATCGGCCCACGTGTGGCTGTACGCTCAGTCTTGGCTCGAAGGCGATAACTCGCTCCTAGGGGCATGAACATGACAAAACGCCACAACCCGTTGTGGCCTCACATCCATGCCATGATTAGTCAAGTTATCAAAGATAAATCAAATCATAACAACATGACATAATAGATTCACGCATTGACCAGATTCATCAACCGGATGGATCAGATCACAACTAGGCATGGCTAAGCAAGACTCACAGGTTTAGCGGAGCGCGCACAAACAAACCTATAACTGCTAGGAGCAGTGGATCCGGATATATAGGTTATGCAGTATATAGGAGAACTCTATCTACTGACATCAAATAGTTTGGAACCGAATGCAAAGTACGAGATTCAAATCACTTTGAAAATCATATATGAGCAGATAAGAGGTTATGCTTGCCTTGCTTCAAGAAAACCAGAGAAAGTCTTCAGGAATAAGTGCTTGACTTGTCGGTTAAGATCAAGTATTCGTCATGGAACTGTTGTCCTTCTCTTCGGAGTCATGTTCTACCAAGGGGGAAACAACACGGAAACAAAGAAGAACAATCAATCATGACATCTATGCAATGCGCAATATGTATGCATGAGCAAGTTAATGCACTAAAATAAAGCCCTAAGCATGTTTGTTGGGTTGCTAGGGTTCGTATGTCAGTTATGAAGTTTTACTGAAATTAATCCGAAATAGGCCCCGGTGGGGTACTTCGGACAATTATGAAAGTGGGTACAATTTTAAAACCTCAAATGGGTTTGAAAACATCATAAACAGGTTGCATTTATCATTTTGAGAAAATTGGTATATAACTTTTAATTTTCTTATTTTAGTGAATAAAAACTTATTTTTCTATTTTTAAAAGGATTAAACAACATTAAATAAATGGCCAAAATACAACTTTACCAAACATGTGTGAAGATGGTATAATCAGATAGGATACATTTTTCTGACCATTTCCATGTTTTCATTTTATTTTTCTGAATACTAAAACAGTAGTTATTGAACTATTAAAATTAATTGCTTTTCTGTAATTATTAAACATTTCTGGAAAACAAAAGAAACAGGAATATGACACCATGCTGACGCCAGCATGACACCAGCCGCGGGCAGCAACGGTTCTGCCCTCGATCAATCGCGCGACAGTGCGCGAATTAGACAAACTCGACACGCTCACCGCGGAGAGGGGCCAACGGGGAGGCTGGGGGTGGCCGCGCCGTCGATTTAGGGTCACCGGAGTGGCTCCGGTGAACATGAACGGCGGCGGCCGGCACAGGCGCACGGCGGCAGCGCGAACCAAAGCAGAAGGGAGAGGGAAAACAGGTGCCACAGCACCGCAATCTCACCATGAACGCGACGGGCTGACCAGTGAGCTCGATGATGGATCGATGGCGACAAATCGAGGGCGACGAGCTTCGGCCGGAGGCGGGTAAGATGGGGTTGATTCCGGCGACCCTGCCCCTCCCCGTGTGCGTGCGTCGTAGAGGGAAGGTAAACAAGGACGGCGGAGCTCCCGGTGCTACCAATTTGACGAAAGGAGGTCGGACACAGCGGCGCAATGGTGATGGCCGGAGCTAGGGTTTCGGGTCCATTCCCTTCTCCACGGCACAGGCAGGGGAACCGAGGGAGAGGGGAGGGGCTCTGAGGGGAGCTGAGACCGATCGAGACGTCTCCCCGACGTCTTAATCGTCGGGGTGGAGGGAAGCATGAGGTGGCCCGGCCACGTAGCTTCTTCTGCCTTCTGTCCAGGGAAGAAGAAGAAAGAAAATGAATTTTTCAAGAAAACCCCCTGAAGTTCCTGGATTTTGCAAACTAGCCATTTTCTATTATAAAACAGAATATAATATTAGATTTTGAGGGCCTTTTTTGCAAACAGAAAATTTTGGCAAAAATCAGTTTTGGAGAGCTCACAAAATTTCCAACAAAACCATGTTTTGCTTTGGTGTGTTTGAAATATTTCTCAAAACAAAATTTTGGAAACCAAATTAAGTACTTTTTGTGAGATTTTCGCAAACCATTTAAATTCATAATTTAATTTGGTTAAAACATGATTAAATTTTTGTTTCGATGCATGTATGAGATGAACACACACCACACACCCTAATTAGCAAAATTGGGAATGTTACAAGATGTCACACAAAGAAAGGTGCATATTGTCCCAATTAAAGACCCTAACTCGACCGGGCCCTTTCTTGACTTTTGATGAAAAGTAAGAGTGAATATTTTACTCGTTGTCCTTGTGATTGGTGACCCAACCCGAGCCCACCTTTAGGAGGAGGTGAAGTTCCTTCTACGGCGTGCATTAGCAAGGCATATACATAATTTTCTATTTCAGATATGTGCTCGTGTGTGGGCACACGTTTGTTGGGAGACCCCAAGGGAAATGTATGAAGAGTATAGCAACAAGATTTTCTCTCAGAAAGAAACTGGAAGTGTATGGTTCCCCCATGTATGGTTTTGGTAATTAATAGCAATCTTTATGGACTAATGTTTGCACTGAGACATTCTTATAGGTTTGTCCATTGGACCCACTTGAACTCCATGTGTTGGATTCAAGGTTGGATGCTATCAAGATCATCACTTACAATGAATATATCTATATGATCAATAGAAGAATTATCATGCTACTATTGACCATATTCCAAGCATGTCTTGAAGAAGGAGATTGTGTGAACATTCATGTTTACCTTCAAGTCATCATCCTCATGAATAAAGCGAAGATACTTGGTTGATCAAGTAGGTGTGAAAATCATGCCACCCATTTGGATATTATGGTCTAGTGAATATGGTCATGTGGGAAGCTCTCCAATATTATCTTACGGGGGACCAATTTACAAGTCTTCACGAAGCGAAGCGCAATCAAGAAAGGTGGTTCAACTTGCGGTGATTAAGATCGTCATCATCTAGATCAATTGGATTGCGCAAGGAAAAGGTATGACTTAGATAGGGTTTCTATTTTACCGGTCTCATTATGCTAATTGGGAGACCGATTATAGGATAGATAACCTTACTATCAAGAGGGGCTCTTGAATGCATATCTTGATCATATCTATCATAGAGAGATCAAACCTTTGCATACTTGCCATCATTCTTCTTGGTTCTTATTTTAGTTTTATCCATGTGAGTTTTTAGATCTTGTCATGTTCTTCATGTCAAGCTCAGTTTCATCAAAAATGGATTTCGTATGAAAAACTTATCGCTTTTTTGTTATTGGAGGTTTCTACCGGTTGTACTTTATTGATAGGTCAAACCTTTCATCATTTGGTTTTATATTCTAATTTTTACTATGATGTTTCTCTGCATATTTTTTTATTTCTCGTCTTTGCGATTTCAACGAGCCCAATAACATAAAAAACGGAGTCTGGATGCAAAAGTTACGGCCGTTTTTCGTACCGTGTGTTCTGCAGTTTTCCAGCACTGGAAGTTCTAGTGGTGGTTCCGCCGGAAACCCTTTCGGCATGCCCGTGGAGGAACCTCCGGTGAAACCACCGGAGGTATCGCTAACTGGGGCAGTTTTCCAGCCCTTTTGGTGTTCTAACTCACCCGGGGGGAGGTAGTTCCGGTGGTTTCACCGGAGGTACTGCCCCTGCGCGCTTTTGCCCCCAACGGTTGGATATTTGTGTGACCTATTTAAGGGACCTTCTTCCGTAATGGTTCCCTAACTCTTTGGGCAAGTTTAACCTCCATTGTTGACCTCCAAAAACTTGCTATCTCTCAATCTCTCCAATGATTATTGCTTTCACTTGAGGGAAAAGATAGAGGAGATCTAGATCTACCACTCCATCAATCAATCCCTCCTCTTTGTGAGGGGAACCTATTGGATCTAGATCTAGGGATTCATTTGTTGTTTTCCTTTTTCTTCCTCCTTCCTCCCTCCATAGCATTAGTTGCTTTGATGAGATTTGGGAGAGAAGTTCTTGACCACTTTGTGTGTTCTTTTCATTGCATTAGGTGTATCGGTTTGAGTTCCCCACGGGATTCGGGAAAGAGAAGTTCGTGAGCTTGTTACTCTTGGGTGCTTGGTCACCATAGAGATTGTTCCTATTGGGTGTATTGAGCACCCTAGACGGTTAGTGCTTGGGGCTTCCACCTTGTTGCAAAAAGCTTCGTTGAGAGTCTCAATTGAGTTGTGGAGATAGCCTCAACCCCGTGTAAGGTTTGGTCAACGCCTTCAAGTCGACTTCATAGTGGGAACGAGCATCTCCCTCACCGGAGAAGCTCAAGGAGAATAAGGTGTGCACATCCGTGCTATTGAGGAGCGCCTAGGTGGATCCCGACCTCTCTAACGAAGACGTATTTACCTTGGGAAGGAACTTCGGTAATCACATTGGTGTCTCCTTGTGCTTCGGTTATTTATACACTCTAGCTCGTTACTTATGCATTTACCTTTGTGATAGCCTTCGTGCTTGATGTCATCTATCTTGCTATCACATAGTTGTATATCTTGCTTAGCATAAGTTTTTTGTGCACTTAGGTAAACCTAGCTTGTATAGGTTTTATGCTTGATAAATTAAATTATAGTTTTATTCCGCATTTACTCAAGCATAAACTGTAATTATTTTAAAGCACCTATTCACCCACCCTCTAGGCGGCATCCTTGTACTTTCAGAAACCAAGATTGAATCGACCAGTAGGAGAAATAAATCACTTTTGAAGGTTGTTGACACATGATATTGACAGGGCGCACTACCAGGCTCAGCAGCAATGTGAAATATGCACACAGCACAACCAAGATACTTTGCCCCAACGAAACAGTGAGATTGTCAATCTCACCGTTTTTTCTGAAAACAAAGGATTATACGTATTGTGTAGAAAATGGTGCTTGTTTGCAGTAGATGAAAAGATAACAATATTGCAATAAAAAGAACAGTGCATGCAGTAGGTTGTAATATCAGTGTAAAAGAATGGACCGAGGTCCACAGTTCACTAGTGGTGTCCCTCCATAAAAGATAGTTAACATGTTGGGTAAACAAATTACAGCTGGGCAATTGCCAGAAATAAAGGTTGCACCGTAGTGCATATGCAAGACATGATGATTACTATCAGATTCATGCGGGAATTACAACATAATACATAGACTGTAATCCAACTGCATCTATGACTAAGATTCCACCCTCATAATGTAATCCAAGCAGACTTTGGGTATAAAGTTACAAGCCACACATTATTGCATCAATAAACTGCGTAATGTAAACAATATAATTTATCCTTAGACAAAGCATTGTTGTTTTCTCCCTAATGGAAACAGCACATCCCCATCCTTCACCTTTCTGTCACTGGAGCACAGATGAATGGGAGGCCTGAACCCACTATCGAGCGTAAATATTCCCTCTTGGAGTTACAAGCATCAACTTGGACGAGCATCTACTATTAACGAGGAGCATACAAGATCATAAATAACATAAACATGATATATTGATAATAAACTTGACATAGCATTCAATATTCATCGGATCCCAGCAAACACAACATGTAACATTACATATAGATGGTCTTGATCATGTTAGGTACCTCACAAGATCTAACCATGGTGGCATAAAGAGGAGAAGACAACCATTTAGCTACTGCTATGGACCCGTAGTCCAAGGATGAACTACTCACGCATCACTCCGGAGGAATGCATGGTGATGTAGAGCCCTCCAGTGATGATTTCCCCCTCCGAAAGGGTGCTGAAGAGAGCTTCAGAACCCTCCCGAACTAGGGTTGACGATGGCGGCGACTACGGAATTTTTCGTGGATGGAGTCTCAGGTGTTTAGGGTTTTCTAGAGTGCGAAAGGGCGAGGTCGGTAGGTGCCCGAGGGGCTCACACCACGTGGTGGCGCGACCAAGGGGGGCCGCGCCGCCCTATGGTGTGGCCACTCTAAGGCCCCCCTCCGGGTCTCCTCCGGACTCCGCGTACGTGACTAAAAAATAGGCTCCTGAGATTTTTTTTTCCGTCCAATTCGGAGAATATTTTCAGAACAACTTCTCTAAAATCAAAAATAGCATAAAACATGTGGTAGCGCCGTGGCATCTCGTTATTAGGTTAGTCCTATAAAAATTCATAAAAATGTTATAAAGTGTCTAGAAAACATATAGCACTTGGTATGAAAACAACATGGAACATCAAAAATTATAGATACATTTGAGACGTATCAATATGGAGTTAGGAGCGATGACACTCAGTTGTGACATGTACAATGGTGCTATTTTAGGAATGTCACTCAAATGACTGATAGTAAGGAGGGAGAAACCGAAAAGATAGGTTTGTGTTATCTTAGCTAAGAGATAGTCTCCCACTAAGATATGAGATGTCTTTACTTACTCATATGTTTTCTTGTTTTTTAACAACCCAATAATTTGAGTATGTAAAAAATAATTGCTACACTTAACGTAAGAGAATTGTTTTTTTAAAATAAATGTTCTACCCGCAGCCTCTGCATCAAATGATGCACACATGCGTTTTTTCGTTAATAATAAAAAAAATCACATAAATGAACACAATAATCAACCCGAAACAACTGCCCGGACGATAAAAAATGCTATACCTACAAATTTGATGAAGGGGATGGACCTGATCGGATCCCTCTACCCTGACCACTCACACCTACAATCAAGCCGCCCGACAGCAAGACGGGAGAACAAATCAGTCTAGTAGACCCTTAGCATACACTGATACGCGCACTCAAAAGCAACCGCCGCCAACCCATTTCACATGCCCTTAGAGTTAACCAAAAACGAGGGAGAAACTTTTGAGGGAAGCCCCGATATAAAGATATGAGGAATGGACCCATGGCATCACTTGGGCTTTCTCTTCATAGGATCTATGTTTACCATAAAAGAAGTATTAAACGCTTTGATGAGACCCATAAAAAAATATTAAAATATTTGATGACATCGAAAAGTTTGTCAAGTTAAAGTCTAGCAAAGCAAAGTTAATAGGAAAGGGACATGGATCCGCTGACTTTACTACTAAAAGTCTCACTGTGACTTTGCCTAGCTAACTATCATCAGATCAAGATTTGTTGGATAAGATTGGTCCAAACTTTGAGCTCAAAATATAAAATGTCCAGAAAGTTTTAAAATTTTTGGTAGATCAAATATATTTCATTGAGTATTCTGTGAAATTTTTGTTTAATATGGATAATATTTTAGCGGTTAATTGAGTTTTGAGCTTGAAACATAAACACTCATTTTATCATAAACCATTTATCCAAACGAAAAAAACACAAAACGAAGATGGGAACATGTATGATTTATCTGGATTTTTTCAAAATTTTAAACATTTTATATTTTTAGCTCCAAATTTGGACTAATTGTATTCATTAAATCTTAATTCGATGACAATTAGCTAGGAAAAGTCACGGTGAGACTTTGAGTAGGCTAGTCATAGTGGAGAGTAGCATGAGGTAGTAACATACACGCTTTTCTAGACTATGTTACTACCTCCATAGTGGGGAGTAACAAAGATAGTGTGTCATCCAATGTTATATTTATTAGATTGTAGACACATACTCCCTCCGTTTATTAAAAGACGGCGTGAAAGGTTTGGCACTAGGACCAAGGCAGCATCCCGTGGTGGTAGATTCGGTGTTTCTTGGACACTTTTGCCCATGTTAAATGCATTGCATGCATGCGCAAGTGATTGGGGGCACGTGGTATCGGAGGAGACCAACGTTTCCTGCTGACGTAAAAGTTGAGGGTATTTTCGACCAACCTGGCACAACTCGGCATCTACGCCTTCCTTTATGAAAAAACGAAGAAAAATTTTGCGCCCTATTTTAAGAAACGGAGGGAGTATTATCTTGGGAAGTGATGTTACGGTAACTAGCTAAGTTACCACAATGCTCTCTCTCCTCGCCAAATACTTGACACGTTAGCTTTTTTTTACTACGTGAGATCTATGTTAATAGTGAAGTTACTTCCACTGTGACTAGGCCAAAGTCATTAAGACCTCCTTTGATTCAAAGGATTTCCGTAGGACAAATGTAGGATCCCTGTTCCTATAAAAAATTGCACCGTAGAGGAGTTTGATTCACAGGAATGCAACAAAAGGAAATTTTCCAATACAAACATGTTCCTAAGGAATCCACGGGAAATAAATAAAAAATTAGTCAGACCTCTTTTTTTCATTCCTTTGTAAGGAACAAGGCAAATCAAACCTAATGATTTTTTTTTAGAAATGGGAGCCTCTGCCCCGGCCTCTGCATCAAAATGATGCACACAGCCGGACCTTATTAAAATAAGAAAAAATATCCAGAGCCATATCCAGTTACAGTTTACGGATAACTCAAGGTGGCCACAAAGATCAGCCACTCAAAAATAAGCAAGAGTATATTATGCATCTACCCGTCTTGCGTTAAGCCACCCACCCCGGCTGTAGATAGCCCGCACGACCCCCAGCAGCCGGGTACAGCCTGAATCCATAAGTCCTCGCTGATCGACAGAGAGAAGGAAGGACCATGTCTGTAAGGAAAATACCGCCTTGTTTACAACCTGCAAAAAGTGAACATTGTTTCGTTTGTTAAAAATCACATCATTACGGCTGTTCCAAATCTCCCACGGGAACGCAGCCACACCGACACGAATGTGTGCCTTAGTTTTTCTATCAATGCCATTTAGCCAACTACCAAACATATGCGCAATGTTAGTCGGTGGGTAAATGTTAAAAGTGAAGTGAACTAGACGCCAAATATCACGAGTAAAAGGGCAGGTGATAAACAAATGCTCAACAGACTCATCCGTATCACAGAAAACACACTTTTTACAACCAATCCAATTTCTTTTTAACAAATTATCTTTGGTTAAAACCACTTTTCTATTAAGAAACCATAAGAAGATCTTGATTTTTAAAGGGATCTTTAATTTCCACAAATATTTTCGCAAAAATCTTGTAGAACCATGTAGTAAGTCTGCATAGTAGGATTTTACAGAAAAAGATCCATCCAAAGTTAATTTCCAACTGAACGTATCCGTCTCATTATTGAGAGATACACCCATCAACCTCTCGACCAAGTGCAACCATAGACCTCTTCTATCACCTAAAATAGTCCTCCTAAACCGAATGTCTAGAGGATTGTGTGATAACACATCAGCCACCGTGGCGTTTTTATGTACCACTATATTAAAAAGCGATGGGTATGATTGTGATAACGGTTCATCACCTAACCATGTATCCTCCCAAAACCGGATATTTTGTCCATTCCCAAGTGCAAACTTACCACGTGAAAAGAACTCGTGCTTCACCTTCATGATCCCTTTCCAAAACGGAGAGTCTAACGGTTTTGCTTCTACTTGGGATAACGTTTTATCCCCTAGATATTTATTAGATAATAACTCCTGCCATACTCCCTCCTCATGCATCATCGTAAACAGCCATTTACTCAACAGACACATGTTTTTTATCTCTAGAACCTCAATACCTAGACCTCCCTGGTCTTTTGGTCGACACACGATATTCCATTTCGTAAGACGGTATTTTCTTTTCTTGGTATCACTTTGCCAAAAAAATCTTGAGCGATAAAAATCTAGTCGCTTCCTAACCCCAATCGGAATTCCAAAAAAGATAGAAGAAACATAGGCAAGCTTGTCAGGACGGAATTAATTAAGATGAGGCGGTCCCCATAAGATAATAGTTTTCCGGCCCAAGAGCTCAGTTTCCCCTCGAACCTATCCTCCACCGGTTTCCACTCCGTGTTTAAAAGTTTTCTATAATGGATTGGGATACCAAGATACTTGAACGGTAGACTGCCTACCTCACAACCGAAAATCTGACAATAATCATCTTGTGCATTCTTTGCTTCCCCAAAACAAATGATCTCGCTCTTATGAAAGTTAATCTTAAGGCCCGATAATTTCTCAAAGAACGCAAGTATGAGCTTCATATTCAAGGCTTTATGTAAATCGTGTTCAAGGAAAAGAATCGTGTCATCTGCATACTGAAGGATCGAAACCCCTCCCTCGACAAGGTGTGGTATCAACCCTCCAACTTGGCCATCCTCCTTTGCTCGATCAATTAGGATAGCCAACATATCGACGACAAGATTAAAAAGGATAGGAGAGAGTGGGTCCCCTTGCCTTAAACCTTTTAGAGTTTTGAAATAATGACCGATGTCATCATTCACCTTAATACCCACGCTTCCTCCTTGAACGAATCGAGCCACCCATTCACACCAAACCGTTGAGAAACCTTTCATCCTTAACACTTGTTGGAGGAAAGACCAATTCACCTTATCGTAAGCCTTTTCAAAATCAATTTTAAAAAGAACCCCGTCCATCTTTTTCCGTTGCAACTCATGAATCGTTTCGTGTAAAACGACAACTCCCTCTAAAATATTTCTACCTGGTAGGAACGCTGATTGAGTTGGACGGATAACTCTACTCGCAATAGAAGTTACCCGATTAGTTCCTACTTTAGTGAACACTTTGAAACTGACATTTAATAAACAAATTGGCCGATATTGCTCAATACGACTCGCATCCTCTTTTTTTGGAAGCAACGTAATGACCCCAAAATTAAGCTTAAAGAGAGGTAGGTCGCCCTCATGGAGCTGGCAAAACATAGCCATCAAATCCTCTTTGATGACAGACCAAAAAATTTGATAAAACTCAGCGGGAAACCCGTCTGGTCCCGGAGCTTTATTCTTCTCCATTTGAGAAATAGCTTCGAATACTTCCTTTTCGGTAAAAGGAGATGTAAGAATACTATTTTCATCAGGTGAAATCTGTGGCATGTCATCAGTCATATCCTCGATCAAAGAAACGTGGCTCGGAGCCGATGCCCCGAACAATTTCTTATAATATTCAGAGATGAAAACCCGCAAGTTTGCCTCTCCCACAATCGTACCCTCGTCCTGTTCTAACTGAAAGATTTTCTTTTTTCTATGCTTCCCATTAGCAATAAGATGGAAATACCTCGTGTTGCTCCCACCCTCCTAGATATATTTAACTTTCGCCCTTTGAGCCCACTTTGATGGGTGTGTGATTAAAATTCTGCTGTAGTACAACCACTAGAAGCTGCTGCCGTGCTTGCTTATTTGAGCTAATCAAGTTGGTAAAGAAGGCATGTTAAATTCCTCTAGTTTTCCTTTCTGTTTTTTGATAAAGGGTTTTTATTACTTAAGCATTACACCCGGTCTCTACATCATGACAATGCACACAGCCGAAATCCAAAAACGAAAGAAAAATACGACAAGTCTACACAAATCATGTAGATGCAGACTGTCGATGCTATGGGGCTGCTATCCGTAGATCAAGCGGCCATCCATGTGGATAAAATATTCCTCGCCACCCGCTCCAGTCGTGCACATGCCTCCATAAAAAGGTCTTGAACCCCCCCCCCCCCCCCCCCCGTCCCGCTGTAATGTGGACAACTAACGAAGAATACCTGTGCACCTGAATAGAACCTGCATACGAGAGAAAGTTTTATCGTTGAAAATCTCGTCATTTCTACAAAGCCAGAGCGGCCAAATAACGGCAAGCGCTCCTACCCTAATAATAGTATTGAATCGTTTATCTACCTCATTCAACCAGTTACCGAATATATTCGCGACTGATGTGGGCTGATAAAGGTTCGAAGCCATTTGGATAGCGGACCATATAGAACGCGCAAAAGAGCAATCAAAGAATAAGTGTCTAATCGTATCATCATGAGAACAAGAAACACATTTAGAACTCCCATGCCAATTACGTTTGACAAGATTATCCTTAGTAAGTATGACCCCCTTCCGAAGGTACCACGCAAATATCTTAATCTTTAGCGGTACCTTCAGTCTCCATACATTTAAAAAAATATCGACTGACATATCCGATTGGATCATAACCCAATACATGGAATCCACCGAGAACATTCAGTTCTTAGTAAGATTCTATTAACCAGGATCTGCCAAGAAGCCATTCTTGGCCCGATTAAATCTTGTCTGAACGTAACATTAGGAGGTGATGTTTGCATAACCGTAGCCAGCGTATCATCCTTATGTCGCACTATAGTGTATAAAGCCGGACACTATTCTCGAAGAGTGGTAATACCTAACCACTTATCCTCCCAGAACCGTATTTGCGATTCATCCTTAATCTTAAATACCCCATAGCGAAAAAAATAAGTTTTTATTCGCCATGAGTCCAGTCCAAAAGTGTGAATCACCAGGTTTCTACATAACCTGTGAGACTACTTTCGAACCTATGTATTTTCGTTTAAGGAGGGTTTGCCAAACGCCATCGCCATTCAATAGTTTGAACATCCATTTACCAGGTAGGGCGGAGTTCTTGACTTGTAAGTCATGAATCCCTAGCCCTCCTTGATCCTTTGGGCGACAAACTACATCCCATCTTGCCAATCGATATTTCTTCTTCTCTCTGTCACCTTGCCAAAAAAATCTTGATCGGAAATAATCCAATTTTTCCAAGACTCCTTTAGGCAACTGAAAGAATGATATCATATACAGTACCATATTGGATAATACTGAGTTAATGAGCACCAGTCTTCCACCTAGTGACAGCAGTTTCCCTTTCCAACTAGCAAGTCTTTTCTGCAAACGTTCTTCCACATGGCCCCATTCTGCATTAGTCAACCTCCTGTAATGTATTGGTGTTCCCAAATACTTAATAGGAAATTGACCTTGCTCGCACCCGAATAACTCGGCATACAGTGCAACAGCATCTTGGTCTTCGCCAAAGCAAAACAATTCACTTTTATGGAAATTAATCTTTAATCCGGATAGTTGCTCGAACACTGAAAGAATTAGTTTCAGGTTTGACGCTTTCTCCAAATCGTGTTCCATAAAAAGAATTGTATCATCTGCATATTGAAGGATGGACAATCCCCCCATCAAGGAGATGTGGAATTACCCCCTCAATTTGACCGCTTTCCTTAGCTCTGTCAATCATTATCGCTAACATATCTGACACAATATTGAATAATATGGGCGATAGCGGATCACCTTACCTTAAGCCTTTTTTGGTTTGGAAATAGCGGCCAACATCGTCATTGACTTTGATAGCTACACTACCTCCTTCCACGAAACTGCGAACGAGAGTACACCACTCTTCTGAGAATCCTTTCATTCTCTGAGTTTGTTGGAGAAACTCCCAGTTCACCTTATCATAGGATTTTTGAAGTCTATTTTAAGAATTGCTCCATTTAGTTTTTTCGTATACATCTCATGTACGGTTTCGTGTAAAATCACGACCCCATCAAGGATATTCCTACCCTGCATAAATGCAGTCTGCATAGGTTTAACCACATGATCTGCCACCGAATTCAACCTCATGGTTGCAACCATAGTAAAGATTTTGAAACCAACGTTAAGAAGGCAGATTGGTCTATATTGATGTATTCTTTCTGCCTCCAAAACCTTAGGTATCAAAACGATTTCCCCAAAGTTAAGGCGGTATAGCTCTAGGTGTCCAGTCTGTAAGCAACCAAACATATCGATGAGGTCTTCCTTGATAACCTCATTTTTGGTAAAACTCTGCTGGACAACCATCCGGCCCAGGTGCCTTATTTTTCTCCATTTGGAATATCGCCTTTTATATCTCCTCTTCCGAGAAGGGATCGTTAAGAAAGGCGTTTTCCTCATAAGAGACTTGGGGAATATCATATGTTTGGGTCTCATCCATAGTAAGATTACTTACTTCCGGATCCCCAAATAGATCTTTATAGAACTTTGTAATACAAGCCTTGAGACACTCTTGTCCCTCAGTCAGCCCTTCTTCTTGATGGAGAGAGTGAATTCGTTTTTTCCTGTGTCTTCCATTGGCGACATTATGGAAATAAAGAGTATTCGAGTCTCCTTCAAGAATAAATCGAGCCTTAAACCCATTATATCATTTGAGTTCCTCTTCTCGGAACATATTTGCTACCTTTGTATTTGATTGACTCTTAAGTTTAATCTCTTGCGTGGATAGCAATCTAGTCTCGGCGATCCGATCCAACTCATCGATAATGGAACGAAGGTTTTCTTTCTCTTTTTTGAGCATGCCAGTCGTATGTCTATCCCATCCACGGAGATACTTACGCAAGTTGCGCATTTTATTATTCCATCTCCGAATTGGATTAGCATCGATGACAGGTTTCCTCCACACTCTCTTAACCAACTCATCAAAACCATCACGTAAAAAACAGCCCAGTTCGAACTTAAACTGTGGTTGTGAATGTGGTTTCATTGTTCCAGTTGAGAGTAGGAGAGGAGCATGGTCCGACAAAGCTTCAATATGTTCTAGAGCCCGCACCGTTACCAATGGGAACTTATCTTCCCAATCGGTACTCATCAGTAAACGGTCTAGTTTTTCGTATGTAGGCTCCGGAAGGCTGTTTACCCACGTGAACTGTCGTCCTGTCATATAGACTTCTCTCAAATCCAAGCTATCAATAACATTGTTGAACAAGAAAGGCCAGTGACCATCAAACTGTCCACGACTCTTCTAGTGAGGAAACCTTAGCATATTAAAATCCCCACCAATTAAGATTGGGTGTGGATTAGCATTAGCCAGGTTTACCAACTCTCGAAGAAAAGCCTCCTTAAATTCTTCCTGGGCAGCACCATACACAGCAACCAAACTCCATACAAAGTTATCAACGCGGTTACGGAGATGTAATTTTATATGAAAATCACCATCCGACCTTGCTAACACTTCTATGGAGTCTGATTTAAAGCCTAGTAAAATGCCCCCCGATCTACCACGCGGAGGAATAGAGTGCCAAGTGAAGTCTAGACCCCCCGAAAGGCGATTCAAAACACTCACTGAAAAGTCTCTCCTCCCAGATTCGGAGATCGCCACGAACTCCAAATTATGATCCCTAGCGTATTGAGCAATATTCAAATGTTTATCCAAGTCACCAAGACCTCTTCTATTAGTGAATAAGCCATTCATCGGGAAACTATTGGGTTCTCTCGTGGTCTCGCGAAAAAACGCGGCGAATATTTCCTCTTCTGGTTGGCGGTTTTAGATTTCCGGCCGGATGCGTACAGACCCACAAGGGATCCGAGTTCGTACTCATCCAAACCCACCTCGGTCACCTCCCCCACAAGATGTGATAACAACTGTCCATCCGAAGAGGCATTCGCTGAATCATCATCCTTGTGTGGTATGTCCACCTTCGGAGATGCACATGGTTTAACCGTTAAACGGTCATACTCCATATGCTTCAACGCATTGGCCGGCAACATGATCTCAGCATCATTCCTTCCTAATTTAACACCAATATTGCCTAGTCTAGACGAAATAACGGTATCTGGAAAAGAAAGAAAAGACTTATTTAGCAATGTCGTACCTTTCGGTGGAGTAGAAAGCAAGGCCACCTTCATGCGCATGGCCTTGGATAAGGCATCCTCGTCGGTCGCGGAAGAGCCATCCATCGCCACCGCATGGCGCGCACTGCGCCGCAGCTCCTTCGTAGCCGTAGTAGACAGCACGAAAACAGCGGCGAAGGGGGACAATGGTGATGTAGATATCCCCCCGACCACTGAAGCAGCCGAATCCTCCTCCGACCCAAGAGTGGACAGAGCTTCCGACCCACCTCCGCCGTGCAACACGCCGATGAAATCATCCTCGAGCGCCCGTGGTGGCACTGTCGATGACACAGTGGGTCGGTCCGGCCCCAGTGGCCGACCAGGTGGGGAAGCAGCAGCTGCCGGGGACCCGTGCTGGTAAGAAATCAAACAGCTTGTTAAGAAATTTTTGCTATACTCTTCAATCATGTATAAGTTTTGCATGTGCAATTCTATCCTACTCATATCCCTATTCATGTTCCTGCATTTTGGGATCCTTCGAATCAAAGAAGGCCTAAATCTTGTACATAGGAAAGTCGGTAGCGGCCTTGTTGTTGTTTAAAAAATAGGGTGGAAGTATGTTTGTCTGGGACGGGGCTTGCCTGCGCCCGCACCATGTGCCCATCTGTGCGTCCTTTCCGTTAAATTATAATCCCACGGCTTAGGTAACTTTGCTCCCCGCGTCTCTTCTGTGGCTAAAATAAAACACGAACAAACTCTGTATATCCTTCTCTTGATTTCCTGAATACTCGCACTTACCAAAATCGTAGCACTGAGACCAGGACGCGACTACCCAATGTGTAGACTGAAGTGCATCATACATGATTAATCCCTGGTAGAAACTTGTGCACGCACAAGAGAACAAATTCTATCTGGATGGAGGATGGGGCGGCGGGGGCAGTCCTCGGCGAGGTCGAGCGTCCAGTCCTTGCAGTATCATGAGGATGAGGTAAGGCCCATGTGGACAGCGCAGGGAGGCTTCTGACGTGGTCGAAGAGCTTGCGTAAGTTCAATGACTCTCATCTACCGTCCCAGCTGCACCACCACGTTCACCCGGCCGCCGCCGCCGACGTCGATCCGATTGAGCGAGGATGCGTGAGCTTGACTTCTGCAACTATTTCGCCCAGGCGCATGTCGGCGTGGAGTCGTCGAAGATGTGGCCAAGAGCGCAACAGTTTGTGGGTTCTGTGAAAAATGATGATGGAGTTGCACCGCAGCATGACGCCCGGCTCGCTCAAGCCGGTGAGCAACGTCCTTCTGACGAAAGACGAAAGGGACACGAAGGAATGGGGCGCGGAGGGGTAGTTACCGGCGGCCGAGCGGGGAAATGGGTCGGAAGGAAAGGGGAGACACCATGGACTTTATCTTCTCCGGCTGTCCGGCTCCATGTTCTGCCTAAAGTCCGTAGATGAGAGACGACTCGTATTATGTTGCATGTATTTCTGATTTGCTTTCTCGCCAAGAAAAAAGCTCACGATGGTGTACCGTGTATGCATTTGATTTGAGCTAGAACTAGTGAAACGGACCGACTGCATAATGAACTTGTACTGGAGCAAAATCGATCGGAGAGCTAGCTTGAACTTCATAAAATCGATCGGAGAGCAACCTGTAACTTCGTACACGTTGTATGACAAGCACCGTGCAACTGTCTAGCTTGGTACTTAAGAAAAATAGATCAAAAAACGTTTGTCTATGTGAAACATGTAGGTACAGTGGGTAGCCCGCAAAGTCCCACTTAATTTTTGCCTATGCCCGCGGGCTTCCGCTAGCCATTTTTTGTGGGGCGGGTTTTGGGGGCGCCGCGGGCGTCCCACGTCCACTTACACCCTGACTCCGTGTGCCAAATTCTTGGTTGGTTAAAAGCGTATTATGAAAAAAAAATGGCGGCAATAAACACAGGAGTGTTTGGTCTGCTTACGCGACCAGCCCCAGTTGCCCATGACCTGTCAAGGATCCGTGGCCCCGTGCGCTAGATCCGCGACGACGTGGCGCGTTCTGCGTCAAGCGTCGGCTACGCGGCCCGATCCGCCGCAGCCTGCCCCTTCACGTCTAGAGATGGCCCGCGCCGTCGGTGTCAACTGTAGATCGGGAACGAGTGATCCCAAGTTCCCAAACTACGGCGCCAAAGCGTTTTCCGTTTGTTGAAGATTCTCAGTCCTGGAGTCACTTTCGTCCCCGGCAACGACGACCAGGGGAGTAAGCAGAGAAGAAAAACACGGCCGGCCGGCCGGTGCTCCTTTGCCGTGTGAAAATATAAAAGGAAAATCGGCCTTCGGTGCGTTCCAACTTCCAAGGCGAGCTGCACATGGACATTTTCGTGATCGTGATGCCGGAATAAAATTACGGACCAGCATGCAGTCCAGCACGTCGCCGTCGGTGCTCACCGGTGCGCGACAGCGCGAGGAGTTTTACAAACCTCGCGCAGTCACTGGCAGAGACTGCTAGCGTGCTACGTCGCCTCCCTCCCTCGCGAGATGGAACATGAGCGAGAAATGTTTTGCCGGAGTACGCTTTGTTCCCGACAAGGATAACGTTTTTTTATTTCGACAAAAAAGGAGGTGACAAGTCTACCTATGAATTCTTATACTAGCACCTCACGGTTTCTTGGCCGCAGCTTTCCGTGAGGTAAATTACGACTAGAAAGCTCCTCTGGCGGCAAACCTCTAAGACAGCTTTCCAGTATTCAATCTGGACAAATCGATTGGCCGTGATTAGCAGTACTGAGTAGCAAGCGAAGGCTGGGTTATCATATAGTGCGCGCACTGTCTTTAACCTAACCCTGGCATGATCAAATCGGGACCTTCACCTACCGTCGAGTGGAGTCAGCTGTATGCGTTGTCCTTTTTTTTTCCAGGGAAGGATGAGACAGGCACCAGCTGAGGTACAGAATATGTTCAAACGGCCCACAAGCCCAACTCACAAGCAGAAACCAACCAAGCGGCGGGAAACAAACCCAAACTACAGCCCATTTCACAAAGTTACAAACGCTAACACCAGCTTTGCTCTGCACGGCCGCACGCTCGACGACGGCCACGCCTCCTCAAGAGCAGCATAACAAGAAGCCACGTGCACACGTAGATAAGCACATACAGTACACGTGTCAACTCATGCAGGCAGCAGTCCACGCAGCTGACGACCACAACGCGGTGGCCGCCCTTCTCACTGGACCTCCACCTCGGTGACGTTCCTCTCCTTCCCCGGGACACGCGGCACCGCCACGTACAGCACGCCGTCCTTGACCTCCGCCGTGATCCCCTCCACCCGCGCGTCCTCCGGGAGCAGCAGGCTCGCGTGGTAGCACCCGTAGCTGCTCGCCGACCACCACTCGCCGTCGCCCCCGTGCTCATCCTCCACCGTCTTCTCGCCCCGGATGATCAGCGCGCCGCCCTCCACCGTGACCCGCACGTCGTCCTTCCCCAGCCCCGGCACGTCGAACCGCAGCCGGTACACCTCCTCATCCTCCCGCACCTTCCCTAGCAGCGGCCGCAACTTCTCCAGCGGCCGGCTCAGAGTCTCCGCCACGTGCGACAGCGCGCTCCCAACCCCTGCATGTAAGCGTACTGACGTCAGTGGCCGCCGGCGTGCACCGGTGCACGGCAGTTTAGTCTGATAGGGACTACTGTACGATGTAGGCCCGTATGTACCGTCGACCAGCCGGAACGGGACGAAGTCTCGGAGCCGGAGGTCTCGCCAAGGCCAGTGGCCTGAACAGTCTGCCACGGCGACCTCGCGGCGGCTCGTCTTGCCGTCGAGGGGAGTCATGCCGGCGGTGCTGTCGGACGAGAAGAGGCACCGAAGAGCCATGCCTCCATGAGAACTGGCTACCGTTGGTCTCGCCAGAGCTGGCGCACGACCGGCGACGGCCTTGTTGAGGCACAGGCGAGCTAGAGCCATGGAGATGTGCTGCAGCAAACTCTGCCCACTGAGTAGCAGTGTGTGCCGGTGAGCTTGGTCACTCGGGTCGCTCTGCTTGTGGAGATGGAGACGGGTTGCATTATTAAGGAGGCAGGAAACACACGACGGGAACAAACCCGAAGATGCATCTGGCGATCTGGAAGGAAGGCGAACACTTCCATAACCTTCTGGTAGCGACTAACGAGGAAATAAACACACTTGTGTGTCCACTGTCTAGTCACGATGTTAAACATAAATGAACACAATTAGTATATATGATAAAATTATGTTACATTTACTTAGAAGAGGGATGCCATCCTGTCACGAGGACAATGCACAATCATCACCCACACGCTCTGATGAAACAAAGTTTGAGTAGTACATTCCAGCGATTAACGACGAGACCTCAAACAATAGCACCCTTGTAATTTAAGCAGCTAATCATACAGGCCCTCCTGCTCCCAGCCATCCACCAGGAAATCTACCATTTCCTGCCATTGGAAAAACCGAACAGACAAGTAAACACGACGAGTTCGCGCAAGATTTGTGCCAAAGAGTAAAGATGATGTGCAGGTTAGCATGAGATCTTACGCCAAGAGGGATCGGTTGTGCAAATATCTTGGTGCTTCCTAGCAGGCTCTCATATGTAGCATTCCAACTACATTCAACAGGCACGTGAATGATTTCAAAAGGACATCACGGGTAACTAAGACTAAACTAAGGGCCAACAGTTACATTTTTGTACAAGATTCTGCAGTCTCGGAAAATCCAATAGTCACTACCATACTGACAATCATGAAACCAACAGAGTGATGATACTATAGTATATCTTTCGAATCATATTGTGGCAAAACTTAAGATAACCAGGCACGAGGATGCCAGAGATTGTGTACACATCTTCAAGGTAAGGTATTTTCAATGCTACAATATACTACTATACTATTTTGGTTATCGCAAAATCTTCTGAACATCTGAGATCTTGAGGCTCCATTAAAACAAATAAAATGCATGAAAGTTACCCTATTTTTGGTTCCCGAGTCTTTTGATGCTGAGAATTAAGCCTTCTGTTTCCAACCCACTGCTGTCTAGTCTGGTTCCATAGCAGAAGACCTTGCAGATACGAAAATCAAATGATCAGGGAAACTAGTGATTTGGCTCAGTACTCACTGCCAGCCAGCAGTTCAGTACAATTACCTAAAGCCATGGCTTCAGTTAGCATTTTAATGACTATATTTCCAAAATCATAAAGCACAACTAATGACAGCAACTAGTTATCATTAGAGTAGCATCAATATGAGGTCGGTACAACTACTGTCTATGGCCATACAAGATTATCACTTGTGAACATATCTAGAATGCATCATCTATTTGTCTTGTAGCATTGCTATGGCCCTCGTTACAAAACAAAGATATTCTTACACATGAATGCACATTACTGGACACAATCTAACTGGCATTGTGGATGGCTATATGTTTTTACCTTGATTTACAAACTCATTTGGGTTGCTGCTACTTCCAGCTCCATGCTGATCACTAGATTGTGCTGCTGTGCTGATGGATGACATACTACGCTGTGACTGCAAGGCACTGTTCTCCATTTCGCGTGGACTTGTACTCCAGAAATCTTCAGACAAACTACGATGTTTTATCGAGCGCCCTTGAATTCTTAAACCTTTCGAAGGCTCATCGACAGCTGTTATCGGAGTAGACTTCGCACATCCAAAACAATTTCTGCTCTGTTGCAAACCAGGATTGACCAATAAAATGATTACAACCATGTATTTGAGAAGTTGCAGAAACAAAAAGAAACAGGAAAAAGCTTGTGCGAAACCTATTGCGAGATCAACTAGCACTGCAGGCTTATAACAATTTTTACAGTAGTTCTCAGGTTTCCCCATGGTAGTTACATGAGACATGTGCACAATACGAAAATAACCTTAAACCGAGGCAAGCTAGAACCCGTAAAACAGAACATTGTAACAAAATCTAACCTATGCATTAATCATTTTATATTATATATCACAAAAGAAGTTAATGGTATTCTCATTTACCACAACCAGCCTATGATAACTCTATATATGTACATTTAAAACTGGAACCAGAATATTCTGATTTTGATCTTCGGGGAGTGGAAAAGGCGGTATACAGGATACATACTGAAAATATCTATAAATGGCTTGTTTTGGGGCTCATGGAAATCGAGAAAGGCCATATTCATATTCAAGCGCAGGGTAAACAACTAAATATCAATACTCAGCATTTTCCCATCAGATTCAGAAGGTGGTTAGCTACATATGAAGGGAAAAAGTATCAATGATAGTAGTCCACGGCATATACTCATATTCTTAACTTAAGATTATTCAGAAACATCAGCTAATCTGAGCAACCAGTTACAAGGACTCCTTTCTAGTTTCGCAAGCAAATACAAACTTCATTATTACTCGACCGGTCAAAACAGCGATTTAGGTTTCTCTGTTCCGTGCAAAGGGCATTATCCTAAACCTCCCTAGAAAGACACTGTTTAGAAGCTTGAGGGGGCAGGAAAGAAAAACGAGCTGGAAGCCTGGAAGGAACCTAGCCAACAGCAGACAAAAGAAAAGTATCATTCTATAAACAGCATTGCTGGAAAACCACCAAACATTCTTTGCGCAGGTAATGACCGCGAACAAAAAGACAGGACACCGTATCAAGCAATCATTCAGGTCGACTTGAAACAACTTGGTTCACCCTCTCGGCCACCAATTATTTCTGAACGACAGGAGCTCGTCAGGTAAGTGAATACTGAGACTAATGCTTGGTTTTTACTAATGGGGATCGGGGAGAAGATAACTTTTATTAAAAAAAAAGTGAAAACTGAGACGCTAAATGCACATGTCAAAACAGAACTATCTAACAATCAAACCAGAGATCAGTGCAGTACTACTAGCATAAACAAATTTCATTGAATCAGTCACAGGCGTAGATGCCAATAAAAATCAGGTGGGTCTCATCGCGCGACTAAATCGGAGTTATCGCGCACGCCCAACTAACTGCCGATAATCACTCAATCATCAATCAAAAGGGAGCACCGATCCACGCCCCACGACGAGAACCCGAGGCGAGAGGTTGAGCAAGATGATAGAGAAGGAAGGAGTCGTACCCCACGCAGGTGACGAGCCGACGCACCCACGAGGAGAGCGAGCCGCAGCCTAGCAGCATAGCATCAGGCTCGCCGCCGTCGAAAACCCGCCGCCGCCGCCGCCGCCGCAAACCCTAACCCTAGAACCAGCCGCCCGCGGGGATCGGCTGCTCTGCGTCTCGCCTAGGCCCGCACGCGCCGTGAGCTGCTCTGGGTTCACGGCTTTTTTTTCGAACGAACTCGAGGGAGGGGAGGGAGCAGGAGAGATTAGGACACGATTAGGTGGAGAGGCGTGATGCGATGATGGCGCCTTCCTCCCTTATCTGCTGCTTTTCCCTTTGGGTTTGCGGGAAGGGAGGAAGGAGGAGGGGAATCATTGCAGTTGGTTGGCGTACGTGGCCAGGAGGGTGGGGTACAAGCCGTATCGCCCCGTGCGCGGGTGACAGGTGGGCCCCAGCGGGCCCGGGATCGAGTGGAGCCTGGATTGGTTGAGAGCTGGTGAGCTTGGCTACGATTGAAACCTGACGTGCAAGATGCAGCCTACTACTATCACGGTGACCTTGGCCAAGGGATTACGTGCTCGGACGACTAGGATACCTATCCGGTTTCGGCTTGTGAGACAGAGTTTCTGCCGTGGCGTGGAGGAGTCTAGCTAGCTTTTGGTAGTACATAGAGCCTAGTGCACGGACAAATCGACGGCATACACAACTCACAACTGCCCCCCAAGAGATTAAAAATCGGTTCTCTTTTTGGTCTGTTTGACGGGATATGAGCCGGACACCCCGAGTTAGGATGATCCAACCCCCCTCCCCTCAAATTGAGTTTTGGAGAAGGTTAAAACAGGAATTTAGCTAAACTTAGTTGCATTTCATATAGGGCTCGAAGGCCAATGCATACATCTTGGGCGCCTTCGCTCTCGTTGTCGTCGTCGTGGACGTCAATGACATCCGCCACTCCGGGCGGCAGGGGCACGTGGGGTGGCGCTGAGGTGGCAGCCCGGCGGGAGGTGCACCCTCGGCCATTGGATTGGCACGCGGTCGCATTAGAAGGTCCTCGCGATGTCGAGGAGGGTGCTCCGGGGGTTTTGGGTGCTAGGGTTTGGGGGTGGGGATGCACATGGGGACGCGCACCGGTCCCATTAAAAAGGACGCGGCGAGGTAGGCGAGAGGGCGCCCTGTCACTGCCAGGTGGGACAGGGAGGACGAGGTGCGCGTCCGTGGACCGCCCTAGACGTGGACCAAACTTGGGCCACGTTTGGGGGAAACTCGGCATGTCCCCCCCCTCTCCCCGCCCGGTTTCGTTAGGGTGCGTTGGAATGGTTTTTGTTTACACAAATCGGTCTGCGAGGGCCAAAATGGACCGTTTTGGGGGGAGGCTCTGGGTATGCTCTCATACCAAGCCCGCCAGTTGCATAATCGTGACGTTTGGTTGCTAGTAAAAGCTCCCGGGATAGTTCAGCGCGCACCGCAAAGTAAACATGGGCATGTGCATCCCGGTCCGAAAGCTCGATGCTGGGTTAGGATTGGGCTTCATTCAGTGGCGGCTCCAGGATTTAGCGGCTTGGTACTCAGTGAACTATGTATAAAAAATATTTATACCCTAAATGCAATACATAAACAAAATAGTACGGCAATAGCAAAAAATTTTGAAATAAAAATAACTATACCAAGCTAGCAATCCGCCTCGTTAAAAACCTTCTAGTCCCCTTAGGTACCCTGTTAAGGAAAATAGTGCGTCTGAAACTTGCTGCTCTAAAGTCACACAATAGTTAAATCGTTTAAAAGTTTGCCCAAGAGAAAGCTAGGGAACCATCGTCCCAATTACAAGATAACTCTACGGTCACCTTTTTGAAAGAGACTGGTGACATTCTCATCCTTTACTTGATTGAAGAATTCTCTCTCAACAAATGTAACTAAATAATTGTTCAAGTATTCATCACCCATTTTATTCGACAGCTTATTCTTCACATAGTTAATGGAAGAGAACACCCTTTCAACACTAGCAGTAGCAACTCACAGAATCAATACCAACTTCAAAAGTTTGTAAACAACATAATATTGTTTATGTTTGTTTGTCTCGACAAGCTTAACTGAAAGCTCACACATATTCTTCAAGTTTGTGAACTTTTCATCTCTACGCATGTGAGTAACATACATGTCTAATTGCCACGGAAGTTTTGCTAGTTAATCACTCGTGAAATCATTAGCATAAAAATATGTAGCAAGCCTAACCAACTTCTCTTTGTCATAAGCACCAAATAGATGAAGTGGGCTGAATGCTGCCATGCAAGAAAGAAGTTATGTGTTTACCTCGTCAAATCTTCCATTCAGCTCACTAAGTTGCATGTCAATGACACTCACATACATATAACCTTTGAAACAATGGAAATTCATTGCACCATTATAGAAACCCCTTCTAGGTCGGCCAACGGGATAGTAAGGTCCTTCCATATCAACAACTTTGATCCGGTGCTTTGTACAAAAACTTGTTACCTTTTGAAGAAAATCATCCCATCCAGGATCACTTCTTAATGCCACCAAGTGATACTTTGTGTAATCAAGAACCTCATAACATGAACAATATGTTCATCTTTCTTTTGCAAATCTCTGCTCAAGTAATCTGTATATCCAAATATTTCTTGCATCAAGTGGGCCATGAAAACAAACTCAAATGATCGAAACGGTGTTAATATAGTTAGAGCCGTTTGAGCCTCTGCACCATGATACTCTTTTCCAATCTTGACCAGGACTCGTCGTATTGGACCATACATAGAGATGACACGGTTCACGGTTTTGAAGTGAGAACCCCAACGTGTACCACATGGCCTTTCCAAACCCATTTCTTGATTCAATCCACTTCCCGTTTCTACATCTTCCAATTTATGAGTTCCTCAACCTGAGCTATCCGAAGCATTCTCATCTTCTTACAAGACATGCCAAGAGCATTTAACAAGTATGCAAACTTCTGAAAGAACCAAGTACAATCACCACTCTTCTTAGCAACGACAATAATAGTTAACTGTAGTTGATGGGCAAAACAATGAACATAATAGGCAGAAGGAGACTCATCCATGATTAGTATTTTTAGGCCATTAGAATTACCTCTCATATTACTAGCTCCACCATATCCTTGTCCATGAACCATTGCAAAGGTTAAATTGTACTTCATAAGTATTTGCTCAAGTGCAGCTTTAAGTGTCAAAGAGATAGTATCTTCAACATGAGCAAGACCAAGAAACCTTACAAACGCCCTTCCTTTCTTATCAACATAATGCAAGCAAACAACCAACTGTCAATTCTGATAGACATTACTAGACTCATCTGCAAGTATTGCAAAATGACCACCATCAAGCTCTTCAATGACTAGTTTAGTGGTCTCATGTGCGCAACATTTTATCAGCTCATGTTGTATAACATGGTGAGTCATCCTACAATTTTTTGGAGCATTCTTGAGAACAACCCTATCGACCTCTTCAAAATTTCCTGCTAGCCAATTTAAAAGCTCAAGAAAATTTCCTTTGTTTAGAGAGTATTCACTTTCATCATGTCCTCTAAATGCTAAGCCTTGGCGTAATAGAAACCTCAAACACTTAAGTGTCCATGTCAAACAGATCTTATACAATTCCTTATACTCTGAGGTGTTTTTGGCAAAAGACTTCCGAATTAATGCTTTGGGGTAGTGAACATGTCATATTTCTCTTGAGCTTCAGCATGAGCACTACTGGTCGGTTTACCTTCATATCTCTTCAATCTTGATTTCGTGTTCCAGTTCCTAAACCCATCCTTTACAAATGAATCTCCACCTGGACTTTATGTTTTATCCTTGACCAAATAGCAAACAAAGCAGAAAGCAACATCCTTATCCACGCTATACTCGATCCATGGAAATTCCTTAAACCAAACACGGCAAAAACGACGCTTAACTCCACTTTTATTTGTAAATTGGAAAGTATGATTCTTTGGTTGGCATGGCCCCATCTCAATGTATCTTCTTCTTACTATATCCTGATCATTGACGGCATACCTTGAGATAGGAATCCTCTTTGCAGGATCATGTTCAAATACCTGCAAATCTATTTATATTGGTTCATCCTCTTCTAAATTTGGGGCTGAGGTTGATTTGATGTTCTCCGGTTCATGTTCTGAATTCTCTGTTTGCACTAGTGTCAATCGCAGATTTCTCTTGGGATGAGCATCGGAGGGACTTGGTGTATTAGTCTGAGTGGGTGTGGACGTTCCATCCATCTTTTTTTCTTTTGAAGTTTTTTTGTAGCATCCCAACTTTTAATAAAGATGGAATACCTGTGTTATTGTGCTAGTCCCTGGATCAATTGCTAGCACCACAGTACAAAATGAAATATCATGCAAATGCATCAAATTCTATTACATCGCATGATCTAGTCTTTACAAAATAGTGTTACAACTTGCATAGTCTTAGAAGACTAGCAGAAAACAAAGAAATACAGCGGAAAACATAGTACAACATTGAGCCCATCTTCTTCATGTGCCACAGGCAAAACATGTTGGCGATAGTCTCGAGATCCTAAACGAAATCCTCACTCGTCTTCAGAAATATCTGTAATATGGAATATGCAGCCACAAGGGAGTCAATACAATTTAATGTATTGGCAAGTAACACTATGGTGGATATAAATGGCAAAACTAATACTACATGCTTATTTGGCTGAGTGGAGTTTTGGCTAAGTTTGCTTAAAGCCAGTTTTCTCCTATCACTTTTGTAAAACAAGCTTTTCTTTTCAAAAGGGTGGCAACATTGGATTAAAACCCAATCACCACAATACTGTTCACTTGGTCAAATTTTACTTATTGAAATTGGTGATGAGATTCTTCCGTCAATCCTTGTCCAGCTTCTCATAGTTGTCCATAACCGGGGACACGGCTAAGATCTTAGTTTGTTGACTCTGCAGAGGTTGTGCACTTTCACCCTTTGTCTTCAATTAACCCAAACATCCTATACACCCGGAGTGCATCATGGAAAGGAGAGAATTGAGACGAGATCTTTCAGAAGAAGAAGTCCAAACCCACCGGCAAGACCGTTCCACCTATAATTTTGCTACACCTGCTAGTCAAGCCTGGGCTGAACTCTCACAACTTAGTTGATCAAGACAGAGCCCATATGTCAAAAGGCTGCACGGGAAGCTACTAAACTTAGAAGGACATAGTAATCTCTTTGTTCCTGGGTGGCCATCCGCAAGTGACAACCTCAAGTGGAATAACCCTTAGATAAGGGTCCTGAGGCAACACTCAACATAAACCAGTCTTACCACTTCCACCCAGGTGGTTCATTCATTAGTTATACTTAAAAAATTTCCTCAACATCTAGTAAAACAAATTTTGTAGCATGGCTAAGCATCTAAATAAGTACCAAGGCATCAAAATAACAAGGTATAAGGATGGCTACACACTACTAGGATATAGCATAGCATAATATAACTTATTAAAATTTCCTATCATGCATACTACTCAAAATTAACTAATGCATATAAAAAATAATGGGTAGTTGATGATGTGTTACTTGCCTTGTTGAAGTTGGTGAAGATATCACACTCTCTTCACAAAAGATCGTTGCTCTCCGTACAATCTATTCATTGAAAACACAATAATAAAATAAACAAGCATCCTAGCAAACAAACATACAAGTGTAGAAAAGCAACTAACATATCAAAAGGGGCTTAACCAAGTTGGTTAGGACAAGGTTTGGGTTCGAAAGATTCATTCTATAATGGTCTCATACTTGCTAAGGAAATTCCAATGGTTTACTTGGGAAGGGCTAAGTTGAGTTATGTATAAAACTAACTTTATTATAACCATACTTGTCGAGGAAGTTCCAAGAGTTCACTTAGAATAAACATATTACTTCTTCAACTAAAGTAATACATGCAAACACTTGGTCATATTCACCTTCAAAAATATTTGAGTGACTATGTTAGTATTTTCCATTGTGGTTAGGGTAGGTCTACTAACTTCATCATCAAAGGGAAAATATTACTAAGTCTTGGGTTTTCCATTTGGGTCAATGGTTGGACAAAAATAACGTGTTACTCTTCAACTTGGGTGGATTGCTTCTAGTCCTCATGTGATTGCCTTCTTGAAGATCATCATCATGCCTTCTAAGTTGCTTCCTTCCTTGGTGTGGTGCTTCTCTTGGTCTTGATAGTCTTCATGGTTTTCACTTCACTAATTGGTTTGGGTATGGGATGGGCACAAATACCACTAAGTCAATTGAAAAGAAATAAATGGAAGGAATAGGAAGAGAGAGGAAATGTTTTCTTCTAAATTTGTTCACACTTGTACTTCTTGAGTTTTCTTCTAGGTGTGGAGTCCAAGTCTTTTCTTCAAAACTTCTTCATTGATCTTCCTTGTAGCTCTTCATGTTTCCACTAAGTTCAAAATGAAGTTTTCTTCTTGTGTTCGAGTCTTGATCTCCATTTTGCTAACTTGATGATTTCTTGAAGCAAGAATAGGGGAATGGAGAAGTAGATAGAAAGCAAAGGTACTAGGGTCTAAGGTTTACCACTTGGTCTTGTATGTGATTTACACGTACTAGGTACTTGGTCTTGGCTCCAAAATAGCCATAACAACAAAGGTAAACAATGATAGAAACAACTCTAATACTTAACCAACTAGGTGGACTACTATGATGGATTTTTGGCTAAAATACATGGTCATGGTCCAAGGGTGTCCAAGGGTGTCCAAAATTGTTGGGAAATGATGTCTCTGGTTAAAGGCTACCAAAAGAATCAACTTTGCCTATGAAAACATTTTCTAATTATTTATAGAAATAATTCTATGTCAAAATACTCAAACAGACAATTTAATTCTAAAATCAATTTTAATTTGATCAATAATTATTTTGGGACAGAGGTTATGAAAGTACACATCCTAAGTTTTCCAAATATATTTTATTTACAATTTTTGGATTTGTATAATTTGAATTATGCTAAATTTCATCAAACAAGCATATTTGAATTTGAAAAAATTTAAATTTGTAAAATTTGAATTTGGCCAGTGCCAAAAGTTTCTAGATGTCAAGGGCTTTTCAAAAAGTCCAAGATTGCTAAATTTGGGCTTATGGATCAAAAGTTATGATAGATCTAAGATGTAGGAACTAATCTGTAAAACTGCCAATTAATTCTAGCGGGAGGAAATTTGAATAAAAGGCTGGGACACGTGGGAGCTCCTGATTGGTTGCTTGTGCTGACTGGATGCTGGCGTGGCGTGCTGACTGGGCGCTGACGTGTTTAAGTGATTTGATCAGGGCCGTTGGATCCAGATCTGAGGGTGGCATACCCCTTCGGCTCAAGTCTAATCGTGTCCATCCAATTCAGATCCAAAGGCGCAGGGGCTAGGGCTTACCGTGGCAGCACTCCGGTGGCCGGAGATGGTGGAGACGGCGGTTCTCCGGCGACCCGAGAGGAAGAAAAAGACGATGGTGGCCTTCCGGTGGTCGCCTGACTCCGGGAAGAGGATGAGAAGATGCAGCGCAGCACGACGAACATGCGGGTGGCCACGCCGCGGTCGCTCGCTTCCTCGAGCGTTGGCGCCGAGCGGACGGAGGAGTTCTCGACTTCGGCGACTGTGGCGCCGTCGATTCTCTGCACAAACAATTAGGGAAAGTGCATCAGCGCGTGCGCCCAGAACAGGGGATTCAAAAGGGCCGAAAGAGGGAGACAGGGATGGGCTACGGCGGCCGCAATCAACGACGAACGTCGGCGGGTACTCTGGACTCCGGCGAGGAAATTCGGCCGGGAGGGGGCACGAAATGGAGGGGGAGGAGAGGGGAAATGGGGAGGCAGTCATGGGCTATAAGGAGGTCCAGAGAGAGGCATCAATTGCAGCCTTAATCTCTCGCATTTAGAGGGAATCAAACGGCTGTTTCGGGTGCGGCAGTTTTGGTTCATTGAAGAAGACGATGACGCCATTGATGACGTCATCAATGTCTTTTTTTTTCCTGTTTATTTAAAATCTTAATAACTTTTGTTTTATTAATCCTATTAAGGTCAATTAAATTTCTAAAATCTTGAAATTTTAATATCTTTCAAACAATATGATTTTTGTAAACTTTTCAACACATTTCAAAATGTGAAATTTGAAAATTGAAAAAATACCTAATAGTGACTTGAGGTGATTTTTAATTTAGAAAAATATAAAATAAAAATATTTGTCACATAAAATTTCAGTAGCTTTATAATGATCAAATACTATTTTCCAAAATCAATTCAAAGTGTTTTCATCTTTTATAAATTTTTTTTAAAATATGATGAAAATATGAATAGTTACTTAATAGAAAATGAGGGTTAATTATAGAAATATGATTTCAATGATTTTAGTAAATATTTCCATGGTTCAAATTATTGTTTTCTAGGCCCTTTTAAATATTTTTTTCAACATATGAGCAAATCATTCATGGTATCTTATTAACATAATAAAAATAGAGACTTTATTAATAAATTTTAAATTGAGGGTGAGTAATAACAAAGAAATTTTCTCTAATGAAGATGTTGTTTTCCCAGTTGAAAACATTGTTTTTCCAAGGCACTTTACTTGTTTTCATAACTCAATAATATATAACACTTTATTGCTTTGTTGATTGTCATAATACTTGGAAAACAATTAAGCACCTCTTATCCATTTGAGTTTAATAATAATAGTGAGACAAGGAGAAAATATTAGAGATAGTAACTCTCTGATTTTTAATTATCATAAACATTTTCAAAAATGTTAGTTGAGTTGAGAACATGTTTGATAAAGGTGTTTGCTAAGAAAATATTTTATTCACATGGGGAACATATATTTCAACACTTTAGGGTTTATGGAAGTTAAGGCAATTTGGATTCTTTATTCCAACTACATTGAAATATGTATTGTTTCCTTTTGTTTCTTGCATCTTATTTGGTTTTTGGTGACTTGCATAACATGAAAACAAAAAGTTTCAAATTTTTGTGATTTTTGAGTTTTCCAAAAATCAGGGATGTTACAGACTACCACCCTTAAAAGAAATCTCGTCCCGAGATTTGGGAAGGTTAGAAGAAAGATAAGTCTGGGTGACTGGGTTCCAGAACAACTGGGTGGCTACCACCCTTAAAAGAAGCTTTGGTGGGTAGTCTATTTTCATTAGATTGGAGTGTAGATTGATTTGAGATTGGCTTGAGTAGAACTTTCCTTCATGGTAGAGATATAGACCAACATAGGTATGTTGAACTACCTTTGACACTGAGGGGTCACTCTTTGGGTCAATCAAAAGTCCTTGGGTCACTCTTAACTTGGTCTTTTGATTTCTTTAGTAATCTTCCATCTTGTTGTTGTCATCCTTGAAGGAAAAAAACACCATGCTATTTCTAAAGAAACTCTCATGGTATGCAAAATCTTTCATTGCTTGATAGCTCCAAGGTTGGCTTGATCCTCACCGAAAATAGTACATTTTTAGTAACACTAACATAGGGTAATTATTGTATTCTACCATTCTATGGTTCATGCTTAACATCGTCGTCTCTCTAATAGGTATGTCACTCAGATTTTACATTCCTCATAGCAAAAGTAAATAATTAGAGTAGTCACCATGGGGGCCAATCCATGTTGCACTCAATCATTACCTTGTACTTGGATTGATGAATCTTGTTTAATAACACTAGGTCACCTCACTTGTCTAACAGAGAGTTTCCAATCTCTAAGACAAACTTGAGCTAAACTATCATTTCTCAACTAGTGGGATGCGTAAAACTCTTATGTAACACAAACTGGATAGTTGAGTTTCTTCATTGCTTCTTCCCTTGGTGTAGTTGGCTCTGAAATCTTCGTAGCTCAGGCAACTTTGATTCCATTTGTCTATCTTCACTTGTTGATTTGGCTTGTTTCTCCTTGGTATTCATTTGGCTTCATCAAGGATGTGATTATTCCTTCACACAAAAGAATAATTTGAGGCTAACCTCCTTAAATAGGATGGCTTGTGTCCTGGTAGGATACTGGTTGTGACATTCTTGGGTGAAATGTTTGTGATTGCACTTTATATGGTAGCCCAATATGGTTGGTAAATGGGTATGGGATTTGATTTGGCTTAGCATGGGTGAGTAGAGATTAGAAAGAGACTAAAGAAGATCCTACTCCAACACAGCAGATCAAGGAAACTCATCTTGCAATCAACACATAACAAACACATAGCAATACATTCATCACACCAAACATCATGGTTTTTAGAAAACACTAGTATTGTCATACCACACTCATTGATATGATCAATACACTAACACGTTAACGTTATTCTAACAAAGGAACTAGATTGGTGGTCTCATCTATATCCTCTTGAGTCCTTCAAATCCTCCTCTCAATATCTTGAGGTGTTCTTGAATGTTGTGAAGTCTGGGTATATCTCCAAGTTGCTTCAATTGTCTTGAGTGTAGGTCTTCATGTGGTGAAAATACTTCTTCCACTTCTTGGTATGGTCATCAACATTCATGTCTTGATGGTATTGAAGAGGTAGGTCATCTAGAAAATTTTGAAGGTGAATAATAGATGAGATGATATGAGAAGAATCAAGATGATTGTTTTGTTTCTAGACAGTTTGGACATAGAAAGTCTTCAATCCTAGGGTGATCAATGGGTTATTAACAACTTGTTGCAAATTGGATATTCACTATAGTGAGAGATACTGGCACCCGCTAGCCAATCAGGGAACGGTCTCGTGTCCGGGGACACGTAAAGTTGTCCGGGCCGCTTCATCTCACTATGCCGCTAGGATCCAAAAGAACTCAAAGGAGTCAATAACATGATCAAAAATGGCTTCCAAACCTAAGGGTCTCGAATCCTACAGGCAACACAATGCTCTGATACCATTTTGTAGCATCCCAACTTTTAATAAAGATGGAATACCTGTGTTATTGTGCTAGTCCCTGGATCAATTGCTAGCACCACAGTACAAAATGAAATATCATGCAAATGCATCAAATTCTATTACATCGCATGATCCAGTCTTTACAAAATAGTGTTACAACTTGCATAGTCTTAGAAGACTAGCAGAAAACAAAGAAATACAGCGGAAAACATAGTAGAACATTGAGCCCATCTTCTTCATGTGCCACAGGCAAAACATGTTGGCAATAGTCGAGATCCTAAACGAAATCCTCACTCGTCTTCAGAAATATCTGTAATATGGAATATGCAGCCACAAGGGAGTCAATACAATTTAATGTATTGGCAAGTAACACTATGGTGGATATAAATGGCAAAACTAATACTACATGCTTATTTGGCTGAGTGGAGTTTTGGCTAAGTTTGCTTAAAACCAGTTTTCTCCTATCACTTTTGTAAAACAAACTTTTCTTTTCAAAAGGGTGGCAACATTGGATTAAAATCCAATCACCACAATACTGTTCACTTGGTCAAATTTTACTTATTGAAATTGGTGATGAGATTCTTCCGTCAATCCTTGTCCAGCTGCTCATAGTTGTCCATAACCGGGGACACGGCTAAGATCTTAGTTTGTTGACTCTGCAGAGGTTGTGCACTTTCACCCTTTGTCTTCAATTAACCCAAACATCCTATACACCCGGAGTGCATCATGGAAAGGAGAGAATTGAGACGAGATCTTTCAGAAGAAGAAGTCCAAACCCACCGGCAAGACTGTTCCACCTATAATTTTGCTACACCTGCTAGTCAAGCCTGGGCTGAACTCTCACAACTTAGTTGATCAAGATAGAGCCCATATGTCAAAAGGCTGCACGGGAAGCTACTAAACTTAGAAGGACATAGTAATCTCTTTGTTCCTGGGTGGCCATCCGCAAGTGACAACCTCAAGTGGAATAACCCTTAGATAAGGGCCCTGAGGCAACACTCAACATAAACCAGTCTTACCACTTCCACCCAGGTGGTTCATTCATTAGTTATACTTAAAAAATTTCCTCAACATCTAGTAAAACAAATTTTGTAGCATGGCTAAGCATCTAAATAAGTACCAAGGCATCAAAATAACAAGGTATAAGGATGGCTACACACTACTAGGATATATCATAGCATAATATAACTTATTAAAATTTCCTATCATGCATACTACTCAAAATCAACTAATGCATATAGAAAATAATGGGTAGTTGATGATGTGTTCCTTGCCTTGTTGAAGTTGGTGAAGATATCACACTCTCTTCACAAAAGATCGTTGCTCTCCGTACAATCTATTCATTGAAAACACAATAATAAAATAAACAAGCATCCTACCAAACAAACATACAAGTGTAGAAAAGCAACTAACATATCAAAAGGGGCTTAACCAAGTTGGTTAGGACAAGGTTTGGGTTCGAAAGATTCATTCTCTAATGGTCTCATACTTGCTAAGGAAATTCCAATGGTTTACTTGGGAAGGGCTAAGTTGAGTTATGTATAAAACTAACTTTATTATAACCATACTTGTCGAGGAAGTTCCAAGAGTTCACTTAGAATAAACATATTACTTCTTCAACTAAAGTAATACATGCAAACAATTGGTCATATTCACCTTCAAAAATATTTGAGTGACTATGTTAGTATTTTCCATTGTGGTTAGGGTAGGTCTACTAACTTCATCATCAAAGGGAAAATATTACTAATTCTTGGGTTTTCCATTTGGGTCAATGGTTGGACAAAAAATAACGTGTTCCTCTTCAACTTGGGTGGATTGCTTCTAGTCCTCATGTGATTGCCTTCTTGAAGATCATCATCATGCCTTCTAAGTTGCTTCCTTCCTTGGTGTGGTGCTTCTCTTGGTCTTGATAGTTTTCATGGTTTTCACTTCACTAATTGGTTTGGGTATGGGATGGGCACAAATACCACTAAGTCAATTGAAAAGAAATAAATGGAAGGAATAGGAAGAGAGAGGAAATGTTTTCTTCTAAATTTGTTCACACTTGTACTTCTTGAGTTTTCTTCTAGGTGTGGAGTCCAAGTCTTTTCTTCAAAACTTCTTCATTGATCTTCCTTGTAGCTCTTCATGTTTCCACTAAGTTCAAAAATGAAGTTTTCTTCTTGTGCTTGAGTCTTGATCTCCATTTTGCTAACTTGATGATTTCTTGAAGCAAGAATAGGGGAATGGAGAAGTAGATAGAAAGCAAAGGTACTAGGGTCTAAGGTTTACCACTTGGTCTTGTATGTGATTTACACATACTAGGTACTTGGTCTTGGCTCCAAAATAGCCATAACAACAAAGGTAAACAATGATAGAAACAACTCTAATACTTAACCAACTAGGTGGACTACTATGATGGATTTTTGGCTAAAATACATGGTCATGGTCCAAGGGTGTCCAAACTTGTTGGGAAATGATGTCTCTGGTTAAAGGCTACCAAAAGAATCAACTTTGCCTATGAAAACATTTTCTAATTATTTATAGAAATAATTCTATGTCAAAATACTCAAACAGACAATTTAATTCTAAAATCAATTTTAATTTGATCAATAATTATTTTGGGGCAGAGGTTATGAAAGTACACATCCTAAGGTTTCCAAATATATTTTATTTACAATTTTTGGATTTGTATAATTTGAATTATGCCAAATTTCATCAAACAAGCATATTTGAATTTGAAAAAAATTTAAATTTGTCAAATTTGAATTTGGCCAGTGCCAAAAGTTTCTAGATGTCAAGGGATTTTCAAAAAGTCCAAGATTGCTAAATTTGGGCTTATGGATCAAAAGTTATGATAGATCTAAGATGTAGGGACTAATCTGTAAAACTGCCAATTAATTCTAGCGGGAGGAAATTTGAATAAAAGGCTGGGACACGTGGGAGCTCCTGATTGGTTGCTTGTGCTGACTGGATGCTGGCGTGGCGTGCTGACTGGGCGCTGACGTGTTTAAGTGTTTTGATCAGGGCCGTTGGATCCAGATCTGAGGGTGGCATACCCCTTCGGCTCAAGTCTAATCGTGTCCATCCAATTCAGATCCAAAGGCGCAGGGGCTAGGGCTTACCGTGGAAGCACTCCGGTGGCCGGAGATGGTGGAGACGGTGGTTCTCCGGCGACCCGAGAGGAAGAAAAAGACGATGGTGGCCTTCCGGTGGTCGCCTGACTCCGGGAAGACGATGAGAAGATGCAGCGCAGCACGGCGAACATGCGGGTGGCCACGCCGCGGTCGCTCGCTTCCTCGAGCGTTGGCGCCGAGCGGACGGAGGAGTTCTCGACTCCGGCAACTGTGGCGCCGTCGATTCTCCACAAACAATTAGGGAAAGTGCATCAGCGCGTGCGCCCAGAACAGGGGATTCAAAAGGGCCGAAAGAGGGAGGCAGGGATGGGCTACGACGGCCGCAATCAACGACGAACGTCGGCGGGTACTCTGGACTCCGGCGAGGAAATTCGGCCGAGAGGGGGCACGAAATGGAGGGGGAGGAGAGGGGAAATGGGGAGGCAGTCATGGGCTATAAGGAGGTCCAGAGAGAGGCATCAATTGCAGCCTTAATCTCTCGCATTTAGAGGGAATCAAACGGCTGTTTTGGGTGCGGCAGTTTTGGTTCATTGAAGAAGACGATGACGCCATTGATGACGTCATCAATGTCTTTTTTTTCCTGTTTATTTAAAATCTTAATAACTTCTGTTTTATTAATCCTATTAAGGTCAATTAAATTTCTAAAATCTTGAAATTTTAATATCTTTCAAAAAATATGATTTTTGTAAACTTTTCAACACATTTCAAAATGTGAAATTTGAAAATTGAAAAAATACCTAATAGTGACTTGAGGTGATTTTTAATTTAGAAAATTATAAAATAAAAATATTTGTCACATAAAATTTCAGTAGCTTTATAATGATCAAATACTATTTTCCAAAATCAATTCAAAGTGTTTTCATCTTTTATAATTTTTTTTTTAAATATGAATAGTTACTTAATAGAAAATGAGGGTTAATTATAGAAATATGATTTCAATGATTTTAGTAAATATTTCATGGTTCAAATTATTGTTTTCTAGGCCCTTTTAAATATTTTTTCAACATATGAGCAAATCATTCATGGTATCTTATTAACATAATAAAAATAGAGACTTTATTAATAAATTTTAAATTGAGGGTGAGTAAGAACAGAGAGATTTTCTCTAATGAAGATGTTGTTTTCCCAGTTGAAAACATTGTTTTTCCAAGGCACTTTACTTGTTTTCATAACTCAATAATATATAACACTTTATTGCTTTGTTGATTGTCATAATACTTGGAAAACAATTAAGCACCTCTTATCCATTTGAGTTTAATAATAATAGTGATACAAGGAGAAAATATTAGAGATAGTAACTCTCTGGTTTTTAATTATCATAAACATTTTCAAAAATGTTAGTTGAGTTGAGAACATGTTTGATAAAGGTGTTTGCTAAGAAAATATTTTATTCACTTGGGGAACATATATTTCAACACTTTAGGGTTTATGGAAATTAAGACAATTTGGATTCTTTATTCCAACTACATTGAAATATGTATTGTTTCCTTTTGTTTCTTGCATCTTATTTGGTTTTTGGTGACTTGCATAACATGAAAACAAAAAGTTTCAAATTTTTGTGATTTTTTGAGTTTTCCAAAAATCAGGGATGTTACATTTTTCCCACAAGGCAAATATACTACTGCTACTAGTATCATTCTTCTTCTTCATCTAAAGTAATTACAACGAAACATGGAAAACTTTAGAGATAAAAAACTTCCTAGTTGCATCCATAGCCAAACTTGATGCGATACAATGGTAGATGAGTAATTAATTAAGGGAATATATGTGTGTCGCCGGCCGCTGCGGCGTCGCATACCTGGTCGCCCGGTCCGTCACCCTGTTTCCAACAGCGTACCGCCTAGGATCGTCGTGCAGATTGGCACTGGCTACCTCAATCGGCAGGTCCCTGCCTCCCTGCTTGCCGATTTAGCGATCGTTCGGTTAGGAGCTAGGGCGAGTCGAGACTCGAGAGAAGAGAAGAGTTGCGTCCGTGTAACCTGGATTAGAATCAGAGATAGTGGCGGCTCCAGGATTTAGCTGCTTGGTATTCAGTGAACTATGTATAAAAAGTATTTATACCCTAAATGCAATACATAAACAAAATAGTACGACAATAGCAATTCTTTTAGAAATAAAAATAACTATATCAAGCTAGCAAACTGCCTCATGAAAAACCTTCCAGACCCCTTAGGTATCCTGAACGGAATATGCCCGAGAGGCAATAATAAAGTGTTTATTATGCTATTCCTTGTTTATGATAGATGTTTATTTCTCATGCTAGAATTGTATTAACCGGAAACGTTGATACATATGTGATTAATAAACGAACCAACTTTCCTAGTGAAGCCTCTCTTTTAACTAGCTCGTTGTTTAACAGATGATCAAGGTTTCCTGATCATAGACATTGGATGTTGTTAATAACGGCGTCATGTCATTAGGAGAATGACATGATGAACTTAGACCCTAACTAAGTATAACAATACGATCAACTCATTTAGTTTTATTGTTATGTCTTACATTCAGAGTAACATTATTCCTTAGACCATGAGATCATGTCAATCACTGATACCGGAAGGATGCTTTGATGTCATCAAACGCCACACCGTAACAGGGTGACTATAAAGGTGTCGTTGGGTATTCGGAAAGTATTAGTTGAGGCTCATGGATCAAGAGTGGGATTTGTCCATCCAATATGACGGAGAGATATACTCAGGGCCCTCTCGGTGATATCACATCGACACTGCTTGCAAGCACGTGATATGATCACAAGGATGTTATATCACGGGAACGAGAAAAGAGTACTTGTCGGGTAACGAGATCAAACAAGGTATGATGGATACCGATGATCGGATCTCGGGCAAATAAAATATCGCGAGACAAAGGGAAATTGTTACGACGTTGAAAGGTTCACACGATCACGAGAGTCATCGTTGAATATATAGGAGTCATCACAGATCTCCAGATCCCGTTGTTGATTATTGATCGGAGAGGAGTCTCGATCATGTCTATATTATTCACGAACCGTAGGATGACACACTTAAGGTTCGATGAAGCGTCAGAGAGGATACGAAATACCGAAGAATATTTTGGGAAGCTCCGAAAAATTGTTTCGGGGAAAATTGAAATAGTTCAAGGGTTTTTTCATCGAATGGTTGTTAATAGAATTAACAAATGATTCGAGGTGCTGCATGCAAATGTTTTTTAATGTAATTAACAAATATAAATAAAGAAATAAAAATGTTTTATTTATTTACTAAAGAAAAACCTTTGGATTTTCTAAGTGGAAAATTAAGGGAGTATGGGTGGGTGTGAGTGGGGCTTCCACTCACATGAAGAGAGGAAGGGGTGGGGGCACCCATGGCTGGCCGCACCCCCCCTTAGGCTGCCTCCCCCTCCCCTATAAAAGGAGGGTGAGAGCTCTCTCTTCCACACACAGTTGCCCACTCCCTTTTCCCTCCACCCGCTGCTCCATTCCATGGTCTCCGGCTTGGCGAAGCCCTAACCGTGCGACTCTTCACCACCACCACGCCGTCGTGCTGTTGGAGTTCCGCGGGGATCCTCTACTTCCGCTACCCGCTGGATCGAGGGAACGACAGTCTTCATCGAGCTGAACGTGTGACCGATTACGGAGGCACCGCCGGATTGCGGTGCACATTTTCTCGCTCGGGATCGACGTGAGTACGACTACGCCAACAACGAGATTTTATCTCGTACCACTTTGAGTCTTCGAGGGTATGTTATCTCAAAACTCTCTTTCTCCTTGTTGCCTTTCATCTCCTAAATTAGATCTTGGCCATTCGGATTTATCGCGCGCAGGAAATTTTTTGTTTTCTATGCAACGTACCCTTCATATCCTGGTAAAGAAAAGAGTGCGTATGAAACTTTCTGCTCCAAAGTCACACAATAGTTACATCATTTAAAAGTTTGCCCAAGAGAAAGCTAGGGAACCATCGTCCCAATTACAAGATAAATCTATGTCACCTTTTTGAAGGAGATTGATGACATCATCGTCCTTTACTTGATTGAAGAATTCTCCCTCAGCAAATGTAACTAAACAATTGTTCAAGTATCCATCACTCATTTTGTTCCTCAGCTTATTCTTCATATAGTTCATGGAAAAGAACAACCTTTCAAGACTATCAATAGCAACTGGCAGAATCAATATCAACTTCAAAAGTTTGTAAACAACATAATATTGTTCGTGTTTGTTTGTCTCGACGAGCTTAACTAAAAGCTCACACATATTCTTCAAGTTTGTGAACCTTTCATCTCTATGCATGTGAGTAACATATGTGTCTAGTTACCATGGAAGTTTTGCCAGTTCATCACTCGCGAAATCATTAACATAAAAATTTGTAGCAAGCCTAGCAAACTTATCTTTATCATAAGGCAAGAAAGTAGTTCTATGTTTGCCTCATCAAATCTTCCATTAGGCTCACTAAGTTGCCTGTCAATGACACTCACATACATATCAACTTTGAAACGACGGAAATTCATTGCACCATTATAGAAACCCCTTCTAGGTCGGCCAACGGGATAGTAAGGTCCCTCCATATCAACAACTTTGATCTGGTGCTTTGTACAAAAACTTGTTACCTTTTGAAGAAAATCATCCCATCCAGGGTGATACTTTGTGTTATCAAGAACCTCAATAGCATGAATAATATCTTCATCTTGCTTTTGCAAAGCTCTGCTTAAGTCATTTGTATATCCAAATATTTTTTGCATCAAATGGCCCATGAAAACAAACTCAAATGATTGAACCTTTTCAATCTTGACCAGGACTCGTCGTATTGGACCATACATAGAGATGACACGGTTCATGGTTTTGAAGCGAGAGCCCCAACGTGTATCACGTGGCCTTCCCAAACCCATTTCTTGATTCAGCCCACTTGCCATTTCTACATCTTCCAATTCCAATACATCTATGAGTTCCTCAACCTGAGCTATCCGAAGCACTCTCATCTTCCTACAAGACATGCTAAGAGCATTTAACAAGTATGCAAGATGCTAAAAGAACCAAGTACAATCACCACTCTCCTTAGAAACGGCAACAATAGTTAACTGTAGTTGATGGGCAAAACAATGAACATAATAGGCAGAAGGAGACTCATCCATGATTAGTTTTTTTAGGCCATTAGAATTACCTCTCATATTACTAGCTCCATCATATCCTTATCCACAAACCATTGCAAAGGTTAAATTTTACTTCATAAGCATTTGCTCAATTGGAGCTTTAAGTGTCAAAGAGGTAGTATCTTTAACATGAGCAAGACCAAGAAACCTTACAACCGCCCTTCCTTTCTTATCAACATAACGCAAGCAAACAACCAATTGTTCATTCTGATACACATCACTAGACTCATCTGCAAGTATTGCAAAATGACCACCATCAGGCTCTTCAATGACTAGTTTAGTGGTCTCCTGTGCGCAGCATTTTATCAGCTCATGTTGTTTATCATGGTGAGTCGCCCTACAGTTCGGTGGAGCATTCTTGAGAACAACCCTATCTACCTCTTCAAAATTTCCTGCTAGCCAATTTAAAATCTCAAGAAAATTTCCTTTATTTAGCGAGTATTTACTTTCATCATGTCCTCTAAATGGCAAGCCTTTGCGCAATAGAAATTTCAAACTCTTAAGTGTCTATGTCAAACGGAGCTTACACAATGTCTTGTACTCTAAGTTGTTTTTGGCAAGAGACTCCCGAATTGATGCTTTGGGGGTAGTGAACATGTCATATTTTTCTTGACCTTCAGCATGAGCACTACTGGTCGATTTACCTTCATATCTCTTCAATCTCGATTTCATATTCCAGTTCCTAAACCCATCCTTTACATATGAATTTCCACCTGGACTTTTTGTTTTATCATTGAACAAATAGCAAACAAAGCAGAAAGCAACATCCTTATCCACGCTATACTCGATCCATGAAAATTCCTTAAACCAAACACGACAAAAACGACGCTCAACTCCACTTTTATTTGTAAACTGAAAAGTATGATTCTTTGGTTGGGATGACCCCATCTCAATGTATCTTCTTCTTACTATATCCTGATCATTGACGGTATACCTTGAGATAGGAATCCTCTTTGCAGGATCATGTTCAACTACCTCCAAATCTGTTTCTATTGGTTCATCCTCTTCATCAATTGGTTAATCCTCTTCTAAATTTGGGGCTGAGGTTGATTTGATGTTCTCCGGTTCATGTTCTAAATTCTCTGTTTACACTAGTGCCAATTGCAGATTTCTCTCGGGCTGAGCATCGAGGGACTTGGTGTACCAGTCTGATTGGGTGTGAACGTTCCATCCATCGTTTTTGCTTTTGAAGCTTATTTCCACAAGGCAAATATAGTAATGCTACTAGTATCATTCTTCTTCTTCATCTAAATTAATTACAACAAAACATGAAACATTTAGAGATAAAAAACTTCCTAATTGCATCCATGGCCAAACATGATGAGATGCATGGTAGATGAGTAATTAATTAAGGGAATATATGTGTGTCGCCGGCCGCTGCGGCGTCGCGTACCTGGTCGCCCGGGACGTCGCCCTGTTTCCTACGGCGTACCGCCTAGGATCGTCGTGCATATTGGCACCGATTCCTCAATCGGCAGGTCCCTGGCTCTCTGCTTGCCGATTTAGCGATCGTTCGATTAGCAGCTAGGACGAGTCGAGACTTGAGAGAAGAGAAGAGATGCGTCCGTGTAACCTGGACTAGAATCAGAGACAGTGGCGGCTCCAGGATTTAGTGGCTTGGTATTCAGTGAACTATGTATAAAAAATATTTACACCCTAAATGCAATACATAAACAAAATAGTACGGCAATAGCAAATTTTTCTGAAACAAAAATTAACTATATAAAGCTAGCAAACCGCCTCGTTAAAAACCTTCCATACCCATAAGGTACCTTGGTAAGGAAAAGAGTGCGTCTGAAACTTGCTGCTCCAAAGTCACACAATAGTTACATCGTTTAAAAGTTTGCCCAAGAGAAAGCTAGGGAACCATCGTCCCAATTACAAGATAACTCTAGGTCACCTTTTTGAAAGAAATTGATGACATCATCGTCCTTTACTTGATTGAAGAATTCTCTCTCAACAAATGTAACTAAACAATTGTTCAAGTATTCATCACCCATTTTGTTCCTCAACTTATTCCTCACATAGTTCATGGAAGAGAACACCCTTTCAACACTAGCAATAGCAACCAGCAGAATCAATACCAACTTCAAAAGCTTGTAAACAACATAATATTGTTCATGTTTGTTTGTCTCGACAAGTTTAACCGAAAGCTCACACATATTCTTCAAGTTTGTGAACCTTTCATCTCTACGCATGTGAGTAACATACGTGTCTAGTTGCCATGGAACTTTTGCCAGTTAATCACTCGTGAAATCATTAACATAAAAATTTGTAGCAAGCCTAACCAACTTATCTTTATCATAAGAACCAAATAGATGAAGTGGGCTGAATGCTGCCATGCAAGAAAGTAGTTCTATGTTCACCTCATCAAATCTTTCATTCATCTCACTAAGTTGTCTGTTAATGAGACTCACATACATATCAACTTTGAAACGATGGAAATTCATTGCACCATTATAGAAACCCCTTCTAGGTCGGCCAACGGGATAGTAAGGTCCCTCCATATCAACAATTTTGATCTGGTGCTTTGTACAAAAACTTGTTACCTTTTGAAGAAAATCATCCCACCCATGATCAGTCCTTCATGCCCCCAAGTGATACTTTGTGTTATCAAGAACCTCAATAGCATGAACAATATCTTCATCTTGCTTTTGCAAAGCTCTGATCAAGTCATTTGTATATCCAAATATTTCTTGCATCAAGTGGGCCATGAAAACAAACTCAAATGATCGAAACGATGTTAATATAGTTAGAGCCGCTTGAGCCTCTGCACCATGGTACTCTTTTCCAATCTTGACTAGGACTCGTCATATTAGACCATACATAGATATGACACGGTTCATGGTTTTGAAGTGAGAGCCCCAACGTGTATCACATGGCCTTCCCAAGCCCATTTCTTAATTCTGTCCACTTCATGTTTCTACATCTTCCAATTCCAATGCATCTATGAGTTCCTCAATCTGAGCTATTCGAAGCATTCTCATCTTCTTACAAGACATGCCAAGAGCATTTAACAAGTATGCAAGCTGCTGAAAGAACCAAGTACAGTCACCACTCTCCTTAGCAACGACAACAATAGTTAACTTTAGTTGATGAGCAAAACAATGAACGTAATAGGCAGAAGGAGACTCATCCATGTTTAGTTTTTTTAGGCCGTTAGAATTGCCTCTCATATTACTAGCTCCATCATATCCTTGCCCACGAACCATTGCAAAGATTAAATTGTACTTCACAAGCATTTGCTCAATTGCAGCTTTAAGTGTCAAAGAGGTAGTATCTTCAACATGAGCAAGACCAAGAAACCTTACAACCGCCCTTCCTTTCTTATCAATATAACGCAAGCAAACAACCAACCGTTCATTCTGATACACATCACTATACTTATCTGCAAGTTTTGCAAAATAACTACCATCAAGCTCTTCAATGACTAGTTTAGTGGTCTCATATGCGCAACATTTTATCAGCTCATGTTATATATCATGGTGAGTCATCCTACAGTTCTGAGGAGCATTCTTGAGAAAACCCTATCAACCTCTTCAAAATTTCCTTCTAGCCAATTTAAAAGCTCAAGAAAATTTCCTTTGTTTAGTGAGTATTCACTTTCATCATGTCCTCTAAATGCTAAGCCTTGGCGCAATAGAAACCTCAAACACTTAAGTGTCCATGTCAAACAGAGCTTATACAATGCCTTGTACCCTGAGGTGTTTTTAGCAAGACTTAAGTGTCCATGTCGAATTGATGCTTTGGGGTTAGTGAAAATGTCAAATTTCTCTTGAGCTTCAACATGAGCAGTACTGGTTGATTTACCTTCATGTCTCTTCAATCTTGATTTGATGTTACACTTCCTAAACCTATCCTTTACAAATGAATCGCCACCTGCACTTTTTGTTTTATCCTTGAACAAATAGCAAACAAAGCAGAAAGCATCATCCTTATCCATGCTATACTCAATCCATGGAAATTCCTTAAACGAAACACGGCAAAAACGACGCTCAACTCCACTTTTATTTGTAAACTGAAAAGTATGATTCTTTGGTTGGCATGGCCCCATCTCAATGTATCTTCTTCTTACTATATCATGATCATTGACGACATACCTTGAGATAGGAATCCTCTTTGCAGGATCATGCTCCAGTACCTCCAAATCTGTTTCTATTGGTTCATCCTCTTCATCAATTGGTTCATCCACTTCTAAATTTGGGGCTAAGGTTGATTTGATGTTCTCCGGTTGATGTTCTGAATTCTCTGTTTGCACTAGTGCCAATTGCAGATTTCTCTCGGGCTGAGCATCGGAGGGACTTGGTGTACCAGTCTGATTAGGTGTGGACGTTCCATCCATCTTTTTTGCTTTTGAAGCTTTTCCCCACAAGACAAATATACTACTGTTACTAGTATCATTCTTCTTCTTCATCTAAATTAATTACAACAAAACATGGAAAAGTTTAGAGATAAAAAACTTCCTAATTGCATCCATGGCCAAACCTGATGCGATACAATGGTAGATAAGTAATTAATTAAGGGAATATGCGTGTGCCGCCGGCCGCTCGGTGTCACGTACCTGGTCTCCCGGGTCGTCGCCCCGTTTTCTACAACATACCGACTAGGACCGTTGTGCAGATCAGCACCAGTTCCCTCAATCGGCAGGTCCCTGGCTCCCTGCTTGCCGATTCAGCGATCGCTCTGTTAGCAGGTAGGGCGAGTCGAGACTCGAGAGAAGAGAAGAGCTGCGTTCGTGTAACCTGGACTAGAATCGGAGATCGTGGTCGTATACGTGCTAAACTGCTAGTTAGCCGGGCCGAGAAGTTGCGTTGGGCATAGACTAGTAGTGGGTTGCATGTGCATGGGCCATAATATTACATATATATTATTTTTTAGACTCAGACTTTGGTATTCGTACGAATACACCCGAAGAACCCCAGTGCCGCCACTGATCGGAAATCGTGGTCGTATACGTGCTAAACTGCTAGTTAGCCTGGCTGGGAAGTTGCGTTGGGCATAGAATAGTAGTGGGTTGCATGTGCATGGGCCATAATATTACATATATATTATTTTTTAGATCCAGTCTTTGATATTCGTACGAATACACCCGAAGACACCAGCGCCGTCACTGGATTCATTTTTGCGCAAGAAGGCCGACCTGAAAGCCAAAAAAAAGCCCTGAAATTGGCGACTTTTAGCATTTTACAGAAAATAGGTATTATTATATTTAAAATGATTTATTTAGTATATTTCAATACAAATATTTTTTACATGTCTTCGGTCAGGCGAGCCCGGCCCAGTCTTGGCTATTGGAGGTTGGGCTTTGACAAGCCAGGCCCGAGGTTCCCCTAGGTCTAGGTGTACCACAAAGCACCTCCCACTCCCAGCCAGGTCCGCTATGCATACTCGATTTGGCTTTTTTATGGAGGCGGGCTCTTAACCATTTAAAGTGACGTGGAAAGTGAACTAAACATGCCTACCACGCTTAATTAGAATCGGAGGGAGTATCTGAACTTCAATGTGCTGATTGATCGAGCTTTGGTCTAATGGGTATAACTTCCACACATGAATGAACATTATAGTTCCACAAGTCAATACTCGACGCAGTCTTGGAAGTCTTCCAGCCCATCTTAGACTAGCCACAATGGGAGTAACATAGCTGCTATCATAAGTGCCACATAGGCAAGAAAAATGATGTGGCAGTCATTTAATGAGGAGAGAGGTGTTAGTGGTATCATAGGTAGATACCGTAACATAACGCTTTTCAAGACAAGATGAGTCTATAAGCCAATAAATATACTAGTATATGATACCACAAATATGTTACTATGCATTGGGGAAGTGGTAACATAGACTAGTATCATATGCATGATACTAGTATATGATACTCCCCATTCATCAAGTAGCTCTCGAATACAAATATAAAAAATACAAATTAGTGGGCTTTCTGTCCATACCATTTTCACCACTCCTCCATGATACCTTTTTGAAGATAATCGTGCACTTCGTCCTCTTAGAGCTACGTCTTTCTCCTCTTAGAGCTCCCATTATTCGTCGCACGAGTTGAAATTAGAAGACGGACTCATCTACACAAAAAATGTTGCTTATTTTAGCAAAACTATAAATAAAACCATGAAAGGAGCAATTCAGCACCGACACGTACCTTTGAGGAATTCCATCAAACAATTTGCGTGGTGGGTTGCTAAGCTGCCGCCGCGCACGCTTGGAAGGTTCTCGCCCCAATCGGCGGCGGAGGATAACTCGGAGGTAGTGGGAAGCTTCGGCGACGCGGGTGGGGGGGGGGGGTGAGGATTGTGGGAGCTTTGGCGGTCGGGGCGCTTTTCACCGTGGCGGCGCGGCTATCTGGGCGGTGGTCGGAGCTGCGCGGGCCGGACGAGTAGCTGGGTCTAGGCGATAGCGCGGTGGTGGGGGAGCTGGGCACCGGAGGAGCGGGGAAGGCTGGAAATGGAAGCTGTCGCGGCGCGCGTGGCGGTTGGGAGTTCATGCGCGAGCTCGGCCGTCCAGCGCGCGGAAGGTGAAGCAAAAGATTCTGGGCGCCGGCTCCAGCTTTTTTCGGAGCGTTGGCCGATTATTTTGCGTGCTGAGTTTTTGCGGGTCTGCTAGAGCCGCCGCTTTTCCCCGTGCCGCAGGAATTCAACGGTTTTTACCGCACGACGTTATTTTAGCGCGACTGCTGGAGATGCTCTAAATATCGCCGGTCAACTGGTTTTGATTTCCATCTTCCCCATATCATGTTCCCCTTCTTCCATTTGCTGCCTCGTCCGCCCGTCTACATACCACCACACCAACATGTGCTGCTCCCGCCCACACTGGCCACCACCCACCCGTACGGGGTGTCATTCGCCGCCACCCATGTTGGTGTAGGTCTCGAGCTGTCAGGAGGATTCTGTGCAGGTGATGAGTACCAGCGTCGTCCTAACTCCGCCCAACCCAAGCCACAGCTGCGCCAGCAGCCCAGGCTCCGACTCACGTGAATTTTTACATAAATAACCTTTTGGCACAGAAAATTCACACTCTAACCCCCCGAAACAAAAAATTCAAGAAATAACTCTTTTCCTTAACACCCGCCACGAGGGCATTATGCTCCATAGTTCAACGCCCCATAGGCGACGCGTTATTGATCGTGCCACCGTGAACATGGACTCACACGTGGCAGCAAACTTAACGCCCCGAGCCAAGGCGTTATGCGCCTTAACGCACTGGACGGGGGCGTTATGCTTCTTAATGCCCCGGTCGGGGGCGTTATGCGTGTGAACGTAACACGGGCATTCCCCTCCCGACCCCTGTCTTCCTCATCCCTTTCTTTCTCAGTTCGTGAAGGACAAGGCGCCACCACCCCCTTCTTCCCCTCAAATCCATCCCTTGTTGGCTAGATCGGAGACTAATCTTTGGAGATTTTGTTCCCATTGGAACTGTGAAGGTATTCCTCCACTTTTCCCTTATTTGGTTGGTTCAATACTCCACATTTGATTTTTCTGTGAAATCCCGATCCCTAGTTCAGCTAATTTTCTTAACTATTTGTCTTGTTAGTACTAGCTTGTTACTGATGATTTTGTGGTGGTTACTAGTAGTAGTAACCCTAGAACTAGTTGAAACCCTAGAACTAGTGGAAACCCTAGATTTCTAGTGTTAGCCCTAGATTCTAGTGTTAGATTTAGTTGTGAAATTAGATTTGTTAGTAATATGTTGTAGGTTGCTATTATGATGTAAACCCTAGATTTCTAGTGTTAGTCCTAGATTTCTAGTGGTAGTCCTATATTTATAGTGTTAGCCCTAGATTCTAGTAGGTTGCTATTATGATGCAATATTAGATTTGTTAGTACTAGTGAAGCAAAATAAATAAATTGATTATGAGGTATTTAGTGATTTTGAGAATTTTATTTCATTGTAAATATGTATTTGATAGTTCATTATATTATTTTGTTGTTGCTTTATGCATAGTGTTGATTAACTAGTTAAAATAGATTTGTTATAACTAGTTAGATAGATTTCTTATGAATACAAACATTTTAATCATTATATTGTGATCTTTTGTCTCGTTGTTTTAACCGTGTTCTTTTTCTTTCTTTTATAGAGTTATGTCGGGTCTGAAAGATATTAACGATGAGGACCACCGTGGCCGCTTTATGTCAGAGGATAATATTTTACCCACGCTGTACTTGAGGTCCGCGAAAATTGAAGGTCCGCAGGTAGACGAGGAAGGGAAATGGTCCATGCACTACGACGAGAGGTATACCTCTTACATTAGGATGACCGGGATGCTTCCTTTCGTCAACATGCTCAAGAGTGGGACGCCCAAGTTCAACCCATGTGCCATCACCGCGCTGGTAGACCGGTGGCGGCCGGAGACGCACACCTTCCATCTTCCCTGTGGGAAGATGACTGTGACGTTGCAGAATGTTGCGATGATCACGGCACTTACCATCAGGGGGAAACATGTTTTTATGAGCACTGACAATAAGAGATCGAATGCGGGAATGATCGAATATCTCGGGAGAGCTGGGCACTGCGGGAAGAGCCGCTGGTACCAACTTTGGTTGGATTGCTCGATATTTTGGGAGATGCCCAGCTGTCGCGGATGATGAGATTGTGGAGCGGCATGCTATGGCCTACATGTGGTATGTCCTTTCCCGAGCTATATTTACATACGCCGGTGGCTCAATTGCACCATATATGTGGCTCCAGTTGTTAGCCATTTGGGACTATGGATTTTGCTGGGGTTCTGCTGCATTGGATTATCTGTATTGTCAGGTAACCACTTTTACATATACCGTCCATTCTTAAATGATGTAATGAAATATGAACCTTGCTTGATTCTTTCAGTTGGACGATGCATGCTGAAGGGGCAAAGTCCCACAAGTTAAGATCGAGAAGGGTACGAACAAAGTTGAATGCAATATAGGTGGTTGCTTGGTGCTTCTGTCCGTATGTAGTTGGGAGCGTTTCTCAATTGGCAGACAAGTGTCTGATATCAATATGCGGTGGGAGGATGGTGGTGATCCAGAACGTCGAGCTACATGGCTTCTGAGATGGTTTAGGGTGAACCGTGAATGGGGTTCAACTATGAACCTATATTTTGACTACACCAATCAGCTCAACACCATTACCGCTGACATGGTAAGATTTGTATCCTAAATAATTTTAGACCACCACCCATTTGGCTCAGACTAACAGTCTAAATTTTATTATGCATAGGTTACCTGGGAGCCATATATTCCTGATGCCTCGTTCACCTTGAATCCAAAGTTCCTAGCTGATCAACATCTTTGGCGGATGGAATGCCCGATGGTGTGTTTCTTTGCAGTGGAGTGGCATCTGCCAAACAGGGTAATGAGGCAATTTGGACTATTGCAAACGACCCCTCCTCCTTATAAGGACACTAACGCGTCGTTGCACCAGTAAATGATTCTCATTTTTCTTACCTAGTGATCATTGCAGTCAATTATACTAGTTTAACGTATCTACAATTTACAATGTAGAGTGGACAAGAAACAGTTCAGGTCCACGAAGAATTGGCCCAGGAAGTTTGACAGGTTCATCATACTCCTCACAACACGGCTCCATTCGACAAGTATCTGACTTGGCTAGCACCTAGGACTCGTCTGAAACTTCTGCCCCTGTTTTCAACACTGAAAATATCTACACTGCAGCAGACCCTAACAACATCGATTTGTCAAATCTAGAGTACAATAAGAGCATCAGGTACACCTGTCAACGCCAGGAGTTGGCGTCGGTGGTCAACACAATTGTGCGCCATGACGTATTCCATTCTGTTTAATTTAGTTTAGAAATTTGTCGGTTGTGAACTAACTTATATTTTTGTTTTCGTAGATAACGCAGTTGAGGCAGCACCATGAGGAGACTACGCATGCGCTCCGTTTCCCTCCAGGACATCCAGAGTCTGAGTCTACCCTTAGAAACATGGTCGAGGTATGATATGGAAATATGCATTACTCACTCTTAGTTTCAATTCTACAAATATGTTAGTTCAAATCACTTTATTTGTTGTTTGACAAAAAACCTGTGATTTTACACGTGGCATTCTCGCTCTGTTGGATTGTCGTTTCACGGACGATGTAGTTCCCTCGAGGTCTATCTCTCGGTCAAGTGGGCATCACTCATCGGCGAGCGGGGGACAGAGCTCACGGGGAAGGGCTGACTCTTCAACCCGTTCCCACAGTGCCTCTTCAAGTCGTGAGCGTTACGAGGACGGCGGTGCTGACGGCGGAGACGGGGATGTCCCTGAAGAGATGAACACCTCGCAGATGCCAGATGGACCAAGGCCAACTCCTCGTCAACAGTACCGCAATCCTTTCGATTCGAGGGAGCACAATAGCCCAAGGAGGGAGGCAAGATTTACTCGTGATATGTACGCTAAGGGCAAGAATCCAGCCACTCAGTCGCAACAGCACGAGGAGCACCAAGGGGATACAGAGTTCGACGAGGAGGCTTCTATCGTCTACAAAAGAGCCAAGAAGCTCTCGAAGCTCGCTATCAAGAGGGGTAAACCCCCGGCTGATGATGCGTAGTCATCCTTTTGATAAACATATGTCGTGATGATGTCGTTGTGGGTGAATTTCTTTCATGAACGTGTTTCATGAATTTGGGATGTATTTTGTGAACTTATGCCGGGGAACTTTTGTCGTGGTGTTATCGAACTGATGTTACGATCTTGTAAACGTATGCCGTGAATTTGTGATGTATTTGTGAATGTATTTTCGCCATGAATTTGGATCTACTTATTTCGAGAAAATTATTTGAAAAACTAGTTGCATCACATTATTTGATACATTTCTTACAAAGTACATCTTGCTAGGAAAAATGATGTTCTAGCAAAGTTAGGAAAAATGAACCTAGGAAAGATATACAATATGTACTAGCAAAGTTAGGAAAAATCAACCTAGAAGAGTAATTCAATATGTTCTAGAAAAGTTAGAAAAAATCAACCTAGGAAAGTTATTGAATATGTTCTAAAAAAAAGTTAGGAAAAATCAACCTAGGAAAGTTATTAAATATGTCCTAGAGAAGTTAGGAAAAATCAACCTAGAAAAGTTCAGAAAAATCCACCCTGAAGCTTAACGCCGCCGCCCAGGGCGTTATGGCCCCTGACGAGGAATTGGCACCGACTTCCGCCCCGAAATCCGCCCTAGGTCTGTTGGGTCGAGGAGTTAGCGTGGAGTTGGCGTTGAATTCCTTGTCCTGTTACAGCTTAACTCCCTCCTTGGAGGCGTTATGGCGCTCACACGCGGAACTCCGCCCACAAATCCGCCTTGGGTCTGTTAGGTTGCGGAATTAGGGCGGATTTTCCCCGGACTTTCGCCATTGGACAATATAACGACATCAAGGCGTTATACTATACGGGGTAACGCCCCTAGCCAAGGCGTTATGTCCTATATCTCAGTTTTTTCTATCATTTTTTTTGCTCACTGGTTATTTTATTTTCTTTAAACAAATGGCACACTCCATGTTTACTGGAAGTGCATTTGGATAACAACATTAAAAATCCAATGATCTTTGAAACAACAAACATTTATAATGAGAAAAACATTTATAATGAGAAATATTACAAAGATCACAACATGAACACAGATTCAAACGAATAATAACATAAACATAGTATGACACAATGACATAAACATAGTCTGACACAACTAAAAACATAGATTGACACTAACGACACCATGAACAAAAGACCTAACACGGGACATGGAGAGCGACGCACTGCTCGGCATACTACTACTCTTCAGAGCGAGACTCGTCAAGCTCAGAATCGAAGCTGCTCTCATCCGAGCTATCCTGGCAGCAACGGGGGAAGGCCTAGGGTGCCGTCGAATATCTTGACCTCCAGCACATCCACCCCATTTTTATTTATGTACCTGAAGGTGAGCATGTTACCCACATCCAGCTTGTGCATGCGGCGGAACTGCCCCACCCTCGGCACAAGTAGAGGTCCTCGCCGCGTCGCTCCACGAACACATCAATGGGCCCGTTGAGGCAACCCTCCAACTCGAGGCGGAACCTATAGGGCCCGTTGCTGTCAAGTAGCTGTGATATCCTCCGTGGTAGACGCAACCTGTTCCGCACTGGCTGGAACAACATGACGTAGAATTCGGGTATCACGATACCCTACTCCTCATCCTCCACAGCACCAGCGCCGCGCCCACGCCATCCACGTGCTCCACGCCCACGTCCTCCGCGTCCACGCCCACGCGCTGCAGCCGCTTCCGCCTCCTTGTTGATGGCTCCGCGACCACCACCTCCACGTCCACGCGCTCCATGCGCGCGGTCGACGTCCACGCGCTCCACGTCCACGACCACGTGGTACAACAGCTTCATCTTCGACTGGGAGGCCACACCCACCGCGCCCACGCCCACCGCGTCGTCGGGGAGCTCTCGCCATGGCTATAAAAAGTTAAAAATATAACAAGTTATTTATATTGCAAACATCATAAGTGCAAATATAACTATTTTGGAAACATCTTACTAACTAGTTAATCTAGATTACGAAATTGCAACCTAGTTAATATAATTAGTTAATCTTAACATCCAAAATGGAAAATTTCAATAATACAATCTTAAACTACTAGTACTACTATACAAAAATGGAAACGTCTTAGTAAATTTTACTAGTTCATATCACTACTTTAATTACAACCTATAACTAGTGTAAACATCTTAAATTACAAAAATTAATATAACTAGTGCAAAATATTCAAGATATTCAACCTATAACAAAAAAGAATAACATTTCAAATATACCTACAAGAAAATGCACTAAGATTTCAAAATACACTAGTCAATAAACCAACATTGCAATGTGAACTAGGGTTTCAAATACACTAAAAATTCAACCTACAACGAAACTGAACCACGACAAAGATTTCCCACATGCTAATACCAAGATTTGATGAACTAGGGGTGGTGATGAACTAGGGTTTGACCAAACACAATCACCAAACATAACCTAAAATTATTTACATATTTAATTGACAAAAATTAAACCCTAACATGAACTAGGGTGTAGATTTCCTAGGTTTGGTAATTAGGGTTTGATGAACTAGGGTGTGAGGAACTAGGGTTTCAAATACAAAAGAGAATAGGATGAACTAGAATAGGGAAGATGAACTAGGATGGACAGGGAGAGGGAATCAACTAGAATCACTAAAATCCATGATTTCAAAAAAAAAAGGACATACCTTTAGAACTCCAAATAAAGTCAAATCCCTAGCCAAACTCCTCCGGTCTAATCATTTTGGGTGTGGATTGGAGAGGGAATAAGGAGAAGAGACGAGGGGGAAAGAGTAGTGGGGAGAGGAACCAGTTTGGAAGTGGGAGGGGCGTGGGACGGACGGTTTGACTTATTCACGCGCATAAGAAGCATAAGCCCCCGTCCAGTGCGTTAAGCCTCATAACGCCTTGGCTCGGCGCGTTAAACGTGCTGCCACGTGTGAGTCCATGTCCACGGTGGCACGTCAATGACGCCTCGCCTATGGGGCATTGAGCTATGGAGCATAACGCCCTCGCGGCGGGCAATAAGAAAAAAGGGTTATTGACGAAGATATGGATCCTGGACCCTGCGGGTAAGGACACCCCCTCTCAGGCCTTCTGGTCAAGGCCCAAAAGGAAGCGCCCTTGGAGTACTCTAGAAGGCCCATGTGAAGCCCACCCGCATCAACTTGCGGGTTAAGTTAGGAAATTTGTAACCGACCCAGCTAGGGTTTGAGTCCTCTCCGGGTAGAACTCGAGACCTGGCCATCTATATAAGGCCAGGAGAGCCCCCAAGGAGAGGACCAAGTAAGACCGCACGACCAAAAAGCCTCGGAACTCGAGATCTACTCTCGATTCGAGCAACCTGTAACCGATCTAATCATCCAATACAGATCAGCAGAAGGCAGGAGTAAGGGTTTTACCTCTTCGAGGGCCCCGAACCTGGGTAAATCTCGCCCCCTGTCAAGCCGAGGATTTCACCAGCGCTCATGACTTCTCCTAGTCGAAACCCGATAGGGTCACCTGAGGGATTTGTGGAGTTAGAACTTCGACAATTGGCGCCGACCGTGGGGACCGCGGGCGCTGGATCACCGGCATCTTCGGCTTCATCGACATCCAACTCCCGTTGGAAACCATCGACTACGGCTCCGAACAATCCCGTACGGATCGGATCCGTCATAGTCACGCCTCACTCGCCGGAATCACGCCCGGTGTTCGAGGATCTGGAGAAGAGCGTCACCCTGACGTTCGGGAGCTTCAACTTCATGGCGAACAGAGACGGAATCCTCCACTTCTCGGACGAATCTGAACCTGAATCTGGAGCCGTCAACTCGCGCTTCCCTATGGAGAAAAGTGGCGAGTCCATCCGCTTCAATACAGTCGACTACCACGCCCTCTCGACAGAGGAACCATCTCGGGTGCGGGAAGCTTTCCGATCTGCGCCTAGGACGCACGAGCCACGACTGGCCCAAGTCTGCATGGCAGGATCGGAACAACCCTCGGAAACCGAATTCAGCGCAACCGAGCGCGATATAATCGGCGTTTCGCGGGAGGCCTGGAAGAGGGCCAAGGAGGCCATGCGGCGGAGTCAGCCACCCGCGGCATGAGCCTCACAAGAAGACCTAACCGCCTACCACTACCACCTAGTAAGAGCGGCCTCAAACATCAAATAAGCCCGGGCGGATCTAGCCCGTCGCAGAAGAGCGGCGGATGAATCAAGCCTGCGGCGAGTCGAACAGTCCCTGGCACCCTCAGTCGGTACCCGACCCGCGAGGAAGGGACACGCAACATCGTCAAGGGGCCACGAATCCGTGACTGCGACCGACAGGTCGACCACGTCTTCCTTCATGAGGTTCGACGATGACGACAACGTCTATCCGCAAACCCCAGCTGCCGCGATCTTAGCCGTAGCAACCTACATGCAGATGAACCAACCGACGGAAAGCGACCCTCGGGTGGAACAGTACAAACAAATTCGCAAAGGACTAGGATTGGCGGCCGCGAGGCTCGCTTCCCACGATCGCAAGAAGACCGAAGAAGAATTGGAGAAGGAGCGACAGGAGAAAAACAAGGATAAAGAAACGCCCCGCAGGCATAGAAGTTCATCCCCGAGAAAAGACAAATCGCCACGACGTGGTCGAGGAAAAGAAGCCCGCCGTCGCGGCGACAGTCGAAGCAGCAGCGACGACAGCCCGAGAGACAAAAGCTCGCGGCGCCACAGCAGCCGCTCGAGAAAGCGAAGCAAAGAACCGAGGAAAGACAACGACCGCGACCGGTCCGAGTACGACGCGCGATCAGATCTCGCCCAAAAGAAGGTGGATAGGGCGAGAGCTTCACGGTATCGCGAACGCTCCTCATCCAGGTCCTCAGACGACGAAACCTGTGGAGCGCTCTGTTTCGCCCGCAGCATCCGAGAAGCACCTCTGCCCAAGAGGTTCAAGCTCAGCACGGAGGTGACAAAATACGACGGCTCACTCGAGCCCTCCCAGTGGTTAAGCGACTACCTCACGGCAGTAAAATGCCAACGTGGGAACAAGAACACAGCCATGCAATACCTCAATTTGCATCTTACAGGCGCGGCCCGTAGTTGGCTGGAAAGAAGACCTAAATCTTGCTACGCGTCATGGGACGACCTACACCGCGATTTCTGCAAAAATTTCCAGTCGATGTACAAGAGGCCATCCACAATCGAAGAACTACGAGCGTGCAAACAGAAGAGTGGAGAATCCACACGAGAATATATCCAGCGGTGGACCACACTCAGGAACACCGCAGGAACCATCTCGGAAGAGGTGGCAATTGAGGCCTTCGCCAAAGGAGCGAGAAGAACCGCGTTTCGAGAAGAGCTAGGAAAAGCTGCGCCCAAAACCATTTGGGAGCTAATGATCATAGCCGAAAAATGGGCTAACGGAGAAGACGCGGTGCGCAATGAAAGAGCATCATCGCCCGCACACGAGGAGGACCGCCATGGACGAAGAAAGAGAAGGAAATACTATGACCACGAGGACCGGGAGGAATTAGTGGCGGCAGAATTCACGCGAAACCGCGACTCTGGTCGCCGTGGAAGTCGCGAGTGGAAGCCAAAGGCAGAAGAAAAGTCCCCTGAGGAGGATCTCGATGCATACTGCTCGCTACACCTGTTCACAGATAAGCGCACGGGCAAAACTAAGGCAACGCACCTTCTCAAGGATTGCCGAAAGTTTCTTGACATCTCGGATGCTCTCGCGAGGAAAAGATTCGCCTCCACTCAAAACTACTCGCCGCTGCCAGGAGGAGGACAACAATTCCAGCCGCCTCCACCACCACCTCCACCAGCAAACCCAAACATGGCGCTAGCCGCACTACCTGCGCCGCCACCACAAAACAATGGAGCCAACGCATACCCGAACCCGGCAGGACAACTCGCGATGATACAGAAGGTATGCCCCTCTCGCAGAGCTCAAAAGACTAACACGAGGAAGCTATGCATGGCCGTGCAGACACCGCCAACAATGACCGAGTACCTGAAGATGGCAGATCAGCCCATCACGTTTTCGAAAAAAGACCATCCACCACAAGTCTATCGACCAGGACACGCCGCCCTCGTCATCCAGGCTCAAATCGGAAATTACGACCTGGCCCGCGTGTTCATGGATGGCGGCAGTGGAATCAACATCATCTACGCGGATACACTCCGTCGAATGAACAAAAACCTGGACGGCCTAACGGAATCAGAAACATCCTTCCACGGGATAGTTCTGGGCAAGGCAATCCGTCCACTCGGTACAATCAACTTAGAAGTTGTACTGGGCTCTCCAAGCAATTACAGAAGGGAATTCCTGGACTTCGAATTCGTCGACTGGCCCTCACAGTACCACGCCATCCTTGGCCGAACAACGTTCGCCAGATTCATGGCAGTACCACATTACGCGTACCTGAAACTCAAGCTACCCGGCGAATATGGTGTGATCACCATCGACGGAGACTTCCAGAAGTCAGACAAGTGTGACATAGAATTCAATGAGATCGCGAAATCTTTCGGGATGCAAGAAGAACTTCAAGAGCTGGCAAAAACCACGGACCACTCCGTCATGCCCCTCACGAAGAAAAACGCGCCTGAACTGGAATTCAGCGCCAACAGCGACACCCGCAAGCACTAAAGTGCACCCAACGGATTCCGCCAAGACCACGATGGTTTCCTCAACCCTCTCGCCAGCATAGGAAGGCGCGCTCGTCAAACTCCTCCGTGAGTACTGGGAAATTTTCGCCTGGCAGCCCTCAGATATGCCAGGAATACCCAGGGAGTTTGCCGAGCACTCACTCGAAGTCTTTCCTAATGCCAAACCCATCAAACAGACGACTCGACGATTCTCAGAACCCAAGCAGAAGGCGCTTGGAGAAGAAATAAACAGACTGCTAGCCGCTAACTTTATTAGGGAGATCAAGATATCCACCTGGTTGGCAAACCCGGTGCTGGTCCCCAAAAAGAACACAGACATCCTTCGGGTGTGCATCGACTACACTTCGCTGAATAAGCACTGCCCCAAGGACAACTTTCCTCTACCGCGAATCGACCAGATCGTGGACTCTACGGCAGGCTGCCAACGCCTCTCCTTCCTGGACGCCTATTCGGGATACAATCAGATACGAATGAAAAAGAAAGACGAAGAGAAGACGGCATTCATCACACCCCACGGTGTCTACTGCTACACGACAATGCCCTTCGGGCTGAAGAACGCAGGCGCAACATATCAGCGCTGCATGCAAAGATGCCTCGTCAATCTCATTGGCAAAAACGTACAAGTGTACGTCGACGACATCGTCATCAAAACTCGAGTAGAGGACACACTCCTTGAGGACATCAGAGAAACGTTCGACGCCCTTAATGCATATCGGATCAAGCTCAATCCGACCAAATGCGTTTTCGGCGTCCCTGCAGGAAAACTCCTCGGGTACCTGGTATCCGCCAGAGGCATTGAAGCCAACCCAGAAAAAATACAAGCCATCCTGACTATGAAGGAGCCAACCAATCTACGCGGAGTCCAGCAGCTCGCAGGACGACTAGCCGCCCTAAGCAGGTTCATCGCACGATTGGGAGAGCAAGCGTTACCCTTCTACAAATTACTAAAGAAGACGGACAAATTCGAGTGGACACCCGAAGCTAAACAAGCGTTCGCGGACCTGAAGCGATCGCTGCAAAGCAGGCGCGTCCTTGCAACACCGCAAGAAAGGGAGCCGCTCCTACTATACCTAGCCGCTACAAACCAGGTCATCAGCACAGCAATCGTGGTCGAACGACCTGAAGACGGCAAAGCATACGGAGTCCAACGACCAATATATTACATCAGCGAAGTGCTCTCGCCATGCAAGCAACGATACCCTCATTATCAAAAGCTGGCGTATGGAGTTGTCCTCACAGCCCGAAAGCTCAAACATTATTTCCAGGAACATACCATTACAGTGGTTAATGATGCGTCACTCGGGACAATCATGAACAACCCTATGGCATCCGGAAGAATAGCAAAATGGAGCATCGAGTTGGGCGCCTGGGACATCACTTATGCAGAACGAAAAGCAGTCAAATCTCAAGTACTCGTGGAATTCCTCAGCGAATGGACAAAGCTACAAACGCCCGGACCACCCGAGTACACGAGCAATTGGATAATGTACTTCGACGGATCCAAGAGAAACGAAGGAGCAGGAGCTGGAATTGTTCTTATTTCACCTCGGGGAGACAAGTTGCAATACGTCATGCGACTGGATTTTCCACCAGACGATCCAGCCTCGAACAACGACGCAGAATATGAAGCCCTGTTGCACGGGATGAAGATGGCAATCGCCTGTGGAGCTACCCGATTAATGATCTACGGTGATTCCAATCTAATAGTGCAGCAGACGATGAAAGAATGCGACGCCATCGCTGAAAACATGGTCGCATATCGTGACATGTACAACCTACTCGAAGGAAGCTTTAAAGGCTGCGAGCTGAAACACATTGCAAGATCTAGCAACGAAGAAGCAGATAGACTGGCAAACATGGGTTCCACCAATACACCCATACCGCCAGGAATATACTTCGAACGGATGATCAAGCGATCAGTCAAAGTGAAGAAAGCTGCAGCAGCGCCAGAAACAGAGGTCAGCCCGCAGGTCGCGCTTATCGAGCTTATTCACAATATATCACGACAGGTTTTCATGGTCGAGCCAGTCTGGACGCAGAAATATCTCGACTACCTGCTCCACAGACAGCTCCCGGCCGACCCACGTGAGGCCCGACAGATAATCAGGCGTAGCAAGTCTTTTCGAGTAGTCAACGGGGAATTATACAAGCAAAGTATCTCGGGAATACTTCAGCGTTGCATCGCACCCGAGGACGGCAAGGAATTGCTCCAGGACATACACCAAGGAGACTGCGGACATCATGCTAGCTGGAAAACAATAATGGGAAAAGCTTTCCGAGCAGGATTTTACTGGCTAACAGCAGCCAACGATGCAAAAAGCCTGGTCGAACGATGCGACGCCTGCCAGCGATTCGCACCAAGGCCACACGCCCCTGCTACGGAACTACACATGATACCAATAGCTTGGCCCTTTGCACAATGGGGGCTAGATATGGTTGGGCCACTACGCAAGTCCACGCCAGGTGGATACACACACTTGCTGGTCGCAGTCGACAAGTTCACCAAATGGATCGAGGCTATGCCAGTAACTTCAGCAAGCGCCCAATGCGCCGTCAAGTTTCTCGACTCCATTGTATGTAGATTTGGTGTGCCACACGACATTATTACAGATAACGGTACAAATTTCACAGCAAAGGAGACACAACAATTCTGCGAGGAAAAAGGCATCAATTTCAAATTTGCCTCAGTCGCTCACCCGCAAACGAACGGACAAGTCGAAAGATCCAATGGCTTAGTTTCGATGGGCATCAAGAAGCGACTACTCGACCGTCTACACCCCGCCGCAGGACATTGGGCGGAAGAGCTACCCTCCGTACTCTGGAGCCTGCGCACAACTCCTAATCGATCAACGAAGTACACGCCATTCTTCATGGTATACGGGGCAGAAGCAGTCCTTCCCGAGGACGTTCGATTCAGCGCCCCACGAGTTGTAGCCTACAGCGAAGAAACTTCCAACAAGGCGCTCGCAGAAGATATGGATGCACTCGACGAAATGCGCGACATCGCACTCGCAAGATCCGCAGTATATCAGCAATCCTTGCGCAACTATCACAGTCGCCGCATACGCCACAGAGCATTCACGGTTGGGGATCTGGTGATGCGGCTCAAACAGAAGGAAGGACACAAGCTCGAGCCACCTTGGGAAGGACCCTTCATCATACATGAAGTCATCCCAGGCGGATCCTACAGGCTAAAGAATCCAGCGACTGGAGGGGTTTACTCCAATCCGTGGAACATTGCACACCTCCGCAAATTTTATCCTTAGGTTTATTTGTTATCACAACAAAAATAAGCCAGTCCTGTAGTTCGAATACATGGCTTCTCAGTCATTGCAATAAAGACGCGATTCCTTCATCATATTCACTCGAAGCTTCTCATTCTTTACATGCTACAAGTTACAGGTACACACCCCCTAAAACACACGGGGGCTACCCTACAACTAAGCATCACAAAGAAACAACATCAAATACAAGGTTATACACCTTACAACAGTTTTTTACAAACTATAAACAGATTACAGGATATTTACATCCGAAAATCAGTCGAAGTGCTGAGCATTCTCAGTCGCCAAAACTCTATCTACCTCTTCAGAGGTCATTCGGATAATCTTCTCCGCCGCAGGACGTACAGCATCATAGTACGGCGAGATATCCTCGATTGCATAATCTGGGCGCCGAGCAACGGAGTTCACATCTATCTCAGGATGCCATATGCGGACAAAAGAGAGAGCTACAATCGCGCCGCACGTCATCTGATTGCGTACACACGCGTGAACTTCTCCTTCACGTCCAAACAAACTGAGAAGATAACTCCAGTCTTCGGGACCTTTTTCAAGCGGGTAAAATGCAGCGTTCATCGCAACCAAGACCTCGTGAAACGAACTCACGAGAATTTTCGCCTGGCGGACTCGAAATTTCAAGGTGGCCATCACAAAACCCCGACTGCGATCAGACCAAAAATTGTTCGCATGAGGTTTGGAGCTACTAGCCCCTTGAAGGATGTGATTCTCTACCCATTGCTTTTCTTCCCTGTCATCCGGATTAACGACTGAAGACAAAAGCACACTCAGTCAAATAAGGAAACAAGGAAGAAAAAGACACGGGGGCTGCACTACTTACAAAGCAAGTCCCTTGCGACTACAGCCAGCTCATCCATCAGAAATTGTTCGCGTTCAGCTGCCAATTTCTGCTTGGACTTCGCCACATCGGCTATCCCGCGCATAGCTTTTAGCTTGCGCTCACCCTCCTGGACCTTATCACGAAGGCCCGCAAAAGTGCCAACAGCGGCAACAAGTGGATTTACTAGAGTACCACATCCACCCGACGTTTCCGCGACAAACCCAGTAGCCTGGAAGCATAAAACGAAAGAAGTAAGATGCCCTACTCGAGTCAATTCTAGTCGCATATCTGACAAACGCTCGGGGGCTACTCCCATCGGGAGACAATGCACAAACAAAGGGAACGAATTGCAAGATGAATTCTTCGATTAAAAAGACAACAAAGGTACGGGAATACATCCCAAGGTTCATTACATTCAAGGAGAAAAAAGAAAAAAAGCTATGAAGCTACATTGGTGCTCCCGCTGGCAGCAGTCGCCCCTCCCCGCAGCCGAGCAAAAATCTCAGACAGCTTCCGAGCAAGAATAGCGGCTTGCTCGCCAAAACGAGAGAGCCGTACCTTTTTGCCCGTGGAGGGGTCGACTGGAAGAGATGTGTACGCCTCCTCCAAACCTTCGACTCCATGCGCCAAAGCGAATTGTATCGCGGTCTTCGCACCAGACTCCGCCTGTGCGACCGCGAAGGCATCCAGAAGTTTGCCCTCTGAGAAGACCTTCAACAGATCATCTAGCGCGGGTGCAGGAGTGGCGTTGGCGAGGAGGCGACCGTGCAATTGCCCCAGCACTTGAGTAGCATCATTGATCATGGAGAGAACTCCATCAGCGTGCCTTTTAAGCTGGGCGAGTGTGTCGGTTACCACATCCACCCGCTGGAGTCCAGGGATCTCTAGAGGAACATCCAGAAGACCTGCAAAGGAAGGAAAAAAATACTTAGCAAAGTACAGCGAAATGAGCAATCAAAGTCGAAAAGCCCAACACACTTACCCGCGAAGCGCTCAGCAAGGGGACGGAGGAACCCGACAATGTCGTTGTCGGCCTTACTGCCAGCTTTCTCGAACTCCTTCAAGGACTTCCGCGCATCTGCAAGCTGTCGACCAAAATCTTCTGATTGCATACGGGAAGCCTCTAGCTCTTGTCGAATGGCCGTCAGGTCAGCCTCCCGAGCAGTTACCTGCTCAGAGAGTTTGACCTTTTCGGATTCTGCAAATTCAAGTCAAGCTGCAAAGAGATGCTTGTTAAAACTCAAGAATGAACAAATTGCGGAGGACAGGGAGATGATAAAGCTTACCCTTGAGGAGAACGTTTTCAGTCTGAAGTCGACTACGGTCCGCTCGAAGCGACTCGCAATCCGACTCGGCGAGAACGACGCGGCGACCAATCGCCGCAAGAGAATCAATAAGCGACTGCAAAAGTACGAAGACAAAAGAGTTAAAAGGATTAAATTAGAGTCTGTACCCGATTATTTACAATCGACTACAGCCTCGGGGGCTACTCCCATCGGGAGCACTGCCGTGCACCCGATAAAAATGAAATCATGAAGAAGAATTAAGCTAGACTTTGAGCCTGTGGCCGATCACATGCGATCGACTACAGCCTCGGGGGCTACTCCCATCGGGAGCACTGTCGTGCACCCGATAAAATATTTTTTGAAGACGGAAGATGAAGTTTACCTGGCCGGAGGCACGAGAGAGCGGGTCCGCGGAGCTATCCGTCACCTCCTTAGAAGCAGAAGTCCTGGCGGCAAAGCTGGGAGCTTCACGTACCACCGTCGCTGTTGGGTCGCGTATAGATAAACGAAAAACTTTTCCTACGCGGTACTCCCAAGAACTAGCCGAGGTAGAAGGCCACGAGTATTACCACTAGACGCGCAGGTGCGGATTATCGATGTAGCGCGTCTGGTCGGGGCAGTGCAGTCCCACGATCCGGTCCGGCCGATCCAATCCCTCGAACGTCGAAGTGCTGAACGTACAGCACCTCTGCCGGTATCCACACGTACGAGGAGGAGCTCCGACGGCGGACTGCTAGGTCCGGTGCGGCGGCTGGACTGAGTGGGGCTAGGGTTCCCAACGCATGGGAGAGTGGACTAACGTGCCCGCTGGGCAACCTGCGCCCCTCTTTATATAGCGTATGGTAATGGGCTGCACAACACTTGTGGCCCATTCCCTCTGTGAGTCCGACTCACTAATTCAGTCCATTTCCGGTTCGGGTCCAACCCAACCAATATTTGCTCCCGCTCTTAAGTGTGCGACCCTGCAGGCTCATGGCGACTTGGACACGATTGGAGTCCAACTCCCAATCGATCAATCGGTAGCGGCTCCTAGCAGAACGTGCCGACTCCCAAGTACCATTGAGTCATGACGACATACCTTTCAATGTGATATTCATCTTAGTCCCTTTTGCCTCACGATATACCTTGTCGAACTATAGGCGATTCATCGTCATCCCTTTAATAGTTCAACTCTCTTCTCGATCCGTGATATGTGATTCATCTGACTAACTCTTAGTCAACAGACACAGTTAACACTTAACTGAGTTGCGCATGGCCATGCTTCCTGAATCATATCACTCGAGAGGGCCCAGAGAATATCTCTCCATTCGGAGGGGCAAAATCCCATCTTGATTATCCACATCACGCAGCTTGCTTCTCATTCGACCCGAACTATGCCTTTATAGTTGCCTTGTCACAGAACAACGTTTGACAGAATCTAAGTCGGTGATCCACAACTCGGATTGTGCGACAATCTCAGGTCTAAGGATTACATTGATTGAGACATGCAAATGACGACTTGATCGTTGCATCTCAATGTGGGTCAGTCCGACTTGCTAAACTCTTTAGCCAAATCCGTGAACGTTGGAATGGCATCACCATGCCCATGACAAGTGGAACCGTGTCATCAGCCAACACTCACATTAGTCTAGGGTGTGTGTCCAGCACAACCTAAATGACTAAGGACAATCTAGTATGAACAACATGAATATATAGTTCCACAATCGAATCACATATTCAATGACATATATCATATGTTCAAAACAAGGACAACTTAATAACTTTATGAATACAGTGGGAATTACATCATACATGATTGCCTCTAGGGCATATTCCCAACAGTCGCGGCTTCGGGGGCTGCTCTGGGGGAATTTTGGACGGTGCCCACGGTGGGAGTTTCACCCACATCCTTGGCCTTATTCCTCTTTTCGGGAGGAACGGCAGCGGCGTACCTGCGAGGACTGATCGTCTGCAGACTGCACCGAAAGATAGAAACAATCGATATTGAAGCACGGAAAATGTTCGACCAAGATTAAGGAAGAAGCACTTACTCGTCATCCTCGTCGTCATCCAGCAAGTCCGCGTTCCAAGCGGGCGTCATCACTGGGAACGAAGGCGAAGGAGCAAGGGAGCGAAGTGGAGTCGCATGGACAGGAGCTTGATTGGGCGATGCTTCCAAGGATTTATCCTTCGAAGTAGCCTCGTCCTCATCTACCCGACGACGTTTCGTCGGAGCGCCATTCGAGTCCTCAACGTCATCCGAAGAATCGTGTTCTGAACTCGAAGAGGCGTTGGCGACGCTGGTGTCAATCGCGCCGTCTTGATGACTCGACACTTGCTCTGAGGCGGCTTCCCCCGTAGTTGGCGGGTAGCAGTCCGCCATAGCTAGGCTCTGCAAAGGCAAGAAGAAGACAAGAAAAACCTTATCGACTAGGACTCAGAACGAGAAAAAGGAACAACTCAAAGACGAAGAAGAAGAAACTAACCTCGGCTGGGGGAGGGTTTGAAGCGGCGAAGGCTTCAACAGAGCAATCGGGGAATTTCTCCCCCACCTTCAGTCGGGTGATACCCGCGATTTTCTTCTCGAATTCTACATTCGAAAGTTCCTCGCGGCTTACTCGACTGGGGTCCTCTGAGCCTTGATACTCCCACATAGCGGAGGGCCTTTGTTGAAGTGGCTGGATCCTGCGCTTCAGAAAGATGCTCGCCAGATGCATCCCGTTGAGCACAACTCCCGCGGTCTGATCCCGGAGAGCAGCTACTCTTGCGAGTAAAGGCGCAACGGTCTGAGTCTCTTCGGATGACATCTTGTGCCCCCAAGACTTTCGCGTTGTCAGAACAGCGAACGGGTGGAACTCTACAATCCCACCCGAGCTGTTGTCGATGACGTAGAACCACCTTTTCCGCCAGCTTTGAGCGGAGTCGACGAAATGCATGTTGAAGTAGCTGCCTTCTTGTCGAGCTTGGATCCCGAAGCCGCCGGTGCGAAGCGGTTCGCCAAGCTCGGACTCCACCCGCGATCTCTCGCGGAAGATCCGGACCTTGAAGAGCGCCTTCCACAGCGCCCAGTGCGGGCGAATGCCGAGATAGCATTCGCAAAACACGATGAAGCACGTAATGTGCTGCACCGCGTTCGGGGGGAGATCGTGAAGCTGTATGCCATAGACACACAGCAACCCGAGGAAGAAGGGATGAAGGGGAAAAAAGGCCTCGAGTCACGTGGTCCACAAAGACCACGCGCTCATTCGATTGAGGATTGGGTACCTCTTCCTTTTTCCCGAGACGGACTCGCTTCTCCGTCTCCGCCGGCAGCAACCCCTCCCGCTGCATCTCCTTGATGCTTTTCGCGGTGGTGTTGGGGGAGCGCCAGTCGCCGGCGCGGGGCGCGGGTTGCGCGGAAGGTTCACCGGATGCAGAGCCGGCAGCACCGCGTCTTTTTCCGCCAGCCATTGCTTGCAGCACGAGCTCGAGCGCGAGGAAGACGAAGATGGGCGCGAGGAAGAAGATGAAGACAGAGAGCTGGGAAAGTTTTACCGCAGCGCTAACACCCGTATTTATACACGGGGCGAGGCGATCTCAGCCGTACGATGCGCTACGTGGCGCCTATCACGGCCGCCACGCGTGAGGATGAAACGAAGCGGCGGCCAGCGCTGTTTCGTGCCACGATCTTAACAGAAGATCGTGCGCATTTACTGCGCGTCTCGCGTAAAAACCGGGAACGACGTCTCGTTTCCCGGTCAAAAAGCTGACAAGGTGGGCCGCCATCTGCTGCCACTCCGTCACGTCCCATCGGGAGAAGAGGAGTGCGCCATGACGTCATGGCATTCGTCATTCAAAACCAAAATCTTTTCGATTAGAAGTTCAAACGCGAAATTATCTTCGTATGAATATCAATTCCTTCGGATAAAAGCAACTTTTCCATGAACAGTTCATAAAGCAAGACCTCTTCGAACAAAGAGAAAAATACCCTATGCACGAAAACTCTTTCGTATGGGCACAGCATCCCGAACATGAAAACTCTTTCATACGGGCTTAGTTTTTCTTCCAGCACGAAATTTCTTTCGTATGGAGCTCAAACAAATCAATCGGGTAGGAAAAACCTACCTCTCCTACACATGATAATCTTACATCATAAGAACCTGGATTGTTCAGCCGACTAGGCACATCCGGATGCCGTATTCTTCGAATACGAAGGTAAGACCCGAAAAGATCTCTCTTTTGGGCCTGGAATCGCACTCAAAAGCTGCGTCCTCCGGTATAATTCCGTGTCAACAACACGAAGAAAAATCCTAGCGGACGCGCCGGGTACCCCCATAGGTTAAGTTCGATTCGATAAGTCCACAACGGCCCAGTCGCAACAATCACCTTATCGGGTTCGAGTCGGAGGTCTCGAATCTGGGTAGGCCAGGAATGTTTTTGCCCTAGTCGCAATTAATTGGCCCTGATCTCTCGGGAGAGCCAAGCTACTGTGCCACATCCTTCTGCGAAAAAAGCCGTAAAACAGGCACATATATTGCTCGATACTCGAGCACGATGACCCATGATACAGGGAACACACCCTTTGGAAAAACAATGACTGTCAGAGCAATCCTTCACAAAAATAGGGAAAGTTTGACCGTCTACTCGACTGGAAAAGCCCCAGTCAAGCACACGCTCGGGGGCTACTGACGAAGATATGGATCCTGGACCCTGCGGGTAAGGACACCCCCTCTCAGGCCTTCTGGTCAAGGCCCAAAAGGAAGCGCCCTTGGAGTACTCTAGAAGGCCCATGTGAAGCCCACCCGCATCAACTTGCGGGTTAAGTTAGGAAATTTGTAACCGACCCAGCTAGGGTTTGAGTCCTCTCCGGGTAGAACTCGAGACCTGGCCATATATATAAGGCCAGGAGAGCCCCCAAGGAGAGGACCAAGTAAGACCGCACGACCAAAAAGCCTCGGAACTCGAGATCTACTCTCGATTCGAGCAACCTGTAACCGATCTAATCATCCAATACAGATCAGCAGAAGGCAGGAGTAAGGGTTTTACCTCTTCGAGGGCCCCGAACCTGGGTAAATCTCGCCCCCTGTAAGGCCGAGGATTTCACCAGCGCTCATGACTTCTCCTAGTCGAAACCCGATAGGGTCACCTGAGGGATTTGTGGAGTTAGAACTTCGACAGTTATTTTTTAAATTTTCTGGTTCGGCGGGTTAGAGTGTGAATTTTCTACGCCAAAAGGCTATTTATGTAAAAATTCACCTGGCTAACATGAGTACTAGCGTCCTCCTAGCTCTGATTTATTTCTTATGAGTACCTTAAAAAATGCACAGGCTGGGTGACCCGTTTCAAAAGAAAAGTCCCTTCAAAAAAGGAAAGCACGTCGGTTTAACGTGTACTTCCGATATGGTCTTGGCTTGCATATATTTATTGCGTAACAACTCCTGCCACACTCCATACCTGTTAAGTCGTTTAAACAATCATTTACTAAGCAAACATTTACTCCCTCCATATTGAAATATAAGATACTTTAAAATTCAAAAAAAATCAAAAAAAGAAATATAAGATACTTTAGCATTTTCTAGACAACACGTACGTAAACATATTTTAGTGTAAGATGCATATAAATCTACACACTAAAATATGTTTAGATATGTTTTGCCTAGAAAACGCTAAATCATGTTACAGGGAGCATTTTTATGTCAAGTATCTTAATGCCCAAATCTTGATCTTTTGGGCGGAACATGTTGCTAGAAGAAACGGGACCTATAGAAGTGTAATCTTTTTCTTACCCCTGGATACTTCAAAGAAAGATATTTAACAAATGCAATACGCAGAGGGAAAACTGCCTACCAGTTTTTGAAGGTTATGTATATGTTGTAACTTGTAATGTTAGTTGAGGGCTGAAAACTCAATTTCAATTCCATTTTTCTGTGCAACGGACATACGGTTCTCTTGCTGTTATTACAAAAGGAACATGAGCATGCTGCTGACAGGAATAAAAAGGCCAAGTCGTTAACGAACGATCTTATCGTTCATTGCTCCAGTTACATCTTTAGATTAGATATCTGATTGTGGTAGAAAGGTGCTGTAAATCTTCAGTGTGGTTCAGCTCATCTTATTTATCATCAACGCCACACCTTGTAACTGCTAATAGGAACTAAACCACACCGTGCATATAATGGTTAGGCTACCATCATTCTATCAAGATCCTCAATATCAGATCATGAACAATCACAGGTTAGGACCCTCCAGACCCTCTTCGTCCGCCTGCCGATTTTATCTACCTTCTTGGAGACAATGGAAAAGAACGGATGGTGGTACGGAACACCACCAGCAAGCGGTCCTCCACAGCTCTGTGTAATTTCACCACCACTTAAATTCATACCAGATTCTTCTCTCTGAAGGACAAGCACGTTACTTCCATCATTCTTGTGTAGGTAGAAATTTCTACCACCTACATCTCCAATCTTGTCATTTTTGTTTAAACCTGTCAAGAAAAAACTCAGGATGTTACTTTTCAACTCTGCAGAGAAGTCAACCACTAAGAACACACTCCCTAGGTAAATCTGAAAATATTGACTTCATAATTTTAACACAGAGGTGAATAGGCTCAGTGAATGAGCCTACCATTAGTCGCCAATGTTAAAATACTCTACTCCATGAATAAAATGTCCATGGAGTTTTCAGAATAATTTTTTTGAAGTCCTTGCATGGAACTATCAAGTTGTCTACATCCTAGTCCACCATGGTTAGCCTATATTCAAGTGCTGAATCCATAAAAGAATGAAGCGGCATAAGAAATAAACTAAAGGCCGCCAAGTGGTTTTCATAACCCGAAAGGCCGCTAGCACAGATATACAATATTCCAATTAAAAGTATTCTGAAGATGATAAGTTATATCAGTCAATGTATTCACTAGGCATATGATTTCAATAACCACGAGGCACGTCCGGAACAGGGGCCAGCTACAGCTAGTGTGTCAACCTGGGAAGTCTAGCCATGACTTGATTTGAAGTTGCCTAACTGAATGTCTGAATTCAAGGTTAGGATGAAACTGGTCTAGTATAGTATATTCAGGTTTTTTTTTTCCGAATCAACGAATGGAAGTTCCACAATTCAATGGTGGTTTGCGGGAAGGCATATTTTTAATGTAGAAATCACGCGAACATCTCAGATGCAAGTGCATACTACCTCCACAACATGCTGCAATCAGAATCTGAAAGGAGGTTCCATCTCAATCAGATAAGTAAGCGAGGAATGCAAGTTATTGCGGGAGTGGCTTACTCTCAAGGCAGAAGTGAGAGTGATGGAGCTGGAAGGAGTCTGCAGACGCCGGGTCCAGCCGCGGGCTCCTCCCCTCCCTGTCGTATCTCTCCACCACCGCGGCGATCGCCTCCCGGATGCTGGAGCCAAGCCTCACCATCGCCTTCACCGGCCCCGCGCTCCCCTCCACGGTCACGTTCACCAACACCTTCGCCTCCTACAGGAAAACATTCCCCACCAGTTTACACCTCCTCGCGACCAACTTAAACAGTACTACGAGTGCGCGCACGTTCGTCAGTTCAGTTCACT